>CM076580.1:1535533478-1535975318 GCA_034641835.2 Pinus albicaulis | reverse complement strand
CTCCTCAAATCTGCAATGTATATTAGCTGAAGAATGTACATGCTTATATAGATGGGAAGTGAGGCTATTGGGATTCAGCTCCCAATGACTCTTGGCCTTCCTTATCTCCTAATAATAAATAATATACAAAAATAAATGTGCACACCCATCAATAGGATTAGGTGTCAACATTCCCCCCTTTAATCCGAAGGGATGTTGGTGAGTCCAAGCATCGATCTGAACTTTTCAAACTTTTCTCTTCCAAGTGCTTTGGTGAAGATGTCAGCAGCTTGCTCATTTGTGGAACAATGATGTAGATGAATGGTTTTGGCCTGAACATGATGTCGAATTAGATGGTACTTTGTATTGATGTGCTTTGTTCGATCATGGAACTTTGGGTTCTTGGCCAACTTTATTGCAGAAGTGTTGTCGATCATGAGTGGAGTGGAATACATCCGTTTCATCTGCAAATCTTCCAGGATTTTCCGGAGCCACACAATTTCCTTTGTTGCTTCAGCTGCTGCCACATATTCTGCCTCGGTCGTGGAATCTGCTGGAACTGATTGTTTGTGTGATCTCCATGAGACAGCTCCTGATCCAAGACTCATGGTGTAACCTGTAGTAGACACCCCTATTTCTTTGTCGCCATCAAAGTCTGAATCAGAGTATCCGGTCAAGATGAAGTCGCCTACCTGTGTATATTTGAGTCCAAAGTCTTGAGTCCCCTTCAAGTACCTTAGTACTCTTTTGGCAGCAGACCAATGTCCTTCACAAGGTTTTTGCATGAACCTTGAGAGGATTCCAACAGCAAATGAGATGTCAGGTCTGGTGGTGGTCAGATAGATAAGACTTCCTACAAGCTGTCTATACTTAGTTGCATCCTCAAATTCCTTCCCTTCAACCGATGTGAGCTTCAAGTTTTGTTCCATTGGAGTGCCTAAGGGTTTACAATCATCCATGCCAAATTTGTTCAAGAGATCTCCAATGTACTTCTTCTGAGAAAGAAAGATGAATTTAGGATGTTGAATTACTTCAATACCCAAATAGTAATGAACATGACCCAAATCAATCATTTCAAAACCTTTCTTCAACTCTTTCTTCATGGATGCAATATAGCTCTCATTGTTTCCTGTTATCAAAAGATCATCTACATATACCACAAGATATACAACTGCTTTTCCAACTTTCTTAACAAACAAAGTTGCATCATCAAGATCAAAATGTTTGAAGTCAAGTTTCAGAAGATGCTCGGTCAATTTCTCATACCAGGCTCGTGGTGCTTGCTTGAGGCCATACAAGGATTTTACAAGTTTGCAAACTTTGTGTTCTTGACCCTTTATCACAAATCCTTCTGGCTGGGACATATAAACTTTCTCCTTCAGATCTCCATTCAAGAAGGCTGTTTTTACATCCATCTGATGAACTTTCCATCCACTCTGAGCTGCTAAGGCAAAGAGAGTCCGGATGGTAGTCCATTTTGCTGTGGGAGCAAACGTTTCTTCATAATCAATTCCTTCCTTCTGTGCGAATCCTTTTGCCACAAGCCTAGCCTTGTGCTTGTCAAGTGAGCCGTCTGCTTTGTACTTGTTCTTGTAGACCCACTTGCAGCCAATTGGTTTCGCTCCCAAAGGCGGATCAACCAGCTTCCAAGTGCCATTCTTTATCAAGGCATCATACTCCTTCTGCATCGCTTCTTTCCATTCATCATGAGAAGCGGCTTCTTTGAAGGAAGTTGGTTCATGATCTGTAGACAAACTCAATTCACAGCTATAAGCAATATCCATATCAACAGGGGAATCAGAATTATCTACATCACCTTCGATTTCTTGAGTGGAACTTCTTGTTCCTGTTTTTCCAACCTCATCAGAATGAACATCCTCCAGTGTCTTTGTCAGCCATTTGGGAGGACCTTTCTGAGATGGCCCAGGCTGGTCACTTGACTGAGTTGGGATTGATTCAAGATTCAATCTCCCAATTCTGTCGATCACATCATCCAATGTGTCATCCGTGGTTGTTTCTTCATGTGGGGGCGAGTGTGGTTCAGGAAATGATTCCACAGTTTGATTCAATATCGGAATCCCCCCTTCAAGGTGTGGAATCACATTATCAAATTCTTTGAAAGACTTTGCATGTGTGAATCTATCCAGGCGATCAAGTTGCCGCTCAACAACATTGTCACTCTTGGATGATTCAAGAAATATGACATCTCTTGCTATCACAAACTTCTTATTTGCTTCATCATAGAGACGATATCCTTTGGAGGTATTGGAGTACCCCAAGAAGATACATTTTCTGCTTCTAGCACCAAGTTTGTTCCTTTGACCCTTGGGTATCAAGGCATAACAGGTGGACCCAAAGACCCTGAAATGTTTTACCGAAGGAATGTGGCCATGCCACATTTCAAAAGGAGTTTTATTTCTAATTGAACTTGAAGGACACCTATTCTTTATGTAAACAGCACATAGAACTGCATCAGCCCAAAACATCAATTTTACATTCTTGAAAAATAACATGGAGCGGACCATATTTAAGATGGTTCTGTTCATTCTTTTAGCTACACCGTTCTGTTGTGGATTATATGGCACAGTGGTTTGATGTTTGATTCCATGTTGACGAAGATAATTTTCAAATTCGTTTGAAGTGTATTCTTTTCCATTATCAGTACGTAGAGAGCCAATATGTTTTTGTGCATCATTTTCAATCCATACATGAAAATTTTTGAAAGTTTGAAAAGCATCAGACTTATTCTTCAGTAAGTAAATCCAACACATCCTGGTGTAGTCATCAATAAATGTCATCATGTATTTGTTTCCATTTGCAGAAGAAATAGGCATAGGGCCACATAAATCTGAATGAACAAGTTCAAGTTTCCTATGTGCTCTTGAGTGTGAATCATGAAATGGATGTTTGCTATGCTTTCCTAGAATACATGCATCACATTCCTTAGGTTTTCTAGGAATTGTAGGCAGTCCATCAACACCATTTTTCTTCAACAAACGAAGGTTGTCATAATTTAAGTGTCCAAATCTAGAATGCCATAAAAGACTTTATGGAAATGTACCTTCATCATGATATGAACTGAAAGCAAAGTTTTGAGCATGAGCAGATGAACCTTTCAGCTTCAAGAGTCTCCCTTCTTCTATTCCCTCCATGACAAGTGAGTGATCTGATGCTGATCTGACCTCTGCCTTGCCATCAAACAAGTGAACTGAGTGTCCTTGCTGCCGGATTTCAACCAGGGACAACAAGTTTCTCTTCAACTCAGGGAGGTATAGAACCTCATGTAGGATATGATCAGGAAGACCAGGCAGTTTAAGCCTGACTGTGCCAAGCCCTGATGGCTTGAGTTTGGATTTATCTGCGAAATATACTGCTCCATCAACTTTGTCAGTGAATTCTTCAAAAAAATCTTTTCTAAATGTCATGTGACATGTTGCTCCCGAATCTAGCAACCAATCATCTCTCCATGAAGTAAATGAAACATCAAAGAGGTTTTCAGTTACTCCATTGTTACAATGTGCTAGAACATAGTGAGTGGATTCAGGTGCTTTACCTTTGTCTTTGTCATTGGTTTTACCTTTGTCTTTATTTCTGTGCTGCTCAATTTTGTTCCATGGTGTTCTGCATTTGGGTGCATCATGTCCATATCTATTGCACCGTGTGCAATGAAGATGGGATTTGTCAGCTTGTCTGCCCCCCCTTTCTGTGAAGTTCCTTCTTCCTCTTCCTCTTCTGCCACCTCTTCCTCTGGATGAATCCGGAGCATGATTCTTTTCTCTATGTGCCAAATATGCAGCCTCTTCGGAAGATGAAGGGACTGTCATCTTCCCAAAAGCTTTCTCTCTTTCTGCAAACTTCTGCTCAAGTTTATCAAAGGTGATTTGTTCAAGGTTTCCACTTGCTTGCAAAGACTCAAGATAATGTGAGTAAGTCGAATATAATGCCTTAACATATGCTATGAGAGGTATGTCCATTTTTACACCAGTGTTTTGAATGTCATGCATTATAGATCTTATTTCTGAAGCTAAAGCAAGGGGATCATCATTCTTCATTTCAAGACTGAACAACTTAACCATCAATTGAACATTTTCTAATTTTGAGTGTGAGTCATAGAGTTCTTTTAGTTTCTTCAAGGCTTCAAAGGCATTTGAGAATGATGAAATATGGCGACTCACCTCTTCACTTACTGAAGCTGCAATCAAGGCATAGGTCTTGCAGTTCTTGTTTTCCCAGATGGCAAGCTCTTTGTCTGAAGTGGGCTTCTCTGGTGGATTTTCTGCTTGTCCTTCACAGATTCCTCTCCACAGCTCATTAAAAATGAGTGTGTGTTTAATCTTCCGAGACCATTCAAGATAGTTCTCTTTTCCCGAGAGAACTATCCCAACAATAGAGATGAGAGAATGCATTAGACTGCTGGAAAAAATCTTCTGAAGAGGAAACAAATTCTGCTATAAAAACTTCAAACTCTTGAAATATTTCAAATACAGGGGCAAAAACTCTTGCTGGAAAAAATTTTCTGAGTTTAAAAACTTTTTCTGGAAACTATATCTGCTCAGAAAACTTTGCTGGAGACTGAAAATTAAAAAAAACACTCTTTGCTATAACTGATTCTGCATAAAAAAAAAATGTATTTTTTTTTTTGTTTGGGGAAAAAAAATGTATGTGAAAAAAATGAGATTATGAATGGGAGGGATTGAAAGGGCGTAATGGGAAGTATGAGCATGGGCGGAATTATGAAAGGATGGGCGCAATGGGAGGGGCGCAATGGAAATATATAATAAATATATGACTCTTGTAATATGCAATGGACAAATATGCAACTGTGCGTAGTATATATGATGGGCAGTATATAATGGGCAGCGTTATGGAAATATATAATGGGCAGTATATAATGGGCGCAATGGACAAATATAATGGGCAGTATATAATGTCATGCCACAGCGTTTTAAACCAACGCAAAAGGAAATAACGCAGCGTTTTAAAGTAATGGAATAGACATCGTTCAATGGAATAGACACAGCGTTTTTATTGTAATGGAATAGACATCGGTCAATGGAATAGACACAGCGTTTTTATTGAAATGGAATAGACATCGTTCAAATATACAATAATGCACAACGTTTTAAATACAGTGAGTGGACTGTGGTAATACCAACGCGTATGGATGAATACAGTGAGTGGACGTGCGTTGAGAGGAGCGCAGGTGGGTCGTAAGGAGAGGAGGGAGCCCGAGAGCGAGTTGCAGAGGGAGCCGTGCTATAGAGGCAGCGTTAATATGATATAGACAATGCACAGCTACACGGCCTATTGTTTCAGCCAGTGACGGGTTTGATTCTTGTAATGGCTTTGAATCTGTATCAGTAACCAGATATCCGTCATAAGCGCAGGCCCGTGTAGTACTCACACAATATGTTAAGCAGGGCTTGCAATATAGATGAGTACATTGTGTTTGCAGAGCGAGGGCGTGGGAGTTAAGGTGAGGATGAGTGAGGGTGCAGGGAGAGAGGGAGTGAGGGCGCAGGATGAGTGCGTATGGGAAGAAGTGGAGCGTATGGATGAATGAGGAGGCCCAAAAAGGGTTGTTACATAAAAAAATTTGAATTTGAATCTGCAGAAGACAGTTGCAGGACTGCTGGACTGGCAGAGCCTGCAGTTTGCAGATTGACAGAGCCTGCAAATGTCAGTGCTAAATAGGGAAAAAAAATGCAGAATAACAGTCTAGCAATTAGGAGCAGCAGAAAACAATTAATAAAATTGACTGAGCAAAGGGCAGGGAGTTACACCACAGGGCAGAAATGCCAAATGTGGAGCTGGCTCTGATACCATGTCAAACCAGGAGGTAACTCCTCAAATCTGCAATGTCTGTTAGCTGAAGAATGTACATATACAAAAATAAATGTGCACACCCATCCATAGGATTAGGTGTCAACACAAACAAACATCTGCACTTAATAACTAGTCTAAAAATAATACTCTAAGCACACAAGATAAACATTTGCAAACAAAAATTTGAGAGATCCCTCTCTGAGAACAGGAGGACTAGATCCTGTAACTCTAAAGATTGGTTCTGATGTTGCCTTGTCTTTTGATTTGCCAAACTATCAAAACATGGGACACCAACATGGTGGCGAACCTCTTGCAACACCGTGGTGTATAATCCTTGTAGCGCTTCGCAGGATAGTTGCGCCAAATCTATTTGGATGTCCATAGCAGTTGGAGCATGATTGTTAACTAGGATAGTGCGAGGGAGAGAACAAATATGGCTTTTGCTGGGTTGCAACATATCCCTATATCTCATCGTTCCTTCCTAGCGCAGGACTAGTCTTGACCTGATTGCGATACTTTTGGTGGGGGACCGTGATAATAGTGTAACCTCCTCTACTGTATCATCCGAGGCCATCCGACTGGGTCCCGCGGTCGTCCCGGGGTGCAAAGGTTGGGTATTTCTATCGTGCAGTTGTGGTGCCTCTCCATGCGGGGTTCACAGGAAATTCCCTCTGCAGGAGTCCAAAAACCAATCATTTGATCAACCTCGGCATTCCCAGGCCCTCTCAAGATGATGTCTGTGGGTGCTGAACAGCCAGGGACCGAAGCATTTGGTGGGTTAGGGACTGCCATGGCAACAGAAGGACGAGCATCCCAGAAAATGTCAATGATCCTAATAAGCCAGTCGGTGGTTAGAAGGGGCATGGTGTAGAGACAATATGTAGCCTATTGTGAAGTTATCCTACTATCTGCACATTGTATAGAGCTATTGAATGGCGGAGTAACCCGTAAGTGAAACTTACCATCGATCGTTCAAATAAAACTTACCATAAATGGCCACATTAATGGCCTGCTGCCCATTTTGCGTAACTGTAAGGTTCCTTTCTTATCAAAGTGGGGTGGTATGACGGTCGTTATTCAGATCTGAGGAGTCTCCCATAGATCATCAGACATCGGATGATGCCTGTGTGCTGTTTGCATACCTAGAATTAAGGTTGATGCTAGGTGTTTCGTAGCACGGTTCAGGTACCAGTTCAGCAATTTGGCCACCAAACTTCTTGATCGGTGCGTTTCTCCCTTGGTTGGGACATCTCTGTTCGGTAGGGTTGCGTCAAGCGTCTTCGTGCCATCTGTCACCTGAAGTGTTCACAACTTCTCCCAATTGCACGAGGGTTGGTGTAGTTCCGTAGTTGAATGCAAACCTAGGTCATCAGTAACTGGGTGAGCCTGATTGGGCGGGGTCCTATCGCACCCTCGAATTTCGCATGTCAACAGGTATCCACATGGGTCTACTGACCTTAGGTCCCGTCTGTCAGCTGAGGTCCTCAATCACAGGATCATCCTACTCCGAATTTTCTCCCAAGTGAGGAATACCGGCCCTTGCATACCCCACCAACGCACAGGTGCTCCACACAGGGTTAGAAGCAGTGCCCCTAGCCTGCGTTCCCTGGAAATTTTGGCTTCAACCAACTTCATAATGTTACCTAAATTATCATGGTAGGGTGGGTCTTTACCTTGGTAGAGATGCGGCAGAAATTCCTAGTGGTCCGAAGACATCGTAGCGCTGAAACTTCGTGGAACTGTCCTTGCCAGTTTTCCAGTTCCTCATCAGAGTCAGAGAAACATTCACTCTCCTTTTCCCAGCAGAGTACTCCTTCGGCCGTGGGGTTAACCCGATCTTCGTCCCACGCACTTGATTTGTAAATTTGATCTATTTCCTCCTCCTCGTAGGTTGGCTCTACCGCGCACCTTCTGCTAGATCTAGTGGTACTATTACGCGCGTACCGTTGTTTTCAAACACCATGCTACACTTTTTGAGATTGATGACGCCCCCCATGTCTATAGCCCAGTCCAGTTCTAGGAGTGCAGGGTAAGGATCCACATATTCCACAATTTCTATGACTTCAAAGTCAGCTAGGAATTTTACTCTGGTGATATCTACCATGACTTTTGGCAACCTTCCCAGAGGGATGATTTTCTGTTGATTCACCATGCGCAGCTGGATGGTGGACCATTCCAACTTAGGCTCTCCAATTCCTTGCCATGTTTTCTTTGGTAATATGTTCACATCCAACCTAAGATCGAGAATAACTTGATCCATCTCGTAGTCACCAATTTGCGCAGCCAACCACATTTCTCTTCTGGTGCATTTCTTATAGCTGTATAGCTTGTGCACATCCCTGGTCTCAGGAATTGTGTTAGGCCGGGCTGCGTAGTTGTGCAAAAATACTTGAATATTTTCTAAAGCATGTGGATTACGTAGCAGTTTCAGACATGCCTTTAGAAAGGGCTCAACCCCTTCCTCTATCTTGAGGTGCGTCGACAGCTGCGTGGGGGCTGCCAGTGGTTCCTGTCCATTGAAGTTCACTCCTTCTCGAGAGGCAAGCTCCTCCTTTACTCCCTGGGTGACCATCTCGCTGCGCGTCATGAATTTTACATCCGGATCTATATTTCTTAGCTCAGTTTTAACTCTTTGCACATTCTGTGTAGGAGTGGGCTATTTTTCCTACATCTTGGCTATTAAAATTGGGCAATCCTCCACCACATGGTCCAGCTACCTACAATACTTGCATGACGGCCTGGTGGGATTTGGGCATTCTCTAGTGAAGTGTCCTATATCTCCGCAGTTATAAAAGATTAGCTGAGCACGTCCTCGTCCTGCGCTTCCTCCCCGACCTCCTCTGCCCTGGGCTAGGGATTTTCCGAGGTACGCGGAAGGTCTTGGCGACGCAGGGTCTAATTGTACCCTATACAAGTTCCCACGATCTATCATCAAGTCATAAGTATGAAAATTCTGCTCATCGTGTCCTACTGATCGACAGAACCTGCACCATTGTTGCTTCAGTTCTGGGACATACACACCTAGCCAAGGGTAATGGTTTGTATCATGCAATCTTTCTACACGACAATCATCACACCACAATGCAGGTCTGCTCGAGCCTGGTTGCGATAGGATGGGTTCCCCACTTGCTCCTGGGCGTACCAGACTAGGTCCTCCCACTTGCATGTAATATTCCAGTAGAGGACACTGATCCTTCGTGTGGCCAGATACTCGACATCGTATGCACCATAGATCTGCACGAACATCCTTCCCTCACTCCTTTCACAGGTTCTGAATTTCCATGTGCATAGCCCCAAGTTGTTCCTGAATTTTCTGTACCCCTACTGATGTATCCTCTTTGGGTGCAACTTCTAGTTTCATAGCGACTTCCACAACATTTTCCTGTGATTCAAAAGTTTGGTGACTCATTGGCGTGCGCAGGTGAGGTAACAACATAGTGATGAACCACTCTGTATGTTGCCTATCGTCATACTCGAATCCTCCTTCCCTGATTGCCCTTTTCAATCATTGATTAGCCTCCCACACTGACTTAGATGCACGTTGTTTGAAGTCCTTTACTTCCACTACCAGCTGAGAGTAAGATTTTGGCTTTCGGAATTGTTTTTTTAGAGTGTCTTTGATATCTTGAATAGATGCACTCCCATTCTGGGCAATGTATCTCATATACCAGTCCAAGAATTCCAGGGACAGCTACGCCCTCTTCATCGTATCGGTTGCCACATTTTGCGTAGTCCAAATGGAGTTTGTGACAAACCAAAATTGGTCCATATCTTCATCCGCTACCCCCTTGAAGGCAGGTAATCTCAAGTTCGTAGCCATATCGCCGTTCGGTGGGGTTGGTGGTATGGGAGAGTTCTTACGTTTCTGCTACCCGGGTGGCGGTGTAGCTGAGGGATCTTGCGCAGCCAGTTCTTGTAACGGATTATAGGTGGATCTCCCCCCGTCAAGGTTGGTTCGATAGTATTTACCACTACGCGTCGCGCTTCTGTCTAGATTCGAGGTCATTCAGTCGTTATGACTACACATAATGCTTTTTTCACACAATAATATCTTAATTAGCAACGGTAACGTCCTCAAAAATTTGCCTCGGAACCCTTTAAAGAATCGTTGTTCAGGCTCAGAGTATGAGACAAATTGATTAATGGAAAATTCTGTCACAAATCCTCCAAGCACACTGTCCACCCAGTGATCGACCGTGCGTGTGATAGTATTATCAGTCCTCTCCAGCTTCTGAATTAGCTATGGGGTCTGTTATCACCCTAGTAATTTCTCAAGATTGTGGGCTTTTGATTTTTAGTTTAAGAAAACTAGGGGTAACCACAAACCTACTTTGGAAATTTAGGATCTCACCTTCCTAAATTTCAGAGAGGGCTCTCTCTTTATGATTTAACTTTGCTTTTGTTTAATGTTTTAGGCTAGTTATGATAGTTCAACTTAGTTTTGGTTTTGAAATGTTTTGTGGAAAATAAGATTACTTGAAGACAAATTAAAGAGGGATCTACTAGTCCATTGGGCTATGGAGTCAAAATCTAGCAAGCAGAACTAAAAATCAAGGCCAAAAGGATGCTAATGTATTTAGGGCAAGGTAGATAACCCTCAGAGATTTGGATAGATTGTTTTGATGAGATGGCTTGCTTCGAGATAAAGGGAAATGAAGAATCCTTTGATCCGGAAAAAGAGGAAGGAGGCAGGGGTCAAACGGGACTAGGAGAAATTAAGAATTCCTAAATCCGAAAATCAGCAGAAAACATTTAAATGATTAAGTAGTTAAGACAGGGAGTTCTTACACTAGTCCTGAAGTAATTCTCCTAATTAATCATTAAGATTGAACAACATATATGAAATTGTATGTAACTCAAAAAGGAAACAATGAAAAGATAGATGCACTTTACTCTTTAAATTATCGCATGAATCCTGAATTATGAAGTCTAATTGGCTATTGTCTAGACTGCTACTTTGAAATCAACACATGTGAGCCTCCAACATACCAGAAAAATGTCTATAACGTTCTTAGCAATTTTATTCCACCCTAAACACTTCATAAACTGAAGTATTTATACAAATGTTTATTACAAATATCCTAGAGAGATCTAGGAAATATAAAATATCTTTACTCATTAAGAGGGACAACTGCTTAACAACTTAGCAAGCTGTCCTCTTATCTAGAAAATATAGAGCTATCTTATCTAACAAAAATTGTTTGTTTGAATAGCTATCCATGCTTGGTGGCATTTTGAAAATATCTTTTGGAAGATGACTTTAATGATACTCTTTCCACTTATACTCTTTGACCTTTTACTTCATCTCTCATACTCTTTCATGCTGTTTATTTACCATTTCACTACTGTAAAAAAGGAAATTACAGTAGTCAAATTAGCTAGCTGTTATTTTCTCTCTGATACACTTTGACTCTAGCTTTTCACTCTGATATTCTTTAACCTGATAATTTGACCTTTAACTGCTGTAAAAAGAGAATTTTCAGTAGTAAAAAATCAAAATCAAATACTGTTTTATTTGTTTTCCTTTCAAACTAACTGCTTCATCTGCACTCTCTTCACTGTTTACTTCTTGGCTACTATAATAAATATGTAAAAGTCTGCCATTGTTCAGCATCTGGTATCTTCATACTTTTCAACTTTCTGTAGTTCTCATTTGCTTCAGTGTACTTAAGAAAAATTTGGAAAAATTACAAACAAATTTTTGATTTCATTCTGAAGGAAGAATAAATCTTCAATGTATTGGAAAACAACTTTCCCTGTTTGAGATCCCTGTGGCAATTGCTTATTAACCTGTTCTTTGGCATGGTCTCTGATCTTCTTGTCATATTCTTTCTGGTCCATTAACTTGTCATTGAATACATGTATGTATGGATTCCTACTTGTCTTAGCATAGTATACTTTGCTAAAAACTTGGTAATGGAAAAATTCATAGCATCACATTTTTCTTTCAAGTTATTCATTAGAGTCTTCTTTGTCAATACTTTTTTGATTTGTAATATAGTTTCTGTCCTGTCCTGTATCTTCAATTCCTCTAGCTCAGTCCTGTTCTTACTGTTTAAGAAGGTAATTAGCTTTAGTGCTTGTGCTGTTTTGTCTTCTAATTCTTCTGTTGTTCTTTGTATTTCACCTTGAGCTGCTAGAAGGAGGTCTCTCTGTTCATATATTATCTGAATTGATGGCCATTGAAGATGTATGGCCTCAATAATATTGGTCCATAGGTGATTTCTTATGTAAGAGATCTATGTAGTAAAAATCAAATCCTTCTGAAAGCCTTTGAATTGATCTTCAAGTCTTTTAGCTTTTTGTTCATAATTGTTGGCATTAATCAATGCTACTTTAGTTGATGCCTCCATATTCTAAATCTTTTTCTTCAAATTATTAATTTCATGGGTTTTCAATGTCATTTCTTCCATTGCTTTGATAATTTGCCCTACATCATTTGTTTGTTGCACCTGTGATGTTGAGGATTTAGTATTGGAAGTAGTAGCTGATTGAATTGACACTGCAGTTTCCAGTGGCTCTTTGGGTGCTAAATTTTCTCCCAATGTAGAAGGAATAACAGCTGTAATAATAGGTATAACTGTGGGAATGGTGGAAGCATATGTTTCCTTCATAGTTTCTTTTTCTTTCATCAGTATATCCAGTTGGCTTTCCATGTCCTTGATTTGGGCAGTAAGATTTATGATCAACTGCATCATATCTTCTTTTGCTTTTTGTTCCTGAAGTATTTCCTTTCTCTGTCGGTGCTCACTTTGAAGAATTTTTAACTGTTTCCTCAAAGCAGCATTATCATTATTTTTCTTTTTGATTAATACTTCAGCAACTTGTACATTTTATGGGTCCACTCCTATTTGTAGAATCAAATCCTCTAATTATTTGATTGTTAGATCTTTGCATATAAGGAGCCTTTACCAAGTTTCATCTGATCTTACAGGTTGATAAAAGTATTTTTCAAATTTTTTACACTCATGGCCTTTTTCACTATAGTGGAATATAGCATCTCAGAGCTATGTCTGTGAAATTCTATCTGATCCAATTCATGTACCTTTTCAATATCTACTTCAAATTCCCTCTTTTTGTAGTCAACCACTGTTTTTGGGGTTGAAGTAGTAGGTTGTAAATAGGACATGATCATCTTATTTGAAGAATAATCAAATACTGTAAGCAATCTATCCTGATTTCCTGGCTTCTACTTGAGAAATTGAGAATAAATCTCACTTTTAATTTCCTCATTTATTTGTTTAATCTGTTTATATCTGTCCTTAATATCCAAATCTTTTTCTTCTATTGTTTGAGAAGAAGAAGTTTCCATATTCACCTGTTGTTCAATCACTTGGCTCTCATTTCCTTTGGATGCTGCTTGTTCTCTTTCAATCTCTGTCAAAGTCTCCTTTATTATGGTAGCTTCCTCATCATTACTTATCTCTGGTTCATCTTCAACTTCAATAAGTTTTTCTTTGCCCATGGAACCAAATCTTAGCCTTTTATTGTAGATGAGTTTGAACATAGTATCTGAAGTAGTTTCTGCTGTAAAGGTACCCTCATCTCCGCTTCTTTTGTTTGAGGAATATGGTTGTTTAGAAGTTACTACAGTAACTGTGGTATCCACTTTTCTGTTGGCTGTGTATTTGCAGTTAAATCAACCAATGTATTTTCTTCCCATTCTCCCTGATTAGCAAACTTTTTAATATCAAGCTTTGACTCATGTACAAAAGGAGGTAGTTTACACTTCACTCTTATGCTGCTTAAAAGACCTTGGGGGTCATAATTCCAAGGGAAACTCACTTGGAATTTCAGCTCTGATAATTTCTTTTCTATCTCTTTTTCAACATCCCTGTTATTTACTATAAATGGACCAATCTAATTTTTTAGTTTAAACTGGGTCTTCTTTTTGGA
Organism: Pinus albicaulis; assembly: GCA_034641835.2. NCBI lineage: Eukaryota > Viridiplantae > Streptophyta > Pinopsida > Pinales > Pinaceae > Pinus > Pinus albicaulis. Next base: position 1,535,961,617 of record CM076580.1, on the reverse strand, counting down.
TGCCATGAAATTAATGGCATAAGCATTCAGAACCCGTCTCAAATATTCTAGAGCAAAGACTCTGAGCGTCAAAAACTTAGGTAACTTATATGGAAGCAGATTGGTTCCAAAGATTCTTAATTCAGTGTGCTTCTCATATAAGTACCAATCTCCCATGTTACATTGTTCTGATAGTTGTAATATCCTTTTCATATCCTCATTTATCCTGGGCTGTTCTGACTTATGAAGTAAATTCATCGCTAGCCTGATAAACAAATCTGTGAAATCTGTGTAGTTATATTCATTTCCTTCCTTTCTTAATAATGGTGTCCAAAAAACAACTGATAGAGGCTGGCCCTCTACATTCATTTTCTACAGTGCTATAGGAAAGTGACCTGCTTGTGAAAATAAGAACAAATGAAATAAATAGGAAGAATACCTAAATACCCCTTCAGTGGGTAGCTTTTTCAACTGATGGTGTATGGAATCAACAATAAATCTGGCAAAATCAAAGATCATAGCAGGAGGCTCACTAGGGGATAAAGTGGATAAAAATCCAAGAATGGACTCATCAGTAAACTCATCAGTGAAGTATCCTAAGATGAAGGATAGCATTGAAATAACATGCCTAGAACCCTTTGGAAACTTGGAATTTGAATAGGGAGGATTCAATTTTGGGATATCCACATGACTAGGCATGAAGTTTTGAAAAATCATGAATCTTTTAGGGAAATCTAACCCTAAATATAATTGATTTAATGCTTCAATGGATAATGGGATTGCCCTAGGGTCAAATTGTAACTGAAAAATTTCATTGATTGAATCTGCAATGATAGAAAAAAGGATTTCCTTGTCATTATTCACAATTGATCTTTGATCTAGGACATAATACTTTTGGCATAGTCCTATCAAGTCCTGACCAGGATGTGTTACTGGGACTATATATTTAGGTAAGTTTGTATCCCAGGGAGGCATTTCTTCTTTGTATAAAAACTTCTCATAACACCAATTGTGTACTTCTAATAGATTGAATTCTACTAGAGGGTCTACAATTTTGTAATCCAAGTCAACTAAAGGGATAAATTCTTCATTGGACACTGGAGGTTGAAGAGGATTTACAGTCACAATACTCTTAGCAGTTATAGCAGGAGTAGACTTTGGGACGTTTGCTGCTTCAGTTTTGGGAGGTTTTGATCCTCCAGGCCTAACATGCTTGGTTCCTCCAGCCTTGGGTGTGATTTTCTTTTTTGTCATTTTAAATTAAGTACAACAAGATTATACAGTTTTCTATACTTGGTTTTTCTTCAACAAAGGGTGATTGAGCAATTTTATGGGCAAGGATGATAGTAGTGGGAAATTCAGTGCTCAATTAGAAATTTTAGGACACAGGCAATAGTTTGAGACATAAAATGCAGGTTTTTTGAATGATTGAGATTGTAAAAGGGGTTTTAAGGTTTTCTGTGGGTTTAAAAACTTAGCCGTGGAATTTGTCTTTAAAGGGTCTGGACTGAGAATTTTAGCTTCAAAATGAGGTTTTTTGCAAATGGCAATTTCTGGGAAAAATTTGTGAGGGTTTGCCCTCTTTTTCCAAGGTTTAGAACAAAACGAATGGGCAATTTTACTCTTTAAATCTTAATTGGTTCAATTGGCGGTCCAAATTGTGAAATTGCAGGGCCAAATTCGGGAAAATACCTGATTTGCAGGTATCTTGATAGCCAAAAAAGGGTTTTTTGAAGCTTTGGTGATTCTTGGATTGCTGATGCAGAGAAATGGCTTCAAATAGTCTTCAAATAGTGGAACAGTGGTTGAAATTGGGTTTTTCACTGGATATAATTCAACAATTTTGAGCAAATGGGTTTTTTGCGCAGTCGGGCAGTTTTTTTTATAGTCAGGAATGCACAATAACATTAATAAACATTATAAAAAATCTTTTAACTTTTGTTATTAATCTTTAAAAACTGTCATAAATGCTAATCAAATTACTTGCGGGAGCAATTTTTTGTTTGTGAATGTGAAAAACGAGAAACTGTTTTCGTGTTAGGTTTGGGTGGTAAACGGTTTTTCCCAAAACGAACGTGATTGTATCAGAATATGACACATCATAGGAGGCAGTAATGAAAAAACTTCCCATTTCACGCTTGTTTGGGCGTTTGGTGATCATTTGGTTTGTGGACGCGAAATGAAACGTCCATCGTCAGATTTGAAAAGTGGAAGCGAATGGTCGGGATGAGCCTAAAAGTTGCAGTCTAAAGGATGTGGGGCGAGGCGGCTTTATATGCACAGCAATGAAATAAAACCTTTGTAACATATTTATTTATATCCAAGGTTTTATATCAAAGGATAATTCTTATATGCGGGGTAAAGGGTAAAATGGGCGGCGATATATATATATATATATATATATATATATATATATATATATATATATATATATATATATATATATATATATATCAAAGGTTTATATACATGGTAAAATGCGCATGAGGCGGTTTGTATTAACCAAGGGTTTAATATGGGTTATTTATGATATAAAACGTGAGGTTTCATTCATCGGGGAAGGTAAAAATGCTTAGGATAAATGATCTTAGGATTTTAACCTTAGGTTTAAGAAGTGTGGGGAATGGTATTAAGTATATTATAAAGGTGCAGATGATCAATATTTATAAAACTTAGGGTAGAATGATATAATCGGGGCAATATTTTTCTTAGACATATATAAAACATGCCTAAAGCCCTTTTGTATTTTTATTTTTATTATATAGTTATAGACTATGGAAATGTCTATCACTATAGAGGGCGAGATATTTACATATTGTTAGTTTTATGCCAAAGGGGTTATATTTTGGAATTTAATTTCAACATGTGAATAATTAACTTTGGCAAAAAAGCTTATAATAGTGGGTTTTTAGGGGATATTTTAAAATAAAAGGAGTTATATTAATAGGATAAGGTCTCTTTTAGGGAGTTAATAAAATAAGTTAGAAATTAATATGACAAGGAAAATGAAATACTCAAGAAATACACTTATATGACTAAGTAAAGTGAAAACCTTAAAGAAAAGTTTATCATTTGATGATTTCACCACTTTCACTTAGGATAAGATGATTTTTGAGGGTTTGTATGTTTTATGAAATGAAGGAAGTTAATCAAATGGGATATTGTGTATCATTAAGTAAGAAAAGACTTCTTACTTAAAATTTTGAGTTGTAATGGGTGCATGAAGGGTAAATAATGATAATTGGGGATTAATATAGGAATTCAACACTTTTAACTTAACAGTCATTGAGCCTTGGGTCCGGTCCTAACAGAAGTCAGAGAAATGATCTGAGCCTCTTTGACTGGAAGTTTAGAATGCAAAATAACTATAGGGGATGGGAAATTAGTGATTTTTCCTGGTGAAAAGTATTTACATGATTCTCCCATTTCTCTCTTCCTACCCAACCTTTAATTTAACATTTTTTCTTCCATTTTGCAGGTGCATTTGAGCTAGCAACCTTGAACATTTTATTCTTTTGAAAGAAATAAAAACTATCTAAATCTACCTTATATCATCCAAGGGCTTAGATTAAACTAATGAGCTCCTCTTTTATTCTCTACCTATCTACTAATTAGTCAGGATTAAACTGTCTGACTAATTTTTATTCACTATTCTACAACAATAAAATTGAAACATGACAAGTCAAGATTAAGCATTTCAACTCATCATATATTATGGCATTTATTGACACTGCCATAATCATCAGTAAAAAGTAGAGGCATTCGAACTTGCACACTTTCATGTTTTATTTCTTTTTTTTTGGGGTATATTATTTTTTCTAAGTCCTTTGATCTTTATTTTAGAACTTTTACCCTCTTTTTGATTTTCTATTTTTTATTTTTTACAAAATATGGGAAAAAACTTGCAGAAAGCAAAGTATGTACATATTTTTACAAGAATATCATAAGTCAATTCCAAATTATAAATCCTATACTTATAGGACCCTAACAGTGGCTTTACATGGGGATGGCATTTCCTGGTGAAATGTCAAGAACTCTAAGATCAATAGCCTTCCATTTTGACCACGATGATCCTGTAACTATCTTCTGATTTCTGCAAAAATTCATACTTATGAAATTTTACTCTTCAAAGCTTAGGGCCTTCACTTCGGGCTTCAACTTTGGAAAGAAAACATCCAATGAAATCTACAAACTGCAATGGATATTTACAATGATATAAAACAAAGTTAGGACTAACTATTAGTTAACTCAGAAGAATAGTAGTGTTTGAGCATTCTACCATTCACTGGTCCTTCTAGAATGTCTGTTCCATCCAAATTTCTGATAAAAAATGCATTGTTACCTCTGTGTCCATAAATGACATAAGGACCTTTCTATAGAAAGTCAAACTTTCCATGTTTCTCTTTTTCTTCTCTCTGGAGTCCCATTTTAACACTTTATCTCCTATGGAAAAGTCATCTTCTTTAGTTATTTTATCAAAGATTTTCTTGATTTTCTCTTGAATGACTTGAGATTTTTCATATACTTCTTCCCTAGTCTGTTGCAGATGAATAGTATGATTTATCCTTCTTTGTATATCATTAAGTTCTACTTGTGATTCTTGGATAATTTTCATGATTGGAACACCTAAAGATGATGGGAAAACTACATCCATCCCATATACAATCTGGTAAGGAGATGTTCCAATTGAATTCTTGGTAGTAAGTCTATCTGCCCATAAGGCATATACTAAATTCTTATTCCAAGTTTTCTTATTTTATTCAAGTAGTTTTTTGATAATACTCACAAGGATTTTATTTGAAATTCAGCTAGGCCATTACCTTGAGGGTAATAAGCAGTTGAGTGGCCTATGGTAATATGATACTTGTGACAAAAGGAAATCATTTTCTTAGATTTAAATGCAGCTGCATTATCACTAATAATTTTCTTTGGGCATCCAAATCTAGATAAACTGTTGTTTTCTAGGAAAGATATAATGACTGAGTCAGTGGCTTGTCTGGTTGGGATGGCTTCAATCCACTTGGTGAAATAATCTATGGTAGTCAATATCCATTTGTGTTGGCCAGAGGATGGAGGGTGAATTTATCCAATGAAGTCTAAACCCCATTGTTTAAAAGGCATCTCAGTAGAAATAGGTTTGAGTGGTAAAGGTAACAACTTCCTTTTTCCTTCAAAAATCTAACATTTGTGACATGAAGTAACAAATTTTTTCACATCAGCAAATAAGGAAGGCCAGTAGAAACCAGCTCTAAGAATATTATCTGCTGTACTTTTCCAGTATAAGTGTCCTCCACATTCACCTGGATGAAATTCTCCAAGAATTTTGTCAGCTTCTGATTTCAGTAAATAGTTAAGTAAATTTCCACTTTGTTCTTTCCAATAAAGCATATTATCTAGAATACAATATCTCATTGCTTTAAGTTTGATGAATCTAGCTTTAGTTCTAGTTAATCCAGGAGGAGCTTGTAAATTTGTAAGTACAAAGATAGTATTTGAGTACCATGGTGAGTCTAGAAAGGCTTCACTGATCGATGGAGTCGCCATCTCTTCCTGGTCATCAACCTGGGCAATAAAATTTATATGTAAAGCATTACAATTGGATTCAGCCATTAACCTAGCTAAACCTTGTCCTTTTATGAGCTTGGTTGGTTTAATCTCTATGTCATACTCAAGGATAGTGGCAATCCACTTTCCTCTTCTTCCATCTAGCCCATCCTGTGTAAGAATATCTTTGACTACAGAATTGGGGACATAGGAAATAATGTGGGGGTAAAGAATGTACACTCTGAAATCTTTTATAACTTTAACCAAGGCTAAAGCTTGTTTTTCCATTATTTTATATCTCAAAGGTGCATCTCTAAGGGTTTTACTGAAAAATGATATGGGCTGTTCAAAACCTTGGTCATTTTTCTGCAGTAGAACTGCAGCTATGGTATGCTCTAAGGCAAATTTAAAGATTATGAAATATTTCTTGAAGTCTGGGCTGATTAGGACTGGTGTTTTTGTTAAAGCATGTTTAATAGATTCGAATGATTGTTTTGCTTCAACTATCCATTTTAAAATAGAGTCCTTTTTTAACATGTTATTCAATTCTTTGATGATTTCTGCTAGATTAGAAATAAATCTTCTTAAAAAGTTAATTTTACCTAAAAATGCTTATAACTCCTTAATGTTCCTAGGTGGGTGAATGTTCAGTATGGCTTCTATCCTTGCTAGATCTATCCTAATACCTTCCTTTGAAATTATGTGTCCAAGTAATTTTCCTTCCTCTAGTCCAAAAAGAGTTTTCTTAGGATTTAATGATATACCACATTTTCTACACTTAATGAAAAATTGTCTCAAATTATCCAAATGTTCATTATCTGACTTAGAAAAAACAGTAATATCATCTAAATAAATAACCAGGAATTCATGTATTTCCTTAGCAAAGGCTATGTCCATAGTCCTCTGAAAGGTAGCTCCAACATTCATCAAACCAAAAGGCATTTTCACATACATGAAAGTGCCCCATGGAGTGGTAAAAGCTGTTTTAGGTTGATCTTCTTTTTGAACAAGTATCTGGTTATATCCTGAGAAACCATCTAATAAAGAAATATTGGAAGATCCAACTACCCTTTGTAAAATATGATCCATCTTGGGTAAAGGGTAATTGTATTTCAATGATACTTTATTAATATTTCTAAAGGTGAAAATGGGAAGTTGGGAAACACTTTTTGCCCTTTTTTGACGTTGAAAATTGTAATTTTCTATGATTTTCAACTTAAACTCCACTAAACTCATATTTTTATTGCAAATTATGCTTTGACATAAAAACAAGAACTGTAGAGAATTGTCTTACCTCCATACCCATATTTAAAAAAAAAAATTTATTGACATATAGAGGGGTAAATTTCTTGTTTACTAACTGCATATACTTGAAATTTTCAGGCAAACATAAATAGTCACTTTATAATCCTTTACTTTTTTTAGGGAAGGTTATTCATTTTTGGGAAAAAAACCATAGCATCATAATCTGCATATATTGCACTAGTGCACAAACTATTTTTCGTTAATTTTCGGATTAAATCACTATTTTTTATTATTTTTTGAAATGAACGAAGACAAAAAAACAGTGATGTTTCAGTACATTTTATCATCCTTTGATTTTATTTTCAATGTGATCGTCAATAAGAAAAATGAGAGTACCCTTTTGAAGTAGACAGGGAGAGGAAGTGTAGTATGATTTTTTTGAATTTTTTGGTGTCCTCATTTGAAAGTTATTGAATTTTCATTCAGTGCAATTTTTCGAACAATGAAATTCCACAGTGACACAGTTTAGTAAAAAATTAATAAAAAATTGAATTTTTTAATGCAACTCCACAAATCTCATATCATCAGAAACTAGATTCAGAGATGAATCTAATGGTACTTTGTCCGACATATAACATTTTGTTTTTGTAGGTGTTCTGCCCCTCCAAAGTTGTAGGTTTCTGAAAACTGCAGAATTTCTGTGTTTTTCGTTGACCAGAAACTCTCGGCCGAGATAATGTCTCGGACGAGAAATTTATAAAACTCTCGACCGAGAGTTTAACCCGCCTAAAGTTACATTTAAACGCATGGCCAAACTCTCGGCCGAAAGTTTAAAAAACTCTCGGACGAGAGTTTGCGCCCGAGAGTTTACCCGATGAAACTCTCGGCCGAGAGTTTAGAAAACTCTCGTATGAGAGTTTAGAAACTCTCGTATGAGAGTTTTAAAAACTCTCGTATCAAAGTTTTAAAAACTGTCATCCGAAAGTTTTATTCCTATAATAAAACACAAAAATTATTAAGTTTTTAGAATTGGTACGTTATATAATTTAAATAGTACTTTATTAAAATTAAAAAATGATATAAAATAATAAAACTATAATTTTATTTTAAATTATTTTATTATTATTAATGATAAAAAATACATGAAGATTTAATTAAATAAAAATTGTTACAATATTTTGTAATATCAATGTTATATAAAAAACTAAAAATATTTTTATATAAAACTAATTGATATATTAATATAAATAAAATAAAATTCTAAAACATAAATCAAAATAAAAACAACTATATATAATTTATATAATATTTTTTTTGAAATTAATGAATAAATGTAAATTTAAAAAACAATTGACTAAATGCAATGAGGTGATAAAGGAGACAATGCATAGCACCTTAATATCGTTATAAATTTTTGGAAATCTCGAGAAATTTTTGAAGTGAGATGAGCTTCTTGGAATGGGTCACTTTATTTTCCACTTCAGTTTCACACAATTAACTTGAAAGGAAGTCTATTTTCCTAGGTATGGATGTAAGGGAATGAACAATATTATTTGAACATTGAGTGAGATGCCCTTCTTGGAATGGGTCCTCCTATATTCCACTTTAGTTTCACAAGATTAAATTGAAATGAAGTTTATTTTCCTAGGTACGGATGTAAGGGGATAAAGAATATTATCCGAAAAGGAAATGAATGTTAAGTGTGACATTCCAAGCAGAAGTGTATGGGATTGGAGAATTATGTTATTGCAAAAAACTAACCCTTGACCCCTTAACCCTTGACCCATAACCCTTGACCCCTTAAACCCTAATTCCTAACCCCTAAACCCTTAACCCCCTAAACCTTAAACCTCTAAACCCTTAACCCCTAACCCATTTACACCCACTAAACCTCTAAATCCCTAACCCATTTAACACCTAAACCCTTAACCCCTACCCCTAACACGTTAACCCCTAACCCATTTAAGAACCTAAACCCCAAAACCCCTAACTCCTAACCCCTAAAATACTTAACTGCTAAATCCCCTAACCCCCTAAACCTCTAAACCAATCCTAACCCATTTAACCCCCTAAACCTCAAAATCCCTAACCCCTTAAACCCTAATTCCCAACCCATAACCCTTGACCCCTTAAACCCTATTTCCTAACCCCTAAACCCTTAACCCCTAACCCCTTAAACCCTCATTCCCAACCCCTAACCAATTCAACACCCTAAACCCCTAAAAACCTAACCCATTTAAGTGTTTATTCCATTTAACCCCCAAAACCCTAACCCCTAACCCCTAAAATCCTTCATTGTTAAATCCCCTAAACCTATAAACCTATAACCCATTTAACCCCCTAAACCCTAAACCTCTAAACCCTTAACCCCTAACCCCTTAAACCCTAATTCTCAACCCCTAACCAATTCAACACCTTAAACCCCTAAAAACCTAACCCATTAAACCCCATTAACCCCTAAATTCTAACCCATAAAATCCTTAACTACTAAATCGCCTAACCCCCTAAACCTCTAAACCAACCCTAACCCATTTAACCCCCTAAACCCTAAACCTATAACCCCTTAAACCCTAATTCCCAACCCATAACCCATTCAACCCCTTAAACACCTAAACATCTAACCCATTAACCCTTGACCCCTTAAACACTAATTCCTAACCCTTAACCCATTTAACCCCCTAAACCCTAAACCTCTAAACCCTTAACCCCTAACCCATTTACCCCCACTAAACCTCTAAACCCCTAACCCATTTAACCCCTAAACGCTAAAACTCTAAACCCTTAACCCCCTACCCCTAACTCGTTAACCCCTAACCCATTTAAGCCCTTAAACCCCAAAACCCCTAACCCTTAAACCCTAATTCCCAACCCATAAACCTTGACCTCTTAAACCCTAATTCCTAACCCCTAAACCCTTAAGCCCTAATTCCCAACCCCTAACCAATTCAACACCGTAAACCCCTAAAAACCTAACCCATTTAAGTGTGGATTCCATTTAACCCCCAAAACCCTAACCCCTAACCCCTAAAATCCTTCACTGCTAAATCCCCTAACCCCCTAAACCTCTAAACCTGTAACCCATTTAACTCCCTAAACCCTAAACCTCTAAACCCTTAACCCCTAACCCCTAAAACCCTAATTCCCAACCCCTAACCAATTAGACACCCTAAACCCCTAAAAACCTAACCCATTTAACCCCATTAACCACTAACTTCTAACCCCTAAAATCCTTAACTGCTAAATCCCCTAAACCCCTAAACCTCTAACCAACCCTAACCCATTTAACCCCCTAAACCCAAAACCTATAACCCCTTAAACCCTAATTCCCAACCCATAACCCGTTCAACCCCTTAAACACCTAAACCTCTAACCCTTTAACCCTTCACCCCTTAAACCCTAATTCCTAACCGGGCTAACCCATTTAACCCCCTAAACAGAACCCATTTAAGTGTGGATTCCATTTAACTCCCAAAACCCTAACCCCTAAAATCCTTCGCTGCTAAATCTTGTAACCCCCTAAACCTCTAAACCTATACCCCATTCAACCCCCTAAACCCTAAACTTCTAAACCCTTAACCCCTAACCCCTTAAACCATAATTACCAACCCATAACCCTTGACCCCTTAAACCCTAATTCCTAACCCCTAAACCCTTAACCCCCTAAACCCTAAACCTCTAAACCCTTAACCCCCAAACCATTTACCCCTACTAAACCTCTAAACCCCTAACCCATTTAACCCCTAAACCCTAAACCTCTAAACCCTTAACCCCTACCCCTAACCCGTTAACCCTTAACCCATTTAAGCCCTAAAACCCCAAAACCCCTAACCCCTTAAACCCTAATTCCCAAACCATAACCCTTGACCCCTTAAACCCTAATTCCTAACCCCTCAACCCTTAACCCCTAATCCCTTAAACCCTAATTCCCAACCCCTAACCAATTCAACACCCTAAAACCCTAAAAACCTAACCCATTTAAGTGTGGATTCAATTTAACCCCCAAAACCCTAACCCCTAAACCCTAAAATCCTTCACTGCTAAATCCCCTAAACCCCTAAACCTCTAAACCTGTAACCCATTTAACCCCCTAAACCCTAAACCTCTAAACCCTTAACCCCTAACCCCTAAAACCCTAATTCTGAACCCCTAACCAATTCAACACCCTAAACCCCTAAAACCTAACCCATTTAACTCCATTAACCCCTAACTTTTAACCTCTAAAATCCTTAACTGCTAAATCCCCTAACCCCCTAAACCTATAACCCTTTAAACCCTAATTCCCAACCCATAACCCATTCAACCCCTTAAACACCTAAACCTCTAACCCCTTAACCCTTGACCCCTTAAACCCTAATTCCTAACCCCTAACCCATTTAACGCCCTAAACCTTAAACCTCTAAACCCTTAGCCCCTACCCCTAACCCGTTAACCCCTAACTTCTAACCCCTAAAATCCTTAACTGCTAAATCCCCTAACCCCCTAAACCTATAAACCAACCCTAACCAATTTAACCCCCTAAACCTATAACCCCTTAAACCCTAATTCCCAACCCATAGCCCATTCAACCCCTTAAACACCTAAACCTCTAACCCCTTAACCCTTGACCCCTTAAACCCTAATTCCTAATCACTAACCCATTTAACCTCCTAAACCCTAAACCTCTAAACCCTTAACCCCTAACCCATTTACCCCCACTAAACCTCTAAACCCCTAACCCATTTAACCCCTAAACCCTAAACCTCTGAACCCTTAACCCCTACCCCTAACTCGTTAACCCCTAACCCATTTAAGCCCCTAAACCCCAAAACCCCTAACCAATTCAACACTCTAAACCCCTAAAAACCTAACCCATTTAAGTGTGGATTCCATTTAACCCCCAACCCCTAAAATCCTTCACTTCTAAATCCCCTAACCCCCTAAACCTCTAAACATGTAACCCATATAACCCCCTAAACCCTAAACCTATAAACCCTTAACCCCTAACCCCTTAAACCCTAATTCCAAACCCATAACCCTTGACACCTTAAACCATAATTCCTAACCCCTAAACCCTTAACCCCCTAAACCCTAAACCTCTAAACCCTTAACCCCTAACCCATTTACCCCCACAAAACCTCTAAACCCCTAACCCATTTAACCCTTAAAACCTAAACCTCTAAACCCTTAACCCCTACCCCTAACACATTTAAGCCCCTAATTCCCAACCCCTAACCAATTCAACACCGTAAACCCCTAAAAACCTAACCCATTTAAGTGTGGATTCCATTTAACCCCCAAAACCCTAACCCCTAGAATCCTTCACTGCTAAATCCCCTAACCCCCTAAACCTCTAAACCTGTAACCCATTTAACCCTCTAAACCCTAAACCTCTAAACCCTTAACCCATAACCCCTAAAACCCTAATTCCCAACCCCTAACCAATTAGACACCCTAAACCCCTAAAAACCTAACCCATTTAACCCCATTAACCACTAACTTCTAACCCCTAAAATCCTTAACTGCTAAATCCCCTAACCCCCTAAACCTCTAAACCAACCCTAACCCATTTTACCCCCTAAACCCAAAACCTATAACCCCTTAAACCCTAATTCCCAACCCATAACCCATTCAACCCCTTAAACACCTAAACCTCTAACCCATTAACCCTTGACCCCTTAAACACTAATTCCTAACCCTTAACCCATTTAACCCCCTAAACCCTAAACCTCTAAACCCTTAACCCCTAACCCATTTACCCCATTTAGTGGGGGTAAATGGGTTAGGGGTTAAGAGTAAATGGGTTAGGGGTTAAGAGTTTAGAGGTTTAGGGTTTAGGGGGTTAAATGGGTTAAGGGTTAGGAATTAGTGTTTAAGGGATCAAGGGTTAATGGGTTAGAGCTTTAGGTGTTTAAGGGGTTGAATGGGTTATGGGTTGGGAATTAGGGTTTAAGGACTATAGGTTTTGGAATTTAAGTGGTTAAATGGGTTAGGAGTTTAATTTAGCAAGGTTTAGAAGGTTAGAAGTTTGCGTGCTAGGGTTAGAAGTTAGTGGTTAATGGGGTTAAATGAGTTAGGTTTTTTAAGTTTAGGAGTGTCTGGTTAGGGTTGAATTAGGGTTTTAGGGTTAGGAGTTGGGGACCCAGAAGGGCAGGAGTTTAGGAGTTAAATAGATTTTGTGTTTAGAGGTTTAGGAGTTAGAGAGTTTTGCACGTTGAATGATTTTAAGAGGTTAGAGGCCAGGAATTTTGGGGTTAAATGGAATCCACACTAAATGAGTTGGAATTTTTAGGAGTTCTGATGTTGAATTGAGGTTAGAGGTTGAAAATAGAACTGGAATTTTAGGGAGTTAGAATTAAGGTTTAAGAGTCGAGGTTATGGGTTGGAATTAGGGTTTAAGGGGTTAGGGGTTTTGGGTTTTAAGGGCTTAAATGGGTTAGGGGTTAACGAGTTAGGGGTAGGGGTTAAGGGTTTATAGGTTTAGCGTTTAGGGGTTAAATGGGTTAGGGGTTTAGAGGTTTAGTGGGGGTAAATGGGTTAGGGGTTAAGGGTTTAGAGGTTTAGGGTTTAGGGGGTTAAATGGGTTAAGGGTTAGGAATTAATGTTTAAGGGGTCAAGGGTTAATGGGTTAGAGGTTTAGGTGTTTAAGGGGTTGAATGGGTTATGGGTTGGGAATTAGGGTTTAAGGGGTTATAGGTTTAGGGTTTAGAGGGTTAAATGGGTTAGGGTTGGTTTAGAGGTTTAGGGGGTTAGGGGATTTAGCAATTAAGGATTTTAGGGGTTAGAAGTTAGGGGTTAATGGGGTTAAATGGGTTATGTTTTTAGGGGTTTAGGGTGTTGAATTGGTTAGGGGTTGGGAATTAGGGTTTAAGGGGTTAGGGGTTAAGGGTTTAGAGGTTTAGGGTTTAAGGGGTTAAATGGGTTACAGGTTTAGAGGTTTAGGGGATTTAGCAGTGAAGGATTTTAGGGGTTAGGGGTTAGGGTTTTGGGGGTTAAATGGAATAAACACTTAAATGGGTTAGGTTTTTAGGGGTTTAGGTTGTTGAATTGGTTAGGGGTTGGGAATTAGTGTTAAAGGGGTTAGGGGTTAAGGGTTTATGGGTTAGGAAATAGGGTTTAAGGGGTCCAGGGTTATGGGTTGGGAATTAGGGTTTAAGAGGTTAGGGGTTTTGAGGTTTAGGGGGTTAAATGGGTTAGGATTGGTTTAGAGGTTTAGGGGGTTAGGAGTTAGGGGTTTTGGGGTTTAGGTGCTTAAATGGGTTAGGGGTTAACGGGTTAGGGGTAGGGGTTAAGGGTTTAGGGGTTAAATGGCTTAGGGATTTAGAGGTTTAGTGGGGGTAAATGGGTTAGGGGTTAAGGGTTTAGAGGTTTAAGGTTTAGGGGGTTAAGGGTTTAGGGGTTAGGAATTAGGGTTTAAGGGGTCAAGGGTTATGGGTCAAGGGTTAAGGGGTCAAGGGTTAGTTTTTTGCAATAACATAATTATCCAATCCCATACACTTCTGCTTGGAATGTCACACTTAACATTCATTTCCTTTTCAGATAATATTCTTTATCCCCTTACATCCATACCTAGGAAAATAAACTTCATTTCAATTTAATCTTGTGAAACTAAAGTGGAATATAGGAGGACCCATTCCAAGAAGGGCATCTCCCTCAATGTTCAAATAATATTGTTCATTCCCTTACATCCATACCTAGGAAAATAGACTTCCTTTCAAGTTAATTGTGTGAAACTGAAGTGGAAGATAAAGTGACCCATTCCAAGAAGCTCATCTCACTTCAAAAATTTATCGAGATTTCCAAGAATTTATAACGATACTAAGGTGCTATGCATTGTCTCCTTTATCACCTCATTGCATTTAGTCAATTGTTTTTAAAATTTAAATTTATTCATTAATTTCAAAAAAAATATTATATAAATTATATATAGTTGTTTTTATTTTGATTTATGTTTTAGAATTTTATTTTATTTATATTAATATATCAATTAGTTTTATATAAAAATATTTTTAGTTTTTTATATAACATTGATATTACAAAATATTGTAACAAATTTTATTTAATTAAATCTTCATGTATTTTTATCATTAATAATAATAAAATAATTTAAAATAAAATTATAATTTTATTATTTTATATCATTTTTTAATTTTAATAAAGTACTATTTAAATTATATAACGTACCAATTCTAAAAACTTAAATTTTTTTTGTGTTTTATTATAGGAATAAAACTCTCAGATGAGAGTTTTTAAAACTCTCAGATGAGAGTTTTTAAAACTCTCATACGAGAGTTTTTAAAACTCTCATATGAGAGTTTTTAAAACTCTCATCCAAGAGTTTTTAAAACTCTCGTCCGAAAGTCTTCCCGAGAGTTTCCGTCAATAAAACTCTCAGACGAGAAAATGCATAACTCTCGTCCGAGAGATTTTTAACTCCGGTTAAACCCAATAAAACTCTCGGACGAGAGTTTTTAAAACTCTCGGTCGAGAAATAGAGTTGACTATTTTCTCGGACGAGAAATTAACAATTTCTCCCATATTCTAGCCATCCGCCAAAAAGTGTTTCCCAACTTCACGATTTCACCCCTATACATAATCTGATTTCACCAGTTTTCTTTCTTGTAGGTACTAAGTTAGAAACCCAATCAGAATATCTGATTGATGCAATGATTTGGGCATCATACATGCGTTTAACTTCTTTTTCAATCAAAGGTAATAGGACAGGATTAATCCTCCTCAATTTTTGTCTAAATGGTTTCTGATTATCTTTTATAGGAATCTTGTGTTGAATGATGTTGGTGTCATATGCTTTTAAATCCTCATAAATCCATGCAAAAACATCTTGGTATTCCTTTAAAAGTTCAATAAATTTTTCTTTTTCTTGAGGGGGTAATTTTTTTGACAATTTGATCATTTTTGGTTTTGTGTCTGTCCCAATGTTACATTCTTCAATGTCAGACTTGACTGGTTCCATTTTAGGCTTTTTGGGTACATCATTGGAATCAAACAAGTCCTCTAAAGGAGTTAAACCCTTAGGTAAAAAATTATCTTTTAAATCTAATTTTTCAATTTCATCTTCAATTATTTCCTCTAAATCTACCTTCTCTAAGTTATCTAGATATCAAATTGAGTAAATACAGTGGGTTTCTTATGTTTATGTACATCTATATTATTTATTTCACAATTAATATCTAAATCTATGTTACATTCATAATCTAAATTACCGTCTGTGTCTATCATACAATTTTGAAATTCATTCTCACTATTCAAAAAATGGTAAATCTGTTCATCTTCAGAGAAAATCTGCTAGTATTTGACATTATCAGGGACAATGGGTCTATATTTAACTTCAACAGTATATCTATGTGTTGGTTTAAAAGGTAAGTTACATGTGCTAGCAAAAGTTGCTAGGTAATGTGCTTGCAAATTTTGTTTTCTTGGAATAGTAGCAAACTTACATTCTAGTAAATCATCACATAAATCAACTGCTGTATCTCTATATATGGCTAATCTAGGATTATGAATAGAATAATCTCCATTTACTTGTTTAATGATTAACTTCGAATCTCCCATAATTAAAATTTTTTGACCTCCTAAATTTCTGATGATTTGAAGGCCTAAGATAAGTGCCTCATACTCTGCCATGTTATTGGTGCATTTAAAGTTGAGTCTAAAGGCATGTCCTTACGAATGACTGGTCTCAATGTTTGTGATCCACACTCCAGCTCCTACTCCTAATTTATTCACTGAACCATCAAAGTCTAAGTGCCAAAGGGCTTGATGGAAAATATTATCATTGTTTGGTTTAGGCTTTATGTCAATTAATTTAGTTTGGATCTCATTATTATCAGAGTTACATAAAATGAAAGAGTCAAGATCAGTTGGTGTTGAGTAAATTGGGTAATTTATTGATCTCTCAGCATTGCTAACCATGTATTTCATTAGAGTTTCTTTGTAAAGTTTCTTAGGTTGTCCAAACACTGTTATGGTGGCATAGCTCATGTATAATTGTAGAGATCCCTGCAACTTAGCTCCCCATGAGCGAGAAAGAAGCATACCATACTTTGGTGGGATATCAGCTACTACAATATCCATGACCATACTTTTATCGGGATATTGAGCCAAATTGACACATAAGTCTTTTATCAATCCTATGCATTTGACCTTGCTTGAATCAAAAGAGAATAAATCTTTATAAGGCCTTGTTATTTCTAAATTCAGAGTTTCCATGACAGATTTTGGCATTAAGTTGTGGGAAGCTCCTGAATATAACATTGCATTATGTAGGATTTGATCGTGAATAGTAAGTCTTATATAGAAGGGAGGAACTGATCCATCTGAATGTTTACCATTAACATCAGGGCCAAAAATTAATTCAGGTTGATCATCATTTAAATTAATAGAATATTCACCAACATTCATATTCAAAGTTTCAGTAATTGTTGATTTATACAAATCATTATTTACCAATTCTGTCAAAGGAATTGGTATCTTTAACTTTGCTATTTCAATTTGAATATTAAATGCTGGTTGAGATTTACTAATTTGAATTAGTTCATCTTTTGTGACAGTTATCTGAGTGGGTTTTTCAGGTATTTCAGCAGATGTACTCTTATCTTGAGTTGTCCTATTGTTTTATGTTTGAGTTTCTTGACTCTTGTTGTCTTTAGTTTTCTTTTTAGAGACAAATTCAAGGGCAGTAGAAGTTTTTTCAGATTTTTAACTTTCAGCAAAAGCTTTAGTGTTAATAGTTTTGGGATTTGCTGACTTAGAATCAACAGGATTCTTCTAGAATTAGGAATTGTTGATTTTGTTGAATTAGGGGCTTTGGTAGTGTTTGTATTTTGAGAATTACTAGAGGATTGGGCCACTTCTTCAGTGATGTCAACAATTTTTGGATTTGGCCCTTTTTTAGGACTGGGTGGATGGGAATTTTGCTTGTTTTCTCTTGGGAGAATTTGCAAAATATTTGTTTTTGGTGCTTCTACATTTTTTTTGGCTTGATTTTGAGAAGTATTTTTAGTAGAAGTTTCATTGTTTTTTCTGTTTCTAAGGTTATACTGACTGTGAATTTCATTGATGACGAATTCATAACCTTGTTTGAAATCAAAGGATTCACTAGATTCTACTTTGAGTTGTTGAAGCTCAAAAAGTTCTTGATCCTCCTGAGTGAGGAAAATAGTGTTTTATTCATCTATCCCCATTACTATATTGATGTCATCCTCATCTTCATCATTATTTTGAGAACTTTCAACATAGTTCTCTTGGAATGGGGGCCTAATGTTTTGATCTGGAGAAGTTTCTTTACCTTTTCCAGGATTATTTTTTTTTCTGAAGTTGGGATTTCTGATTTGTGGTTGGTTATCCCATTGTGGTTTTTTCTCAATATTTTCTAATCTTTCAACTACTCTTTCTAAAGTTTTAGCAAAAAAAGTTAAATTTACCATATGAGTTTGATGTTTCTTCTTTGATTGTGACGCTTCTTTCATTCCTAAGTCTGGCTTTTCTAGCTAGAATATTAATTTCTACACTAACAACATCTAATTGCATTTGTTCTAATGTTTCAACATATCTTTCTCTAAGTTGGTATGCCATATCTGGATCGAATCCATCAGGGAATTTAAGAAGCACAGAATATGGTGTAGGTTTAAGATTTGCAAAAATAGAATTATAGACACTGTTGTATCTAGTGCAGTAATCCTGAACAGACTCATTAGGAGCTCTTTTTAAAAAATTAAACTTAGATAAAATTTGCAAAGGGTTCTTTTTCTTTTCCCATTTATTTAGAAATGCTCTATGAAATGCAACTAAATTAGCTATACTACCAGCAGCTAAATTTTTAAACCATTTCTTAACTTCCCCAGTTAACCTTTGAGCAAACAACCTCATCTGAACATTTGATTCATCTATTTCAGAGATTTTACAATAGTATGTCATTCTGGTAACATGTTGTTGAGCAGTGTATTGTGACAAGCCATCAAATAAAGGTATATTCTTTTGGTAATCTTGGGGCATATCATGAAGGTTTTGAGGCAAAACAAGGGGTGCATATCTTGCAGCCATAGCTTGAAGCTTAACTGAGCTAGGGGGTACATTAGAAATGACAGGAGATGTGCTGGTTATAGTAGCTGATGTGTTGAAAGATGTACTTGAAGAACTTGGAAAAGTGGTTGGTATATATATGGAATTGGTTGGAAAAAATGTAGTGCTTATAAAACTAGTGGATGCAATAGATTGAGTGAATGAAGGAAAAAATATCCTAGGTTGCAAAGGCAACTTAGGAATAAAAGGTTCTGTGGATGAACTTGCAATGGAATCTAAAAATGAGGTGACAACATACAAATTTGAATCTGATGCTGGAATTATTGTTGCATGCAATTGAGAAACTAGAGGCTTAATGTAAGATAATAAATTCGCTAATTTAATAGCTTCATCAATGTCTTTAATTAATGTAACATTAATCCTTTCTACTTGATTTTGAGATTCAGATTATCTGATTTTCTTTTTGCTGAAATAATATTATGTTTTTCTTTCAAGAAAGAAGTAAAAAAAAGATCTATTACAATATCTTTTAAATCAGTTTCAGATTTAATTTTAAACAATGATTGTTCAAACTTGAAATCAAAATCAATATCAGATAAGCTCACTAATTCTTTGGGTAAAGAATTAGCTTTTCTTAATGGTACTTCAGTTTCTAAATTGACAATTTGTTTTTTCCAATCTGTTTTGGGTTATCTACTATAACTGCAGGCTTAGGATCCAGGTTAGACCTGGTATAGTATGTTTTCCTAAAAGACAGAATGACTGTTTATGAATACCCACAACCCTTAAAAATAATCTTAAAGTAAAAATATAGATTAAAGATCTTCCTTGAAGACTAATTTTAAAACGGGAGATTGGTTAGTTCCCCAGTATGGTCGCTAGTATGTTATCACCCTACTAATTTCTCAAGATTGTGGGCTTTTGATTTTTAGTTTAAGAAAATTAGGGGTAACCTCAAACCTACTTTGGAAATCTAGGATCTAGCCTTCCTAAATTTCAGAGAGGGCTCTCTCTTTATGATTTAACTTTTTTTTTGTTTAATGTTTTAGGATAGTTATGATAGTTCAGCTTATTTTTGGTTTTGAAATGTTTGGTGGAAAATAAGATTACTTGAAGACAACTTAAAGAGGGATCTACTAGTCCATTGGGCTATGGAGTCAAAATCTAGCAAGCAGAACTAGAAAGAAAGGCCAAAAGGATGCTAATGTATTCAGGGCAAGGTAGATAACCCTCAGAGATTTGGATATATTGTTTTGATGAGATGGCTTGCTTCGGGATAAATGGCAATGAAGAATCCTTTGATCCGGAAAAAGAGGAAGGAGGCAGGGGTTAAACAGGACTAGGAGCAATTAAGAATTTTAAATCCGGAAATCAACAGAAAACATTTAAATGATTAAGTAGTTAAGACAGAGAGTTCTTACACTAGTCCTGAAGTAATTCTCCTAATTAATCATTAAGATTGAACAACATATATGAAATTGTATGTAACTCAGAAAGGAAACAATGACAAGATAAATGCACTTTACTCTTTAAATTATCGCATGAATCCTAAATTATGAAGTCCAATTGGCTATTGTCGAGATTGCTGCTTTGAAATCAACACATGTGAGCCTCCAACGTACCAGCAAAATGTCTATAATGTTCTTAGCAATTTTATTCCACCCTAAATACTTCATAAACTGAAGTATTTATCCAAATGTTTATTACAAATATCCTAGAGAGATCTAGGAATAACTCTAGGAAATATAAAATATCTTTACTCATTAAGAGGGACAACTGCTTAACAACTTAGCAAGCTGTCCTCTTATCCAGAAAATATAGAGCTATCTTATCTAACAAAAACTGTTTGTTTGAATAGCTGCCCATGCTTGCTGGCATTTTGAAAATATTTTTTGGAAGATGAATTTACTAATACTCTTTCCACTTATACTCTTTGACCTTGTACTTCATCTCTCATACTCTTTCACGCTGTTTATTTACCATTTCACTGCTGTAAAAAAGGAAATTACAATAGTCAAATTAGCTAGCTGTTGTTTTCTATCTGATACACTTTGACTCTAGCTTTTCACTCTGATATTATTTAACCTGATATTTTGACCTTTAATTGCTGTAAAAAGGGAATTTTCAGCAGTAAAAAATCAAAATCAAACATTGTTTTATTTGTTTCCCTTTCAAACTGACTGCTTCATCTGCACTCTCTTCACTGTTTTCTTCTTGGCTGCCATAATAAATTTGTAAAAGTCTGCCATTGTTCAACATCTGGTATCTTCATACTTTTCAACTTTCTGTAGTTCTCATTTGCTTCAGTGTACTTATCAAGATTTGGCTTAATTACAAACAAATGTTTGATTTCATTCTGAAGGAAGAATAAATCTTCAATGTATTGGAGAACAACTTTCACTGTTGGAGATCCCTCTGGAAATTGCTTATTAACCTATTATTTGGCATGGTCTATGATCTTCTTGTCATATTCTTTTTGGTCCATTAACTTGTCATTGAATACAAGTATGTATGAAATGCCTGCTTGTCTTAGCATAATATACTTTGCTAAAAACTTGGTAATGGAAAAATTCATAGCATCACATTTTTCTTTCAAGTTATTCATCAGAGTCTTCTTTGTCAATTCTTTTTTGATTTGTAATATAGTCTCTGTCCTGTCTTGTATCTTCAATTCCTCTAGCTCATTCCTGTTCTTACTGTTTAAGAAGGTAATTAGCTTTAGTGCCTGCGTTGCTTTGTCTGCTAATTCTTCTATTGTTCTTTGTATTTCACCTTGACCTGCTAGAAGGAGGTCTCTCTGTTCATATATTATCTGAATCGATGGCCATTGAAGATGTATGGCCTCAATAATATTGGTCCATAGGTGATTTCTTATGTAAGAAATCTGTGTAGTAAAACTCAAATCCCTCTGAAGGCCTTTGACTTGCTCTTCAAGTCTTTTAGCTTTTTGTTCATAATTGTTGGCATTAATCAATGTTGCTTTATTTGAAACCTCCATATTTTGAATATTTTTCTTCAAATTGTTAATTTCATGGGTTTTCAATGTCATTTCTTCCATTGCTTTGAAAATTTTCCCTGCATCATTTGTCTACTGCACCTATGATGTTGAGGATTCAGTATTGGAAATAGTAACTGATTGAACTGACACTGCAGTTGCCAGTGGCTCTTTGGGTGCTAACTTTTCTCCCAATGTAGAAGGAATAGTAGCTATAATAATAGGTATAACTGTGGGAATGGTGGAAGCATCTGTTTCCTTCACAGTTTCTTTTTCTTTCATCAGTATATCCAATTGGCTTTCCATGTCCTTGATTTGGGCAGTAAGCTTTATGATCAACTGCATCATATCTTATTTCTCTTTTTGTTCCTGAAGTATTTCCTTGCTCTGTGGGTGCTCACTTTGAGGAATTTTTAACTGTTTCCTCAAAGTAGCAATATCATCATTTTTCTTTTTTATTAATACTTCAGCAGCTTGTACATTTGATGGGTCCACTCCTATTTGTAGAATCAAATCTTCTAATGATTTGATTCTTAGATCTTTTGCATATGAGGAGCCTTTATCAAGTTTCATCTAATCTTGTAGGTTGATAATAATATTTTTCAAATTTGTTACACTCATGACCTTTGTCACTATAGTGGAATATAGCATCTCAAAGCCATGTCTATAAAATTCTGTCTAATCCAACTCATGTACCTTTTCAGTATCTACTTCAAATTCCCTCTTTTTGTAGGCAGCCACTGTTTTTGGGGTTGAAGTAGTAGGTTGTAAATAGGACATGATCATCTTATTTGAAGAATAATCAAATGATGTAAGCAGTCTATCCTGATTTCCAGGCTTCTACTTGAGAAATTTAGAATAAATCTCACTTTTAATTTCCTCATTTCTTTGTTTAATCTGTTTATATCTGTCCTTAATATCCAAATCTTTTTCTTCTGCTGTTTGAGAAGATGAAGTTTCCATATTCACCTATTGTTCAATCACTTGGGTCTCATATCCTTTGGATGCTGCTTGTTCTCTTTCAATCTCTGTCAAAGTCTCCTTTATTATTGTAGTTACCTCATCAATACTGACCTCTGGTTCATCTTCAACTTCAATAATTTTTTCTTTGCCTATGGAACCAAATCTTAGCCTTTTATTGTAGATGAGTTTGAACTTAGTATCTAAAGTAGTTTTTGCTGTATAGGTACCCTCATCTCTGCTTCTTTTGTTTGAGGACTCTGGTGGTTTAGAAGTTAGTACAATAAGTGTGGTATCCTCTTTTTCTATTGGCTTTGTATTTTCAGTTAAATCAACCAATGTATTTTCTTCCCATTTTGCCTGATTAGGAAACTTTTCAATATCAGGCTTTGACTCTTGTACAAAAGGAGGTAGTTTACACTTCACTCTTATGCTGCTTAAAAGACCTTGGGGGTCATAATTCCAAGGGAAACTCACATGGAATTTCAGCTCTGATAATTTCTTTTCTATCTCTTTTTCAACATCCCTGTTATTTACTATAAATGGACCAATCTAATTTTTTAGTTTAAACTGAGTCTTATTTTTGGATGCCATGAAATTGATGGCATCATCATTCAAAACCTGTCTCAAATATTCTAGAGCAAAGACTCTGAGAGTCAAAAACTTAGGTAACTTATATGGAAGCAGATTGGTTCCAAATATTCTTAATTCAGTGTGCTTCTCATATAAGTACCAATCTCCCATTTTACATTGTTCTGATAGTTGAATATCTTTTTCATCTCCTCATTTATCCTGGGCTTTTCTGACTTATGAAGTAAATTCATAGCTGGCCTGATAAACAAATATGTGAAATCTGTGTAGTTATATTCATTTCCTTCCTTTCTTAATAATGATGTCCAAAAAACAACTGATATAGGCTGGCCCTCTACATTCATTTTCTACAGTGCTATAGGAAAGTGATCTTCTTGTGAAAATAGGAACAAATGGAATAAATAAGAAGAATACCTAAATACCCCTTTAGTGGGTAGCTTTGTTAACTGATGGTATATGGAATCAGCAATAAATATGGCAAAATCAAAGATCACAGCAGGAGGCTCACCAGGGGATAAGGTGGATAAAAATCCAAGGATGGACTCATCAGTAAACTCATCAGTGAAGTATCCTAAGATGAAGGATAGCATTGAAATAACATGCCTATAACCCTCTGGAAACTTGGAAGTGGAATAGGGAGGATTCAATTTTGGGATATCCACATGACTAGGCATGAAGTTCTGAAAAATCATGAATATTTTAGGGAAATATAACCCTAAATATAATTGAGTTAATGCTTCAATGGATAATGGGAATGCCCTAGGGTCAAATTGTAATTGCAACATTTCATTGATTGAATCTGCAGTGATAGAATAAAGGATTTCCCTGCCATTATTCACAATTGATCTTTGATCTGGGACATAACACTTTTGGCATATTCTTATCAAGTCCTGACCAGGATGTGTTACTAGGACTATATATTTAGGTAATTTTGTATCCCGGAGAGGCATTTCTTCTTTGTCTAAAAACTTCTCATAACACCAATTGTGTACTTCTAATAGATTGAATTCTACTAGAGGGTCTACAATTTTGTAATCCAAGTCAACTAAAGGGATAACTTCTTCATTGGACACTGGAGGTTGAAGAGGATTTACAGTCATAGTAGGAGTAGACTTTGGGACTTTTGCTGCTTTAGTTTTGGGAGGTTTTGATCCTCCAGGCCTAACAGGCTTGGATCCTCCAGCCTTGGGTGTGATTTTCTTTTTTGTCATTTTAAATTAACTACAACAAGATTATATAGTTTTCTATAGTTGGTTTTTCTTCAACAAAGGGTAATTGAGCAATTTTATGGGCAAGGATGATAGTAGTGGGAAATTCAGTGCTCAATTAGAATTTTTAGGACACATGCAATAGTTTGAGATAGAAAACGCAGGGTTTCTGAATGATTGAGACTGTAAAAGGGGTTTTAAGGTTTTCTGTGGGTTTAAAAACCTTTCTTAGTAGTGGAATTTGTCTTTAAAGGGTCTAGATTGAGAATTTTAGCTTCAAAATAAGGTTTTCTACAAATGGAAATTTCTGGGAAAAATTTGCGAGGGTTTGCCCTCTTTTTCCAAGGTTTAGAACAAAACGAATGGGCAATTTTACTCTTTAAATCTTAATTGGTTCAACTGGTGGTCCAAATTGTGAAATTGCAGGCCAAATTCGAGAAAATACCTGATTTGCAGGTATCTTGATAGCCAAAAAAGGGTTTTTTGAAGCTTTGGTGATTCTTGGATTGCTGATGCAGAGAAATGGCTTCAAATAGTCTTCAAATAGTGGAACAATGGTTGAAATTGGGTTTTTCACTGGACACAATTCAACAATTTTGAGCAAATGGGTTTTTTGCGCAGTCGGGCGGTTTTTTTACTATCAGGAATGCATAATAATGTTAATAAACATTATAACAAAGCTTTTAAATTTTGTTATTAATCCTTAAAAACTGTCATAAATGCGAATCAAATTACTATTGGGAGTAGTTTTTTTTTTTTGTGAATGCGAATAACTGGAAACTTTTTTCACGTTGGGTTTGGGTGGTAAATGGTTTTTCCCAAAATGAATGTGATCGTATCAGAATATGACACGTCATAGGAGGCGGTAATGAAAAAACTACCCATTTCACACTCGTTTGGGCGTTTGGCAATCGTTTGGTTTGTGGACGCGAAATGAAACGTCCACCGTTGGATTTGAAAAGTGGAAGCGAACGGTCGGGATGAGCCTAAAAGCTGCGGTGTAAAGGATGTGGGGCCAGGCTGCTTTATATGCGCATCAATGAAATAAAACCTTTGTAACATATGTATTTATATCCAAGGTTTTATATCAAAGGATAATGCATATATGCGGGGTAAAGGGTAAAATGGGTGGCGATATATATATATATATATATATATATATATATATATATATATATATATATATATATATATATATATATATATATATATATATATATATATATCAAAGGTTTATATACATGGTAAAATGTGCATGAGGCGTTTTGTATTAATCAAGGGTTTAATATGGGTTATTTATGATATAAAACGTGAGGTTTCATTCATCGGGGAAGGTAAAAATGCTTAGGATAAATGATCTTAGGCTTTTAACCTTAGGTTTAAGAAGTGTGGGGAATGGTATTAAGTATATTATAAAGGCATAGATGATCAAACTTTATAAAAATTAGGGTAGAATGATATAATCGGGGCAATATTTTTCGCTTAGACATATATAAAACATGCCTAAAGCCCTTTTGTATTTTTATTTTTATTATATAGTTATAGACTATGGAAATTTCTATCACTATAGAGGGCAGGATATTTACATATTGTTAGTTTTATGCCAAAGAGGTTATATGTTGTGTAACCAGCTCCAAAAAGAGAAGAAAAGAGATAAAAACGCCTTAGAAATGAGCCACTTCGAGGGGGCAACCTCCAATACATTACATAAATGAACAATTCTTGGATGATACAATTCACAAAAGCTCTTTTCTATATATAGGAGTCCATGGGGCCATAATGTAATCCTAGTGGGCCACAATGTAATCCTAGCCGACCTAACAATAATAATTTAAGGGCACAATAATAACAAAATGGGGGGTTACAAGGGTACAATAATAACAATAAGGGGGTTACACTAACAACAATAAGGGACTATACTAGTAATATAGGGACCTAACATGCCCCTCTCCTTCAAAAAAAGTGTTGTCCTCAACGCTTGAGTAGCTCTGGGTGCTTTCGTATAAAATTCTCATCCTCCCATGTAGAATCTTCAGTGGGTAAGTTCTTCCACTTGATGAGATACTCTGAAATTGATCGATTCCGTAGTTGTCGAGTTCTTTTTCCATGACTGCTTCAGGTTCCAATATGATTTTCCCTTCCCCATCAAGTTCTGGCAATACTGTTTGAACTGGAAGATTTTCACCTATAACCTTCTTTAAGCATGAAACATGGAAAATCGGATGTACTCGCGAAGAAGAAGGAAGCTCCAATTTGTATGCCATAGTACCAATCTTTTGCAACACCTTGTAAGGACCATAGTACTTTGGCGATAATTTATTATCCTTCTTTGCTTGCTTGAGGGACATTTGTTTGTATGGTTGTAGCTGTAAAAATACCCAATCTTCTACATCAAAACTTCTCTCGCTACGATGTTGATCTGCCTGTTGTTTCATTCGATTTTGTGCCAAATTCAGGTTATCCTTTAAGAGTTGGAGAACTTCTTGCTGATGCTCGATGTGATCTTCCACTGCTTGAACCTTCGAATTTTCCCTTAAAGATGATGTGATGGATGGTGGATGATATCCATAAAGTGCCATAAATGGGGTCATTTTTGCCGCAGTATGGAAGGAAGTGTTATACCACCATTCAGCAAGAGGTAACCACTTGACCCATTGTGTTTGTTTATCAGATACAAAACAACGAAGATATCCTTCCAAACATTTATTTACTATCTCAGTTTGACCATCAGATCGAGGATGATAAGATGAGCTATGAGCTAATTGAGTACCCAAACAAGAAAATAACTCCGTCCAAAAATTTCCAGTAAAAATGGGATCTTTGTCGCTCACAATAACCCTTGGGTTTCCATGTAGCTTTTAAATTGTGTCCATAAATGTAGTAGCAACTGTACTTGCTTTAAATGGATGAGATAATGCACAAAAGTGTGCATACTTGGTAAGTCTATCAACCACCACCATGATGACACTCTTTCCTTCGGACTTAGGTAAACCTGTGATAAAATACATTGAAATTTCCTCCCAACGTTGACTTGGAATGGATAAAGGTTGTAGAAGTCCTGGGATCTTAATTGTTTCCACTTTATTCTGCTGGAAAACCAAACATTCCGCCACAAACTTTTGAATATCAGATTTAAGGCCATCCCAAAAAAATTCTTTCTTCACCCTGTGGTAAGTTTTTTAAAATCCCGAGTGTCCTCCTAAAGGAGAAGTGTGCAATTCCAGAAGAATCTTTTGTTTTAGATGGGAATTCTTACAAAGATATAAGCGATCTTTGTACCATAAGGAATCATTTTTCCAACTAAATGTATCGGATGTACTAGGATCTTGCTGCAACTTTTGAATGAGTATCCATACATCTTTGTCCTTCTTCCATTCATCTCTTGCTTCAGTTATCCAATCTGGTTGGATAATAGAAATGGCACAAAGCAATGCTTCCACGTCTTCATTCTTTCTTGAGAGTGCATCCGCAACAACATTCAACTTTCCTTTTTTGTAGATTATTTCAAAGTCATAACCCAACATCTTTGTGACCCATTTTTGCTGTTCTTCTGATGATAGTCTTTGTTCCAAAAAGTGTTTAAGACTATCATGATCAGTTTTTACCTTGAAGTGTCTTCCCATTAGGTAAGTTTGCCATTTCTTTAGTGCATGTAATATTGCTAACATTTCCTTCTCATAAATAGGTTTCTGTAAATACTTTCCTTTGATTGGACGACTTTCAAAAGCAATGGGTCTTCCTTCCTGCATTAAAACTGCACCAATTCCATTTCCTGAGGGATCACATTCCACAATAAAGGTTTTTGTGAAGTCTGGCGTAGCTAAGACCGGTGCATGGCACATTGCCTTCTTAAGACGTTCAAAGGCCTTAGTTGCTTCAGGAGTCCATGAAAATGCATCTTTCTTCAATAATGTTGTTAGAGGTGTTGCTATTCTCCCATAATTCTTAACAAATTTGCGATAATACCCTGTTAACCCGAGAAATCCTCGCAACTGCTTTATGGTCGTGGGGACTTTCCATTCCTTAATGGCTTTAATTTTGTTAGGGTCTACTTTAACACCCTCGTGAGATATAATATGACCCAGATATTCCACCTCTTGTACTCCAAAGAAACATTTGGATTTTTTTGCATATAATTTTTTCTCCTGCAATAGTTTGAGCACCTCGTCAACATGTTCAACATGATCCTTCCAAGACCTGCTGTAGATTAGTATATCATCAAAAAATACTAGCACAAATTTTCTAAGGAAGGGTTTGAAAATGGAATTCATCAACCCTTGAAATGTAGAAGGTGCATTGGTAAGGCCAAAAGGCATGACCAAAAATTCATAATGACCTCATGAGTTCGAAATGCTGTTTTTGGAATATCTTCAGTCTTCATTCTAATTTGATGATATCCTGAACGAAGATCCAACTTGGTAAAATAAATTGCTCCATGTAATTCATCCAATAATTCATCAATCACAGAAATGGGAAATTTATCTTTAATGGTGAGCTTATTGAGCTCCCTATAATCTGGACACATTCGCCATGATCCATCCTTCTTGTGTACCAATACTACAGGAGCAGAGAAAGAACTTTGACTCGGTTGAATTATACCCGCCTCTAACATTTCTGCAATCATACGTTCAATTTCGCTCTTTTGGAAGTAAGGATATCTATAAGGCCTGATGTTTGGAGGAACACTTCCCGGAATCAAATGAATAGCATGATCATGATCATGAATAGGTGGGAGTCCTTTGGGAGTTTCAAACACCTTGGAATGATTGTCCAAGACTTGTTGGAGATCTCCAGAAATAGATGATTTTGATGTCGGAACTTCTAGTGAGCATAATTGTGCAATTACGCCTCGTTGTTCTTTCTTTAGAAGCTTTGTCATGACATTAGAGCTTATTATCCTTCCCGTCTTCCCTTCAATACCCCGTAATTCGACTTCCTTTCCTTCTGAAAAAAATTTCAAGAAAAGTTCTTGAAAATTAAAAGCTACCGTCCCCAAAGATTGTAACCATTGTACTCCTAGTACAACACCAGCACCTCCCATAGGAATGGAAAGCATTGGACTAGTCAATACATATTCCCCCATGGTTAGCTTGATATTATGGCATTTTCCAGAGCAATTTTTAGTTCCTCCATTTGCAACCATCACTTGACATTCTGGTGCTGGGTATAGGAAACAATTTAATTCCTTGGCTACCTTATAATGAATAAAATTATGGGTGCTACCCGAATCAATCAACACTATTACCCTTTTCTTCTTTATATGTCCTTCTATCTTGAGAGTTTGAGGAGTGGTAATTCCTGCCAGTGCATTACACGATATGGTCTGATTCATTTCTTCCTCTGGAATCATGATTAACATTTATTTTGTTCTCATCAGGAGGTTCTTCTCCTATATTTCCGCCTTTAGGAATCATTTCTGGTTTTAAGCTTGTCATCAAGCCTTCCATGTATGCTTTTAGATCATTCTTCATGTCATCCATCTTAGCTTCCATGCCGACTTCCATGCCATCCATCTTAGCTTCCAAACCATTCATCTTAGCTTCCACGCCTTTCTTCAAACCATCCATCTTAGTTTCCACGCCTTTCTTCAAAACTTCCATGTCATTTTTTGTTGCTCTTTGCGAGAGCGAAATTTGTTGCACTTGCTCTTGTAATTTTGCTATGTCATGTTGCCATTCTTCGTCTTCATGAGTCATAGTAGAGCTTTCCAAAGGCTTAATGGGTGTTTAAATCTTTTTAGGGGCCATTTTAGAATCCAATACTGATAAATATTCTACAATATGCCCTTGAAATCAATTCAACTTGATTCTGCAAACAAGACTTATGCAATTTGGAAAAAAAATACACACATTTTACTTGCTTTTGAGGAGCTCGATATTGAAATTGAACTATCTCTATAATTACAAAACCTAAATATCTGAAATTTAGCCCTATAGTAGCCCTCTGAAGCTTCTTTCCAATGCCATAGGTCTGATATGATTTGGATTCTTCAAGACAAAGTTATGTCCAATCTCCCACAATGACCTAATTCTCGGGACTCCGGTTCAAGAGAGAGAACTGTACGACTTGCCACGTGTCACTGTTTTGTCCTTTGTCTCTGAAATTGATAGCGAAGAAACTACATGCCGTGTACTTGTGAATAATTTTGACGCACTCCAACCAATCTTCGCAGGATTATTTTTCCCACGATCACCTCTTTGAGATGAAATTCAGGAGCCTGAAAAAGCACTACCTTCCATAGATCATATCTCCAAACATATTGCGAACCAAGATCTAAAATTTTTTGATGAATTTCCTCAGGATTTCAGCTTCGTACCATATGAATTTCCGATTCTGAACCTTCGTATAAAAAATTTTATAGCGCAAATGCCACGATGACCTGTTTAGGAGCCTGAAAAAATACCTGACTTCCACATATCATATCTCCGAAATTATTGCGAACCAAACTCTGAAATTTTTATACAAGATTCCTCAGGATTTTTTCTTCGCACCCTAAAAGTTTAAGCTTCTGAAACTTCGTAGAAAAAACGTTATAGCGAAAATGCCACGATGACCTGTTTGGAGCAGCGAAACCCTAGAATCCAAACCTCTGATACCAAATGTTGTGTAACCAGCTCCAAAAAGAGAAGAAAAGAGATATCAACGCCTTATAAATAAGCCACTTCGAGGGGGCAACCTCCAATACATTACATAAATGAACAATTCTTGGATGATACAATTCACAAAACCTCCTTTCTATATATAGGAGTCCATGGGGCCATAATGTAATCCTAGTGGGCCACAATGTAATCCTAGCGAACCTAACAATAATAATTTAAGGGCACAATAATAACAAAATGGGGGTTACAAGGGTACAATAATAACAATAAGGGGTTTACACTAACAATAATAAGGGGCTATACTAGTGATATAGGGACCTAACATTATATTTTGGAATTTAATTTCAACATGTGAATAATTAACTTTGGCAAAAAAAGCTTATAATAGTGGGTTTTTAGGGGATATTTTAAAATAAAAGGAGTTATATTAATAGGTTAAGGTCTCTTTTAGGGAGTTAATAAAATAAGTTAGAAATTAATATGACAAGGAAAATGAAATACTCAAGAAATACACTTATATGACTAAGTAAAGTGAAAACCTTAAAGCAAAGTTTATCATTTCATGATTTCACCACTTTCACTTAGGATAAGATGATTTTTGAGGGTTTGTATGTTTTATGAAATGGAGGAAGTTAATCAAATGGGATGATGTGTATCATTAAGTAAGAAAAGAGTTCTTACTTAAAATTTTGAGTTGTAATGGGTGCATGAAGGGTAAATAATGATAATTGGGGATTAATATAGGAATTCAACACTTTTAACTTAACATTCATTGAGCCTTGGGTCCAGTCCCAACAGAAGTCAGAGAAATGCTCTGAGCCTCTTTGACTGGAAGTTTAGAATGCAGAATAACTATAGGGGAGGGGAAATTAGTGATTTTTCCTGGTGAAAAGTATTTACATGATTCTCCCACTTCTCTCTTCCTACCCAACCTTTAATCTAACATTTTTTCTTCCATTTTGCAGGTGCATTTGAGCTAGCAACCTTGAAAATTTTATTCTTTTGAAAGAAATAAAAACTATCTAAATCTATCTTATATCATCCAAGGGCTTAGATTAAACTAATGAGCTCGTCTTTTATTCTCTACCTATCTACTAATTAGTCAGGATTAAACTGTCTGACTAATTTTTATTCACTATTCTACAACAATAAAATTGAAACATGACAAGTCAAGATTAAGCAGTTCAACTCATCATGGATTATGGCATTTATTGACACTCTGCCATAATCATCAGTAAAAAGTAGTGGCATTCGAACTTGCACACTTTCATGTTTTATTTCTTTTTCTTTGGGGTTTATTATTTTTTCTAAATCCTTTGATCTTTCTTTTAGGACTTTTACCCTCTTTTTGATTTTCTATTTTTTATTTTTTACAAAATATGGGAAAACAACTTGCAGAAAGCAAAGTATGTACATATTTTTAGAAGAATATGATAAGTCAATTCCAAATTATAAATCCTATACTTATAGGACCCTAACAGGGTCCACTGAGTGACTCGCTCGTCCTTCCAGCACTTCTGGAACTCTACGAGGTTGGCCAACCACTCTTGAAGCTCGATCACAAATGTCACAAAGAATATTTTGTGGCTTTCTATTACCTATTTTTCCACCTTTCCACCATTAAATTTTTGTTGTGATTTTATTTTAGCACAAATTCCTGGATCTGCCTTTTGAACCAGTCTTTAATTTCCTTTCTTTCAGGCTTCTAATATTCTCTTATCATTACCTAATCCCTTTCTCAAGATTTTCCGGTCCCAACAACGGAACCATTTGTTGGCTCGAGGGGTCCTGACCCAGGTTTGGAGTGTAGGGTTTGCCAACAAACCCCTATACTACTGGCCCTTTTGGTAGTGACCTGCTTATGCAGGTCAAAGTCTCACCCGAAGTAGTATGGGTGGGTGCTGGAACCAGGTTTCCGCACCCTGAGAATGGTTAGGTAAGGCAAGCAGAGTTGTGCTAGACCCTGTGATTCCCATATTACCTTGTCCTGTGCAGGGTCAATTAGGTCTCTATTCGCATCCACGTGCGCTAGATCTATAATTACATGCTTTTATGACAATAGCACAATATTGCATAAACAGAACATAATAGATCCAGATACAGAAAACAAACTTATACAGATCTTCACAGCTTAAATACAGAAAATGCACAATGCCATAATTACCAACGATTCACACAAAGAGTACTCAAAAATTCAGTTCTCTATCAACCTTTCTTATTCATTCATTCATCAATTCCTCCTTAAAATTCCCTTCCCAACCTGTGCACACAGTAGCAGGGTCTACACACAGATGGACTTGGATCTCCGCGCACACATCCAACATGAGTCCTTTCCCCAAAACCCAAACAAATAGCTTAAACCACAATTCGCATCAATAACTCTTCATTTATCTACCTTACAATACAAAATGTTCCTCTATTTATAATAATCTAGCCTAGACTTTCCTATGGTCTGCAAACTGTGGTTTTCAGACCCCTGGTTTACCCTTTTACCCATTAAAATGCTTTCGGGGCTTTGATCCATCCCAAAACCCCTGCACTAGACTAAATTTAATCAAAAGTATTCAAAATGGACCAATTTCGCAGCTTGTGGGAGACCCTGTTCCAACAAGGAAATTTTGTTTAAAATGAAAATTAATTCTTTGTTTTTCATGTCGAACTAATAGCCACAAGAAAAACGATTACTATAGTCCATTGCCCTGAAGGGACAAGGATTAAAAAATATGCATTGAACATAAGAATTAGATAAAAAATTGTGATATGCGGTAAACAATATACACACCATATATTTTGGGCATAATAATTTGTGTACTATTTAAAGATTAAGATTGGTGACTTCTATATATACTTGTTTATTCTTGAGGTTCGAAACATGTCTCACAAGAATATGTCAGCATTTTACAGAAGGAGTGTGCATCATGAAAAAAAAACAAGTGATAATGGAGTGTTGGGATATCAAGTGGTGAATTGAATGTTGAAACCATATATTTCTCAAAAACATTGTAAGTAGGTTTTCTTTTAGTTCAGATATGTTGGATGAAATTTGGCAATTTGTTTTTCCTTGTACACCTAAAAGAAAAAAGGAATTTTTAGAACCCACATATTGTGATTGTTGCATTAGAATAATAATAATATGTTGGGGAATTAAGGGGTGAACCAAATGTCGGTCCACAAAAAGTAAATTGACATGAAAAGGGTTGCACAACGTTTATGATTTTATTCAATGAAAATATATGATTATGGGTAATGGGTTATCTCACTTAAATATGCCCCTGTGGGGGCAACTCAATTAGTGATGGCCCTGTTATGAAATATTATGTAAAGTATGTGATCTAAGGTTCAACTAACCCCACCTGATTTAGCTCACGATCCATGTGTTGGTACACATATGTTTTCACGTAGAATTTATAGTAGTGGTTGCAAAATCTACCCCATGTTACGTGAGTACGAGCTTGACCTAGTTGCCGATTCCTCTAGTCACCTAAATAATCCTCACTTAACATGCATTACTTATTATGACCACTATGAATTATTTTTTCAAGTTATTTTGATGGGTACAATATTAATTAATGTAATTTTAAAATGATTTTTCTTAAATTATTTTTAAAATTATATTATTGTGTTAATGGATTTCTTATTTTTTTTTGATGGGTCACATGGATCAATCATTGATCAATAGTTAGGGGCGTTAAGCATGTTACTTGTAAAGGTTTAGGCCTCATGGGTTTGCAACAGATTGGTGGGGTATGGGCTAGGCTATTAACACACTCATAACCTTACATACCTAACCTTTCTATCCTACCTAAACCACCCAAAATTTTAAACTAAGCCACCCCACTAATCTACATATTCTCCCTCCAAATTACCTATTCTACTAAACCACCTAAAACACCTTACTTGCCAGAATCATAAGACATAAATAAGCCACTAACCTACCCAAGCCACTCCAATAACCTACCTAGCCCATTAACACACCCAATGTATAGCCTAACCCATAATTTTTTTTTCCTATTTAACCCACAAATCACAACCAACCTACCTATATTTCCAAGATACTACACCGTCATAGATCCATATTAACTTTAGATCTACCAAGAGTTGAGAGGGGTCAAGTCTCTCAATATGTAAACCTTTTTTAACTACAAAACTTAAGGAAAATTTTTCACGTGGAAATATTTGATTTCTCTTAGCTTCGTTGGTAGATTCTAAGTTAAGATATATATATATATATATATATATATATATATATATATATATATATATATATATATATATATATATATATAACCTTTTAAAAAATATGTATAATAAAAATAATTATGTATATATAGAGATTCCTATGGATATATGTTTTCTACTTCCAAATATGATTGATATTAATATTCTAATGTCTATAATGTGAATCATAAACAAAATATTTATAATGTCTAGAATGTATAGAATGTTAATATCAATCATATTTGGAAGTAGAAAACATATATCCATAGGACTCTCCATATATACATAATTATTTTTATTATACATATTTTTTAAAATGTTACATGCTTATATTTTATTATTATCTAAAATTATTCTTCCTCCATATGAAATCCATTGAGGTCAGAACCACTCTCAAACATCCTGAGTCATTTCATGGTAATGTTAAAAATTTAAGCAAAATAATGAAAAAAAAAAATAGAAGCATTGCAATCCCCCAATCCCGAAGTCCTAAAAAATTGTTAGGTCTGCTGAATTTTGGGTGAGATATGAAATTGTACTTTCTGCATATGAAATCCAATGAGATCAGAATGACTCTCAAACATCCCGAGTCATTTCATGGTAATGTTAAAATTTAAGTGAAAGGATGAAACTGAAAGATAAAGGAGAATGTCATTTTTACTTTAAGAATTTAAAATTACCATGAATTGCATAGCAATATTAGGGCCATATGCTTGAATATTAGGCACCTATTATGGGCTAGTTCCTAGCCAAGAGAAAAATTAAAAGGAAATAAACCAAAATAAGCCCCATTTGTTGCATTTTAAGTGGATATATTGAACTGGTACTTAATTGGCCAGTTCAAAGAAAACGACCCATTACAAATCACGAGTTCGAACTAGTTTTTGCCTCAAAATGGTCAGACCAGCTAGTTTAGACTGGTTCAGTCTGGTCATGATACCACTGATACCATGTAATATCAATTACAATATTTTTACATGGAATCTACTAACTCCATATTGAGTAGTGGATGAGTTACATATCTTTTTAATATTAAAAAGTTTTTTTTTTACTTTCAATTAATTTATCTCTATATAATGTTGAGATTGCAACAAGATGATGAGCTTAGTGGAAAGAAGTCGCCTTCACTAAGTGGGCTCGTAGGCCATTTTTGGCGCAAGTCTATTTTTAGACTATGTCTATTTTTAGACATGTCAATCATATTCTATGAGTTGCAGGATGCTATTTGTGGATGGTTGGTCAAGTTGGGAAAATAGATGGACTTCTATTTTTAGACATATTGGCCGGAATCTATTTTTAGATTTCCAGTCTAAAAATAGATATGTCGAATATTATTAGCTCTTAATAATATTTGGACTATAAACATTATCTTATTCTCTCGGAGCACTTCAGTTAAGTGCACAGATGTGGCACAGGAGCTGACAGAAGGAATTACACTATTCCTGAGGGTTAAGTGGAGCTATTGCATGGATACTTCAGTTAGAACTCATGTGACAAAGTTTGGTGGAGTTATTGAGCTAGTTGATGGAGTTGTGTTCAGTTTAACTGAGTTAAACATAGTTGAGCTAGTTGTATCTAGTCTAACTGATTGATACACTAGTGAGAGTGGTGTGAATTAATTATTAATTAATTCACTAATTATTAACTCATTAATCAACTAAAGAATACATTAGTTAACTACAATGCATGGACAGTTTCAGTGGAGACCAGTGAAGAGGTAGGTGAAAGAGCAGTGTGACTATCAGTTGTGACTATACTGTTGCATGATTTGCAACAACCAGTGATTGGAGATGCCAATGAGGATTGCGTGAGCAAGGCTAGACCAATTCGAGTTCATTCAGAGCCATTCTTCAGCAGTGATTGCGCAGTAGAGGCAGGCTAGCAGGTGGCAGAGATTGGAGCATGTGTTTTGCTAGATCAGACCTGATTAGTGTGTAGCAATTGGAGATTGTACTGAGAGCTTTGTGAGGAGCTTTGTATAATGATTTTTACATGATCTCTATGACATATAATATACAGATAGTTGGGGGTTTTCAGCTTTAAGCTTTCCCATAAAATATTGTGTTCATATGTGTGATTGTTTATGGTTTTAATGTGCGCATGCAATTGTTTTTATTTCCGCAATTAATGATCAATGGTAGAAGAGATTCTGTATTGTGCATGAAGTTAAAATAGTGTGTGATCAGGAGAATATCAGTGTATAACATATTAGTTATCAAATTTCTACATGGTATCAGAGCGATATTGATCATTGGAGAAATTGCAAAACATTGAAGCGGTTGAGTTTTGTGCTGGTGGAATTCGAATTTGCAGCAGTGTTTTCTTGGTGTCGAAGTTGAGATGTCTTTCAACGGATTGCGATTGGAGTATGCCCTTGAGGGCAACTCGAATTATATTGCATGGAAGGATAGGATGGAGGCGGTGCTGGATGACAATGGGTTGAAGGAGTTCATAGATGCAGAAATTCCAAAACCTGCTTCTAGCGATGCTACCGCACTTGACGCATGGCAAAAGAAGACAGCAAAGTGTCGAAGAATTCTGTTGGAAGGTGTAAAGGATCACATAGTGTCCAGCCTTCATGGTAAGGCTTCTCCATTCTTGATGTGGAAAGCGTTGACAGACTTATTCCAAAGCAAGAGCGACCAGAGGAAGTTGTCGCTCAAGGATGAACTCAGGAACATAAAAATGGAGAAAGGCGACAGTATGCCCAAGTACCTCATGAAGTTCATCCAATGCAGGGATGAGATGGGAAGTGTGGGGGTGACTGTAGATGACGAGGACTTGGTGAGCTTGGCTCTCCTTGGGCTTCCTAAGAGTTGGCATTCCTATCAGGACTCTGTCAATGGTCGGGAGAAATTGCCAGGATGGGAGCGACTTTGGTCGGATCTTGTGCAAGAGGAGATAAGGCGAAGTGCCAGGGATAGATCTTCATCAAAGAACTCAGATGAAGAAAATTGCACTTTGGTTGCCAAAGCAAGGAAGGGGAAGAGCAAGAAGAATGCTTCTCAATCTAGTGCGAAAGGCAAGAAGCAGGACATGTCCAAGGTGAAGTGCTTTCACTATCACCAACACGGACATTACACCACTAATTGTCCACAGAAGAAGAAAAATAAGCAGGCTGCTGGATCTGTAGTTGGAGAGGCCTTAGCCTCGCAGTTTGAGCTGGATTTTTCACTGTTCGCATGCTTGGTCTCAAGTATGATGGGTTCAGTGAGGTTTCTTGATAGTGGTGCCTCTTTTCATATGACCGGAGACAAATATTTTTTTACTGATCCGGATCAGAAAGATCTTGGAGTGCACATCGAGATGGGAGATGATGGTAGATACGGTGTGACCGGTATCGGTACCATTTCCTTTGAGAGGGAGTCTGGTAAACCCTTCGTATTGAAGGAAGTGATGCATGTTCCAGGATTGAAGAAGAATCTAATATCTCTGTGGCAATGTTAGAAGACAAGGGATATGATGTTTTCTTTAGCGAGGGAAAGGCTTTCCTACGTAGTAAGGAAATTGGTGAAACCTGGAGGATAGGGGTTCGAGTTAAGAACCTTTATAAATTGCAGGTAGATGGCTACGCAGCAATGGTAGGCAAGGCAGAAGGAGTGGTGAGCCAGGATGAGGGCGAGTTGTGGCACAGGAGATTAGGCCACCTTCACCATGGAGCTTTGAAAATTTTGCAGCAGATTTCTACCGAGCTTCCCAAAGGTACACTTGCGCAGTCAGATCAGTGCAAGGGATGTACTTTGGGAAAATTTGTGAAAGCCACCTTTCACGAGAAGGATATTCGCGCCACGACGATCCTTGAGAGAATTCACACAGATGTGTGTGGACCTTTCTCAGTAGCTTCGATAGCAAAGCATAGGTACTATGTGATATTTGTTCATGATTTTTCTCGGAAGTGCTGGATCTTCTTCATGCAGAAGAAGAGCGAGACATACTCAAAGTTTTGTGAGTTCAAGGCACTGGTTGAGAAAGAATCAGGGAAGCAGGTGAAGGCTCTTATGAGCTACAATGGTGGTGAATTCATCTCTAGCAAATTCAAGGACTTTTGCAGCGCAGAAGGAATTCGAAGAGAGCTCATAGCGCCTCATAACCCACAACAGAATGGGGTCACTGAGCGAAAGAACAGAACGATCATGGGTGCTGCACAGGTGATGTTGCATGATGAGGGTCTTCCCATACACTTGTGGGCTGAGGCATGCAATAATACAGTTTATGTGCAAAACCGTTGTCCTCACAGGATACTTGGCATGAGTACACCCGAGGAGGCGTTTTCTGGTAAGAAGCCTGATATTTCCCATTTGAGGATTTTTGGTTCACCTGTTTACATTCATGTGACGAAGGATGCCAAGAAGAAGCTGGATCCGACTGCAGAGGTTGGGATAATTGTGGGGTACACTGATACACCCCACAACTAGCGTGTGCATTTTCTATATAGTCGCAAGACTGTTGTGCGATGGGATATCAAATTTCATGAGGAGAAAGCCATGAAGTGTTTGCTTGAGAGGGAGCCACACTTGTATGCAGATGAGGAGCTATTAGTTCCTAACGATGAGCCTCAGGATGTGGATCAGCCATAAGAGGAGTTTCATGGAGTGGAAGAGACCACTCATGCAACGCCAACCATCAGAGGGCGGAAGCGCACTACAGAAGCTGAACGACTGGCTCAAGATGCAGAGAAGATTGTAGGAGCACCTACATCACAGCGCAGACAGAGACAGTCACCTGACCGGTATACTGGATACATGGCTCTTATGAGCAAGTGTATCGTGACAAAGCCATCCTCTTTCGAGGAAGATATGGAGGACCCCGCATGGGTAGATGCCATGGTGGAAGAGTATGATTCGATTGTCAGAAACAGTGCATGGGAGATTGTCCCAAGGCCAGAAGGGAAATCAGTGGTGGGTTCGAGATGGATCTATAAAGTGAAGCAAGCAGCTGATAGGAGTGTGGAGAAGTACAGGGCAAGATTTTTTACCCAAGGCTTCTCACAGATTGAGGGAATCGATTATGAGGAGACCTTTGCACCTATCGCAAGGTATTCTTCCATACGGACGATTCTTGCTCTCTCAATGCAGATGGGGTGGCACATTCATCAGATGGATGTGAAGACTGCATTCCTCAATGGAGTGATTGAGGAGGAGGTGTACATAGAGTAGCACGAAGGTTTCGAGATCTTTAGTAGCGAGTCGCATGTGTGCAGGCTCAAGAGAGCGCTGTATAGGTTGAAACAAGCACCTCGTGCTTGGTACACACGGATAGACAGTTATTTCATCGGACTTGGATTCTCCAAGAGTGAGGCGGATCTGAACCTATACCAGATTATGGTGGAGGGTAAGTTGCTGATCATTGTACTTTATGTAGATGATTTGATTTTGACGGGTGATGAACTGTTGATACTCTCATGCAAGGCTGATCTTGCAAAAGAGTTTGAGATGAAGGACTTGGGCCTCCTTCATTATTTCCTGGGATTAGAAATTTGGCAGTGCAGTGATGGATTGTTTATGTCTCAAGGCAAGTATGCCCGGGAGATACTGGAGAAGTTCAACATGCATGGCTGCAAGCCTATCGACACTCCTCTTCCTGGTGGATGGAGGAAATAAGATGCTACATCGGCAGAGGTAGTGGATGCCACTGTTTACTAACAGTTGGTGGGGTCGCTTATGTATCTGGTCAATACATGACCCGACATATGCTATGCTGTTAACCAGCTTTCACAAGCTATGGTTAAGCCTACCAAGCTCTTTTGGAAGGCAGGAAAGCATGTATTGAGGTATCTCAGAGGCACATCGGGATATGGATTATGGTACAGATAGTTGGATGAGGTGAAGCTGTGTGGCTTCATGGATGCAAATTGGGAAGGGAACCCAACGGACAGAAAGAGCACATCTGGAGGGATTTTTAGTATCGGGTTGACAACAGTTTCTTGGTACAGTAGGAAGCAGAGATCCGTGGCACTCAGTTCAGCAGAGGCTGAGTATATGGCAGCAAGTTTGGCTGCATGCGAGGCTATATGGATGAGGAAGATCTTGGTCGGGTTGTTCGGTTCACACTTAGATCCTACTGTGATATATTGTGATAATCAGAGTTGCATCAAAATCTTGGTTAATCCAGTATTTCATGATAGATCTAAACACATTGACATTCGGTATCATCATATCAGAGATTGTGTGCAGCGGAAGATCATGTTACTTTCATACATTCCCACGGAGGATCAGGATGCTGATATCTTGACGAAGGCGCTCACCAGGAGAAAATTCGAATACCACAGAGGCAGGATAGGGGTGGCAGATAATCCTTATCTTGTTGAGAGGGAGTGTTGAGATTGCAACAAGATGATGAGCTTAGTGGAAAGAAGTCACCTTCACTAAGTGGGCCCGCAGGCTATTTTTGGTGCAAAGTCTATTTTTAGACTATGTCTATTTTTAGACATATGGATCATGTTCTATGAGTTGCAGGATGCTATTTGTGGATGGTTGGTCAAGTCGGAAAAAATAGATGGACTTCTATTTTTAGACATACTGGGCGGAATCTATTTTTAGATTGCCGGTCTAAAAATAGATATGTCGAATATTATTAGCTCTTAATAATATTTGGACTATAAACATTATCTTATTCTCTTGGAGCACTTCAGTTAAGTGCACAGATGTGGCACAGGAGCTGACAGAAGGAATTACGCTATTCCCGAGGGTTAAGTGGAGCTATTGCATGGAGACTTCAGTTAGAACTCATGTGACAGATTTTGGTGGAGTTATTGAGGTAGTTGGTGGAGTTGTGTTCAGTTTAACTTAGTTAAACATAGTTGAGCTAGTTGTATCTAGTCTAACTGATTGATACACTAGTGAGAGTGGTGTGAATTAATTATTAATTAATTCACTAATTATTAACTCATTAATCAATTGAAGAATACATTAGTTAACTACAGTGCATGGACAGTTTCAGTGGAGACCAGTGAAGAGGTAGGTGAAAGAGCAGTGTGACTATCAGTTGTGACTATACTGTTGCATTATTTGCAACAACCAGTGATTGGAGATGCCAATGAGGATTGCGTGAGAAATGTTGGACCAATTCGATT
Source organism: Pinus albicaulis (assembly GCA_034641835.2). NCBI lineage: Eukaryota > Viridiplantae > Streptophyta > Pinopsida > Pinales > Pinaceae > Pinus > Pinus albicaulis. The sequence continues at coordinate 1,535,919,188 of CM076580.1, read as the reverse complement.
TCATTGAGAGCCATTATTCAGCAGTGATTGTGCAGTAGAGGCAGGCTATCAGGTGGCAGAGATTGGAGCATGTGATTTGCTAGATCAGACCTGTTTAGTGTGTAGCAATTGGAGATTGTACTGAGAGCTTTGTGAGGAGCTTTGTATAATGATTGTTACATGATCTCTATGAAATATAATATATGGATAGTTGGGGGTTTTCAGCTTTAAGCTTTCCCATAAAATACTGTGTTCATATGTGTGATTGTTTATGGTTTTAATGTGCGCATGCGATTGTTTTTATTTCCGCAATTAATGATCAATGGTAGAAGAGATTCTGTATTGTGCATGAAGTTAAAATAGTGTGTGATCAGGAGAATCTTGGTGTATAACATATCAATTATCAAATTTATACATATAAAGTGGATATACAATTAAAGTATTTTATTTATGGTTGAAATTAATTACTTTTTATTTTTACTCTTAAAATGTAACATTATATGACAACATCTCCCTCATACAAAGTTGTAGAGTTCCTCTTGACACAACAAATTGCAAAAATTTAGCCCACTTAACCTACACAAATTCCCCCATATAACCTACACAAGTTTCACCAATAATGCATCTAATCTAATCCACAAACCTATATTATCTACCGAGAATACTCCAACAACTCACCTAGCCTACTTTTCCCACTGACCTATGTAATCAACCCAAATTTCCTACCCACCTAATCCACCCAATACCTTAGCCTACCTCACTAGACTTTGTCAATCCATATAAGTCACTACACTTCCTAACCCACCTAGCTTGCAATCTAGCCTACTAACGTACTTAATATTTTAATCCATTAACTAATCTAACATGTCACTAACCAACATGAGTTTTCCTTACCTACTAACCTACTTATTACATGTAATCCAAATGTTTTAAGGGTGCTAACTAGATGATAAAGCTACCTGAAGGCATTCCAGTAAGGATATAACATATGTTATCACATTATGTGATAAAATAAAATAAAATGTGATACCATATTGCAAGATGTTATTACATTTTATTTTATGTGATAACATATGTTATCACATATGTGATAACATATTGTAAGCCTAAGGTCCATTTCATGGTGGTCCAGAAACATTGCTCTATGCTCCTCTTGTATATGATCTATATGGTGAGACAATTATCTTTTAGCTTCATTCCTTTCTGAGAGGGCATTAACTATGGGAGATTTCATATAACAATAGAGCTCTACTAAGCATATGTATACATGTTTCCTCCCTTGGATTAGGTGGCCAGTAAACTACATATTCAAGTATTTTAAAATTAGAGTGGTCCTCCCTTTTAACCATAGATTTCAAAGAGCTTTGTTGAATTTCCAACTATATACAGTTTGGTGTTGTATTATGATATCTTTGAGTAGCTTCTTGGGCTCTATGGCAAGCATGAGAAATTCCTTCTCATCAAGAGGAGGATCCATGTCGAAACCTCTCTTGCTTGCATGAAATAGCTAAATGAGTTAGAGAAACATGGGATAACAATGTTGAAGAAAAAAGGAGATGAGTACATGAGAGGTGGACCAACAATTAAGTGTAGAGAGGTGGAAGGTCGAAATAAAGACTCACAATGAGTATGAAGGGTGTTCATGAAGGACAAAAAATAAGTGAGAACCCACACTATAATCATGGAGTGGATATGACTGTAGGGTACCAAAAGGAACATGGTAAGGCATACAAATTCAATAGAAAAAAACTGTGCTAACACCAACAGGCGCCAATGCACCAAACATACTTAAAAGAGATATTATTGGGACACAACGATAAGATGAATTACCTTAGAACGATGCACAAAGTTAGGGGATATGGAGATAGTTTGAAACCCATTGGATTGCATGCAATACTCTATAAAATATCACCAGAAGCCTTCTATCCACCCTCTCCCGCAGAAGCCTTTAAATTTAAGCTTAATTTCCCATCACTACGACTGACCAAGATCAATTTTTTGACGCTGAGTTTTATAGAATGGGTTGAAGGGGTTAGTTGAGGGGGATGTTAGTTAAGGGGAATATGAACCTTCCCCTCACAATAATAAGGCAACAACAACAAAACTTAGCAGTACAATATGTAAATTATTTAGATACCTTTCCAACAAGTGTGAAATGAGCAGATTTCCATGTGAACCATGCATGCTGCCTTAATTAAACACTTTTGGATTTTCCCACAATGCTATTATATGTTTTCATTGATATCAAACCTGTAGTCACTAATGTCATGCACAGGGGGAGTCAAATTAAGGTCAAGAAACTAAAGTTGAGTAGGGAAATTTTCTTATTAGTCTGATGGGTCAAAAACACCACAGAGTAACTTAGGAAGGATTGTAGCATTTAGTAGGGTAATGATCCCATCATATCGATGGTTTTTCAGTGGATAAAAATACCATGTAGAGTAAACAGAGGACTATTAGAAACCCATAGACCAAGTGAGGGTGTGTTTACACAAAAATTGGACAAGTAAATTACATCGACACTAAATGAAAAATAAATGGCCACAATTTATCATAGTAAAAAACATCAACAACTTAAATCAACCTTGGATACAAGCATGCACAAATTTTAATGTGCCATCTTGCACATGATGAATTTGATGCTAGAGAAGGACTTGATCCAATGGCCCAAATTAACATCAAATTCAAACAAGCACGAAGGTTAAATATGGTTATGTACATGATGGATCTAATGACTGAGATAACCCAGATTAAATGGTCTAGATCCACATCACGCTCACATATACTCGTGGACCCCAACATGACATGGAAGCACACATGACACTAGGTGGTAGTGACATGGCTAGAATGATGACAAGGCATGACAAGTGATAGACAATTATGTGGAAATGAAATGGGCCATTGTCCATAAGCAATATTCCATAGTGTCACTGGCATGCATTGGTCCCAATTAACCTCATCTCATGCCATGTTACACAAAACTAAACTGCACAGGGAAAAAATTGCACCCCCCTTTTTTAAAATTCAAATAGTTATTTGGGGGGGGGGGGGGGAGGTGTGAACTGACTTCTTCGTTGTTGATTTTGATCAGATCATGGGGTGTTATTTAAAAATAATTGGGGATATTTAATTATAGATAGGAAAAAAAGTGGATTTCCCCCTTCCTTAAAGTTTGGCTAGTCAGGTGGGTAGGTAAGTGACTTCTCCGTCATCGATTTTAATTGAATCACTCGGCACACTTTGGAAATTTTGGATATTTAACACTAGATATTTGGATCTAGTGTCAAAAAATCCATTTAAATCTAGGGTACTAACACTCAACCATAGGGGATGATGATAAATACCTCGAAGTTGGAATTAGTAATCCAGGTATATGAAAAATATGGATGACCAATAATCTATTACAATCAAGTGGATCTGGATTAATATTTTTTAAAACATGGTAATGTTGTAAGGTTTCATGGATATAAGCTAATACCTTGAGGAGACGAGGAGCTATGAAAATAAGAATCATTGGGGTCATCCAGGTTGAATTTAGTTGAGTATAAATAATCTATAGAAAGCAGTGCGAAGATGAGAAACGATGGCAGTGAGTCATGAATATAGAAGTGGTAATATGGTGCAAAGAGCAATAATGTAGTCTGAATAGAGTAGGGAGAGGAACAAAAAAACGATGTATAAGGATTCTGATTAGTGTTGTGAGTAAAAGGAAGAAGGAGAAGAAATATGGAAGTAGAACAAAGTGGATCTAAGTTTGAAAATGCATGAAAAATGGATCTGATAGGTTGGTGCTTGCAAAACATTACAGAGGGGATAAGTGTCTCCTATAGATTGGTGCTTACAAAGTAGTAGAGGGGACTAGTGATTCGTTCAGGTTGGTGCCTACAAAGTAGTTGGGGGGCTAGTGTCTCTTGTAGGCTGGTGCCTACAAATTAAAGAAAAAGTAGGTTGGTGCCAACAATTTTTTGTAAAATTAGGTTGATGCCTACAAATCATTTGATGATTAAAGAAGTTTTATACATATATTTTGTGCACGTTGATATTACTGATGTGATTGACATTATATGTGAAATCAAATGTTTTTATTGGATAAAATTAACCACTATAATGATTCACCCCCTCTTAGTATAGTTATATTTCCAGCAATCAGTATTAGAGTAGGTTCCTTCACGAAAAATTAATTAATGGAGGGTAGATCACAAAGGAACATGGTTAATCATAAGGGATATTCTTCAATGAAGGCTCCACTATTTGAAAAATCAAATTATGCCTTTTGGAAATAAAAATGATTACATACAAATTTTCTCTAGGCATTGATGTTTGGATGGCTGTTGAAAATGGATTAGGTGCTTGTAAATCCTCCAACTAATGAAAATGGACAAGTATTCTATACAAATAATGCAATGGAAAAAAATGCCATATTAAGTGGAATATAAAACATATAATTTGTCAAAGAAATGCATCACAAATCAACCAAATAAATTTAAGAAAATATTCAAAGAAATTATGAAGGAGATGACACTGAAGAAGCCTAAGCTACAAACTTATAGAAGTCAATTCGAAATTCTTAAAATGGATGAGGATGAGAATGTTGCAATTATATATATATATATATATATATATATATATATATATATATATATATATAGAGAGAGAGAGAGAGAGAGAGAGAGAGAGAGAGAGAGAGAGAGAGCTTGAGTGGGCCTAATGATTAAGAGCACGTGTTTCCTCCTAAGAGGTCATAGGTTCAAAACTAGAGTGGGGTAGAGTATGTATGCCTTTGTAGACTTAGCAGCCAACTAACTAAGCAAAGGTGGGTCCCTTGTCCCACAAACAAGGGGGTATCATACACCAATTTGGGGTCTGGCTTGACTGTGACCTTAAAATTATATATATATATATATAAGCCATAACAAATACTTCATAAATCATTACAATTCATCAGTTTCAGAGGATACTTTAGAGAGGAGCTATATATCAAGATTAAAAAACTACTAATTAAGAATATAGAAATATCATATCGACATACATAGAATAGATCCGAAAAAAATGAAACAACTAAGAGTAAAAATATGTGATAAGATGCTATTATAGATGAAAAAAGGCGTATTCTTTAGTGGGTATTTTTAAGTCGAGATGTAAATTTCCAGAGGCTATGTCGAGGGAAGCAAATTCCACCATTATCCACTGAAAAAAAGGTAGTGGTGAGGGTGGACCAAAAAAAATCAAGGAGCCGAAACAGATTCCAGAGAGAAGATGAATAATGAAGAAAATTCATGACAAAATTATTCAACATAGAAGGGTAATTAAACCAAAATAAAACATAGCGCATACACCAAGAACATACCTTATGACACCCAATTTTGTCGAACCATGGGTTGCTTAATATGTTCCATGCATTGGATTTGTTGTTATCATTGTTGAAGGTGTCCTCGAAAGAGAATTACTCCAGATGATCAAACTACAGGGGTGGGGGATCTAAGGTCTCTTCCCACCAAGAAAACGTCTCTGGCAGTTAAAAGTGGCTCACTACAAAGACACCTAGAGCTAAAACACATAGAGGCCACAAACCTGACAAAGGGGAGGAGCTTAGGATGCTGTTGTGCAATACAACAACCCCCATTTATTTTTCATAAATAGGGACCCTTTAGAAATAAATAGGAAAATCCATTTTAAAAATTTCTTTTAAAAACACTTAGAAAATAAATTTTCTGCCTAAAGCGCACTGCTTATCACATATTTTATCCTTCAAAAAGAATCCTAAATCATAAAATCTGCGAATTGCGAAAATACGCTCTTTAAAAAGCCTTTCCAAAGAAATAAAAATATTTTCTTTCCTTTCTCACATCACACTTGATTTAGTTAAAACTTAAAGAAACATAAGTTGCGACAGCCGCAGACTCGACGAAGAGAATAAACTCAAAAATACAAATCCTTTTTTCGCTATAGCATCCACTTTGAGCTTTCGTAAATCGCATCGTGCGCGGATTATAATATAGACTTAAACATATCTTGTAAATCTTGCGATCTGCGATTTGCGCAGATCGCATTTCACAACATTTATGAAACAATCACGAAATATTATAACGAATCATCGTGATTTGCGCATTTAATGATATCAACGTGTGAAAAGAAACTTATGCCATATCAAATTGAATTCTAGATCTTAACGGCTTTAAACGACTGATAAGTATTGTGTGCAAAGCCATGTCAAGCATTAAATTTTGAAATCATAAGGAATTATGAAGAGATAATTGATAAGATTGACAGTTTTTCGTGTGAGTTTGAAATAAATCCCTGATATATATTTATAAATGCCCATTATATGATATATTTCACTTTGCTCTCAGGAAATAAATTATCGAGTTAAGAAAGTCAGAGATGAGTAAAAATGGTAAAGAGGTGTCTGAAGCATCATCTTCAGAGGATTCAAATATGCCTTCATTATTTTCAGACACTGTCTGTAAAAAGGAGTGTGGAAGTTCTTCATGGGAAGCTATGTACAAAATTTTTGAGGATGAAGGACCAAAGGTGATAACAAAAATATCTGCGACAGGTACTGATTCCACCTCTGATGCAACCCTTTTCAACATTGCATGCTCGTTTATTCACAGAATAGCTGCGAGAACGAAGATTATGCCTTACACGGATATGATTAAGTGGGCAGTTGAGAACTTAAATATTGAAGATAGAGTTTTCAAGAATTCCAGAGGAGAGATTATGGGATCTTTAAAACTTGAAGATTTGACAGCCATGTATCATCTACTAGCTCCGTAGCATAAGTATGATAATAGATATGTGCAAATGTTTAGAGCTAAACATCCAAATATTATCAAGGTCAGCCATGAATGGAAGGACAATGAAGGGAAATTAAAGCAGGACAAATCTGGTACGTTACCCATTACACAAATCCCTTACCCTTATTGCTATGCTGCTGGTATGTTGTGCAGGCTATTTGCAAAACCTAATAGTACTAGGTTCGCTAGAGGTTGGGTTCCCTTAATTGACACAATCATCAATTCATCCATTTTGAATTGGGCAGACCTTTTGTCCAATTATTTAGCCAAACATATTTCCGAATATAGGAATAAGAAGAATGCTTCATCCCAAGAAAATTCACCTTTTTACATGTCTGCTTATGTTATGGATTCCATTTGTTTCACTTCTACATTTCCAATCATGGGTTGGAAATGGACCATTAAAAACCCTACCCCAATTCACATATACCATGAAGAACTCTAGGACTCTAAATTCCACCTACATTTCTACAAAGTCTGTTATGGAGTCATGTTGCATATGTATCAAATGATTTTTAATGAAAATATCCCTAGGGTTTCCAAAGAAGTTAGTAAAGATATCCTTCCTACAGCTAGATGGTTTGCTGAAGAGAAATTCACATATGTTCGAGTATTTGGAAGTTCTGCTCTTCCACATGTTCTGCCATACTATGTTCCAGATAGATTTTTTGGGAGAGAGATAGCTTATCAGCTCATCAATGGTGTCATAAAACAATTAAAAGATGATAAAAAGGCTATTTGGCCTTCTTTCCCTCTACAGTGTGACACTTTCACTTTGGCTAATATCAGCCATACATACAAAGAGGTTCCTAATATTCAGATGTTGAATCTGGCATTCATGCCAGGAAGGTTATATGACCCTGACGATGTAATTAAAAATTACATGGAAAAACTCAAAACAAATCCTTTCATAAAAGAAGAAGACAAATTTGATGACTTCTTCCAAGGAGTCAAAGATTTTTCTGATATTATTAAAATAATTTCTAGTCAATCAAGTCAAGAAGAGGTTGAAGCCTTTCAGGTAAATAGAAATGAGAGATTGAAAAATGTCCCTTTGAATTTATTAGTTATTAAAGAAGAAAAAACATACTCCAAGTGTTAGTCTCGATGAAGAAATGAAAGATGGTTCTAAAAATGAATTTGGTCAATCTCAACAGCACTCTAATAAGTCAGATCAATCTGAGGATGAATCAAAATCTATAAAAGAAAATTTGGAAATCGACCAAATTCTTTAGGAAATAGAGTTTCAAGTTAAAACAAAGAACAATGGCACTAAAATAAATTTAGAAGCAGTTCAAAAATATCAGAGCACGGTAGATCAGTTTAAATCATCTCAAGGTAAAGACCTGGTGAATGAATGGGAACAATTTTCCCAAGCAATAAACACTCCTAAAGAAAAGGTCAATATTGACCAAGCAGTAAGTTTTCAAACGCTAGAGTCTTCTTAGAAAATAGTTGAAACTGTCAACCCTCTACAGAGAATCCCAGCAACACAGAGCAAAGAAATTATTCCGGCTTACTCTACAAATCAAATCATCCTACAGATTGAAGACATTCCATTATTGGATATTTTCTACAGTCCTAGTCACAAAGCTGTGGTTAAAAGGAATAAGAGAAAAATAACTGATGAGACTACTCCTAAAATGACAGATGAATCAATTGATGTCCTTTGGAAGGATTCATTAGAGAATTCCACTGATCATCTGACTAAATTGTCACAATATGCATGAGTTTATGCCATAGCCACTGTAGATAAGGAAACTCAAGTTAGAACCTTGTTGAAACAGAGAGAATACATAATACAAGAGTTAGAACAGATGTTAGATCTAGAGAAAGTCAAGGCTACTGAACAAATCAGGGAAAGTTCAGCATAGTTCCATAAATATATTGAAAATCTTAAGTTAGAACATCACTCAGAGCTTAAAGAGAAATAGACACAGCTGGAAAAAGCCGTGGCGGAGTTACATAATCAATCACAATTAGAAAATTTCATTAAAGAAGCACTTGAGATAAATGCTTTGATAAAGAAACAACAAAAAATATTTTGTCATAAAGCTGCTACGATTGATTCCTATTGTGATTCCAATAAAATAATGATTCAACAAATTGCAATCCAAAAATTAGAATGTGAGAAACTTAAAAAGAAAATTGAAGAACACATTCAGTGGCAAAACTCACATATAGGAAAGCAAGCTAATCTACCACAAATAGATAAGCTTCACAAGGAATTATTATTTACAGAATGGGAAGCACAAATCATCAGAATAGAAAGAGCAGCAACCAAGACATCCAGCAAATCAAGTGAAGTTATACAACTCTTATGTGATCAATTGTTTAAAACAAGACTTCTTGAAGAAAGCGCGTCTGATGTGTTTTCAATAACAAAAGAAGTAGAATTAAAAGGGACATAGAGAGCAGAACAACAGGAAGAAATAATCAAGAAATTCAATAAGTTTGATCAGGAAAATTATTGGAATTTTTTATCAAACCTTATCATCAGCAGCAAACTCTTCTATTCCTCACAGAATTAGCCCAAAATTCTCAGTCAAAAATCTCAAATGCTATCTTCAAGGACCAAATTCAATCACGAATATCTCAGCCAGCTCAGCTCAAGACAATGCTAGATATCTGCCAACTTCGTGATCACACAAAAATACATGATCTATGAAGTCAGGATTATCAGTTCTAAATTCCTAGATTATTGTTCAAGTTAAGTTTTAGAGAAAGGTTGTTTGAAACCTCCTCTACATTTTTGTAAATCATTTAATTAGTTTATAGTTAGTTTCAGTATTTAAACCCTTCTCATGCATTTAGAGAAGGGTCCAAGATTTTGTTAAGAACATTTGCAAAGAATGCTTATTTTTTTAAGTAAGTTTATGGATGCCTTGACAAAGTAATGGAACACTGCCTTTTTCAGTTATAAATATCATTTTGTTGAAGCATTGTTGGTGCACTTCTGTATTCTTTGAAGACTCTTTGATTGAAGAATTGGATACGGCCTATTATCATTGATCCGATAAATAGAGTAATATACATCTTGTACTATTATCATGTATATTATTTTTGTTTCTTAATGTTAGTGATGAACTCAGATTTCATGAATCATATATAGAATTAATTATTTTTATCCGAAATATTAGTTGCACTATTGTACGATATAAAGGTAGAAATTAGTTATTTTAAACTTGGCATTAGGGGAATTTTGAGGTCTAAAATGGGCCTCCTAAGAAAAATGTACAACAAAAATAAACTTTATAACAACCAATAGGATTCAAGATGATGATGTCAACCATGGGGGATGATTTACTATTTTTTAAATAAAAGGGTAAAAATATTAAAAAATAATAAAATAATAAAACTACTTTTTCAACTCGTATTTTCAACTTATCTCCCAAAATTTTTACTTAAATTTCGAGTGGGAGTACTCGTTGGATGCAAAATTTAATTCCTCATCCAAGGAGTACCCATGTTTCATACTTTCGATGAACCCTACTACATGAAAAATGAGAAATACATAAAAAAACGTGATTACAAGTACGTTTTTTATGTATTTCTCATTTTTCGTGTAGTAGGACCGATCAAAAGTATGCAACATGGGTACTCCTTGGATGAGGAATTGAATTTCGCATCCAATGAGTACTCCTGCTCGAAATTTGAGTAAAAACTTTGGGAGATAAGTTGAAAATATGAGTTGAAAAAATAGTTTTTTCATTTTTCCCTCTAAAATTTGATGATGTCATCAAATCTTATTTGATTTTTTCCACTATTATTTTATAATTTCCTTAGGAGGCCCATTTTAGACCTCAAAATTACCCTAATGTCATCAAATAAATGCGATATATCTTTCATTTTCTTTTGATTAACTATTTTTTCAAGAGAATCATCTTACACAGTAATAATTCTATTAAATCTGTGATGATTTCCTCATCACATATTGAATAGATATCTTTTTAGATCGCATTTAAATATTATCTCCGGGTTAGATTAAATTTAATTCAAAGTTTTTCACTTAGAAATAATTTTTTTTAGTTTGTAGTAATTCATCATTTTTAAATGTTATGAAAAGAAATCCCACAAATTATCATAAAAAAACCAAATCTGGGAAACTGGTCCCATCACACCCAGTCGGAGCCACTATCCCAAATGGAAAAGGAACTGCTTTAAGGTCCCGACCAGGTGGTTATCCCCCTTTTTGTTGCCATGGATTTCTGAGGCCTCAACATTTTTGGCGCTAGAAGGAAGGCCTGACTATGAATGGCAGATAAATATAAAATTCAAAGCCCTCATAAGAGTTGATCTCTTCAAAAGCATTCTACCATTTCCCGATCACAATCTAGATCACCAACTCAGAAATCGGAAGTAGTAGAAACCTTTCCATCATCTCCTGAAATATCACGTCATCCACCTACTTCAGAATTCCTTCCCGAATCTCCCGAAGTTCAGTCTTTAATTTAGCAATTAGAAGAAATATTTATTTCTGCTGAAAAGCATGTTAACCGAGAAACTTCTAAGGATAGTGTTACTTCTTTATTTAGAGAAACTGGTATTTTAACTCGATCTAAAAGTGAGAAGCTTGGAATTCCCCCTTTTGAGTTTCCATTAGAATCTCATTGCAAAAAAGTTTCTATATCTAGATCTAAGTCAGAAACAAGTGAAGTCACATCAAATTTTCCTTCAGTCATTCCTCCACATTCTTCTAATCAATCCACATCTTCTCTATCTTTCATTTCTTCTATGCAAACAATCAGTGCTGTCACAAGTAGTACTGTTCGAGTTGTAAGTTCTTCATTCATTACCCCTACTTGTGGATCTACTTCTACATCTTCAAAAACTCCAAATCCAGTTATGGCTAATCAACCTTAGACGAATCCTGGTGCTGTATTAATATCAAATCCTAATCCTCTTCCAGATTATCCAGAAAAATGGTTACCTAAATATAATCCAGATGATGGTCTTCCTGCTGAAGAACACATCAATAATTTTATGTCAGCCATGAATTTGAAAGCAGTTTCTCATGAAGATGTTGTAGTTAGATTGTTTCCATACACTTTACAAGGATCTGCAAGATCCTGGTACTTTTCTCTTCCAGCAGGATAAATTTTTGATTGGAAAACCTTTGAACAAGTTTTCCTTGCAAAATTTGGAGATGATAGGATTGTTGCATCCTTAATCAATGCCCTTTCCAATCTTAAAACGAATTCAGGTGAAAAGGTCAAAGATTTCAACTCCAGATTTAACAGGTTATTAAATAAAATCCCAAATACTTCTAGACCTGCTGTTGAAGTACAAATAGAATGGTATATTTTTGCTTTGGCTTCTAATATAGATATTTTTGTAGATAGAGCTAATAAAGCTACTCTTTTAGAAAACTGGAAAGAAGCTCTCGCAGTAGAGAAAATAATCTTAGCATTAGAAAAACGATCAGAGATAGAAGAAAGGAAAACAAAGAAAGTGACATTTAGACAAGATTCTAAAAAGAAAGTTCCAAAAGGTCCATTTGATCTTGAAGGTCTTCAAAAAGTGCTAAAGACTATGTCAAATGATATGATTGATATAAAAAAACAAGTTGCTGAAACTTCAGTGGCTAAAAAATCATTTCGTCCATTTAAGAAAAGTCCTCCTTCAACATCTCAACCTTCAAACGACATTTCAAATGCTGAATCTGATCAAGATACTGAAGATCCCTCACCTTCTGCAAATGAATTAGAGTTTGAAGAAGAAGTCGAATTAAATGGTTTATGAGATTTTATTCTTCCTACAAAAGAAGAAAATGAAGCTATGCCTATATCTACAAGAAGTGAATCTTCTTCAAATCCAATTGTGTCAAATCCCAAACAAAATTCTGTTCCTACGAAAGCAAAATCAAAAAATCTAAAACTGTACAAATAGATCCGATTCCATCATATCCTTCTACAACTTCTAAAAATTTAATAGTTTAAGATACAATTGAATATAACATAGTTGAAGACATGAAAAATATTAAAGCAAATATTTCATTACATGAAATGACCAAAATCAAACAACAACAGAAAATCTTGCTTAGAGAACTCAAAGCAATTTCTGTAGAACCTATACAATCGCCAATTATAGCACAAGCTTCAAAAGATATGGGAAAGCCTCCATCATCTACCAATAAAGTAAATTCCAATGATTTTGTTTTAATTGGTGATAGATCTATCTCTCAAACTCCTCCTTTTCTTTTGACTTATGAAATTTTCAACAAGAATGTTCATAATTGTCTTATTGATTTAGGGGCTTCTTCAAACATTATGCCAAGAATAGTGTGTACAAAATTAAATATCATTCCTCAAAAAACATCTGTACATATAGTTCAATTAGATAGAACAAAAGTTGAAGTTATCAGAGAAATGTTATCAGTATCTATCAGGTTGTCATCTAATCCAAAGGTATTACAAGTAATTGATATTTTGGTCGCAGACATCCTTGAATTTTATGGTCTTATTTTAAGCAGGAATTGGTCTGAAAAGTTAAATGGATATTTTGATACTGATTGGTCACATATGTGGTTACCATACAATGGTAAACCAAATCAAATCAGAATTGAACGTGTGAAATTTATGAAACATACAGTTACTGAATTAGAAGGACCAAATGAACCTGTAGCTTTTACTAATAATATCATAGGAAATTATTAAGTTGAATCATTCCTTGGATCATTCAATGCTTAGGTCTCACCTTTTCCAACATATACTGTTATTTCTCAAATTGAAAATTTTTCTCAAACATTTTCTTCTAAATGTATAATTTTAGCAATCAGATTTCAAAACAATATTTATTTTGGACTCTATTTTTTGATGGTTCGAAATCAAAAGATGGTGTAGGGGCAGGTTGTGTTTTAATCAATCCATAAGGAGAGAAAACGATTCTAGCTTGCAGACTCGAGTTTCAGTGCACAAATAATATTGCTGAATATGAAGCATTGATACAAGGTCTGTATAAAGCTATAGGTTTGAATGTTAAATATTTTCAAGTATATGGAGATTTTGAAATAATAGTTAAACAAGTTAGAAATATGATTCATTGTATTTATGGACAATTGAAACATTATCAAATTTTAGCTCAGAATCTTACTTCTCATTTTATTGCATTCAATATCTCTAAAATTCCTAGATTACAAAATGCGAGCGTTGATTTACTTGCTAATGTAGCATTTAGACTTATACCACCTGAAGAGTTTAGTCCAGATAGATTTTCAATTGAATTAATTTTTAGACCATCCATTCCTGAAAATATAACAAATTGGAGAGTATTTAATGATGATGCAGATATAATAGACTTTCTTACATCAGACAGAGCTTATGAAGGTCAAATCTTAGATGAACATGAACATGATTTACAGATTAAGGATAAAACAAACAATAATCCAATTCCCAAATCTGTAGTCAAAATGGTGGACCTTTATGATTTGAAAGATAGATTTTAAAAAGTGACAAATTCAAAAACTCAAAGTTCTACTTTAAAATTTGAATTGATTAATATCAGTACTCCAGAAAAACCTCAAAACATCAACTTAGGTCTTGGTCTAAAAAATGAAGAAAGGATCTCATTTATCAAATTGCTAAAAAAATATAAAGATCTCTTTGCATGGGATTATTCAGATCTTAAAATATATGATACTTCCATAATTCAAAATACCATTCCTATGATCTCAAATGAAAAAAATGTCCAACAAAAGCTCAGAAAAATTCATCCAAATTTAGAAAGTCATATTAAATATGAACTGAATAAAATGCTCAAAGCTAAAGTCATCTTTCCTGTTAGATATTCCAAATGGGTGTAAAAAATGGTTCCAGTTAGGAAAAAGAATGGAGACATTAGAATTTGTAAAGACTTTAGAAACTTGAATAAAGCCTGTCAGAAAGATAATTTTCCCTTACCCACCATGGAACATATATTACAATCAGTTGCAAGGTCTGAATTGATGTCTTTTCTAGACAAATTTTTAGGGTATAATTAGATCATGGTACATCCTGACAATAGATTAAAAACAACGTTTAGAGCAAAATGGGGAACATACGCATATCAAAAAATGCCTTTTGGACTGATTAATGCTAGTGCCACATTTCAGCGTGCTATGGATATAGCTTTCAGAGGACTAATCAATAGTTCAATTGTTATATACTTGGATGACATCCCTATTTATTCTAAGCATAGGAACAATCATATTAGTCACTTAAAAAATATTTTCGAAATATGCAGAAAATATGACATTTCCCTTAATCCTAAAAAGTGTTATTTTGCCTTATCAGAAGGTAAATTATTAGGATTCATTGCTTCTAAGAAAGGAATTCATATAGACCCTGATAGGATTCAAGAGATTGAAAATATTCCTCTACCACATAACAAAAAAACAATGCAATCATTTTTAGGACAAATTAATTTTGTGAAAAGATTTGTTCTAGATTTCTCCCAAATTGTCCTACCCCTACAGTCAATGATTAAGAAAAATTCAATCTTTATATGGGGAAAAGAAGAAAGAAATTCTTTTGAGTTAATAAAAAAAGCTATTGTTGAAGCTCCCTCTTTAACAACTCTAGATTTTCTCAAATCTTTTCTATTGTACACATTTTCTTCTGATACATCATATGCAGCTGTTTTAACACAGTTGAATGATCAAAAAATTGAAGCACCAATTGCGTTTTTTAGCTCTAATTTTCAAGGCGATGAGTTAAATTATTCAGCTGTAGAAAAACAAGCCTATGTTGTATTTAAATCTTTGAAACATTTCAGACCTTTTCTCCTAAAACAACATACCAAGATAATAGTACCTTACTCAGCAGTAAGGCAATTATTAATGCAACAAGAAGTAGGAGAAAAAAGAGCAAATTGGGTTACCGCACTCCAAGAATACGATGTAGAAATACATCCAGCTAAAATTTTTAAAGGACAAGGTCTTTGCAAAATGTTAACTAGAGCTTCCCATTTGTCAAAAGAGGAAGATCAATCAAATGAGATACAGGTATATGAGGTAAGCCTAAATTATTCTCAATCACAATATGCTGATCTGAAATTATTTCTAAAAAATGGACATGCTCCATCATATCTCAATTATACAGCAAAGTGTGCTTTGAGA
The DNA here is from genome assembly GCA_034641835.2 of Pinus albicaulis. Classification (NCBI taxonomy): domain Eukaryota; kingdom Viridiplantae; phylum Streptophyta; class Pinopsida; order Pinales; family Pinaceae; genus Pinus; species Pinus albicaulis. The sequence continues at coordinate 1,535,903,318 of CM076580.1, read as the reverse complement.
CTTAAAGCAAATCAATATCAACTCATAAACGATGTATTATTTAGGAAGAATTATGATTATGTATTATTAAGATGTTTAGAAAAAGCTGAAACCAAAAAAGTATTGCAGGAACTACATGATGGACCAGCTGGAGGTCATTTTGGAGGAAATACCACAACTCATAAAATATTGCATGCTGGTTATTATTAGTCGACTCTATTTAAATATGCACATGAATATACAAGGAAATGTAAAACATGTCAGACTACAACAGGAAGAGAAAGGAAAGCATCATTCCCATTACAGCCAGTAAATATCCAACAACCATTTGAACAATCGGGGTTAGATATTATAGGTGAAATAACTCCTAACTCTTCAAAAAAGCACAGGTATATTCTAACTGCAACTGATTATTTCACAAAATGGGTAGAAGATATCCCATTAAAGGTGGTCAATACACAAAATATTATAGATTTTATTGATCAGTTCATAATTACCAGGTTTGGCCTTCCATCAGTTTTGATATTTGATAATGCATCTTACTTTTCTGGAAATTCCATGATTGAATTTGCTTTGAAAATAGGTTTTAAGTTAAAATACTCAGCTAATTATTATCCATAAGGAAATGGATTAGATGAATCTACAAATAAAAACATTATCAAAATCATCAAAAGAACTGTAGAGCAAAATCATAAGAATTGGCACAAAGCCTTATTGTTTGCTCTCTGTATAGATAGAATCACCCAAAAAGCTTCAATAGGTACTTCACCATTTGTGTTAGTTTGTGGAAAAGAAGAAATTCTACCCTCAAACGTAACGATACCATCGTTTGCATTAGTACAATTTATTGATGAAAATCCTTCTTCCTCTCTTCAACTTAGACAAGATCAAATCCTTAAGTTAGAAGAAGAAAGGGAAAAAGCTAAACAAACTCATACCCATCATCAACAAATAATAAAGGCTTCATTCGATTTAACATCTGTTAGTTCAAGATATTTTCAAATTGGTGATTTGGTATTAAAGTGGGACAAAGCTCATGAGGAAAAGGGTAAACATACAAAGTTTCAAAAACTTTGGCTAGGACCATTTCAGATAATTGAGAAAATTGGCTCATCAACATTTCTGTTACAGGATTTATCAGGTAAGAAATATTCTTTACCTATTAATGGGCAAGTTTTGAAAAAATAATTCTCATAGAAGGTAACCCTTCTATCTTTGTACATTAAAATTTTTGCTGTCATATAGAAATAAAAAATTGTTTAGTATTGACAATTGACCTTTCAAATAAGTCTTATATGATTTCCTTTTTGCACTTTATTTTTTTCACTTGTTAAAAAATAGAACCGTTAAAGAAAGAAAATCAAAATATTTAGGGAAAAAACAGATTAATTTTATCTTTCTAGAAAAATGAAATTCCAATAAAACACTTATTTTGTTTTTATGAACTCTCATTTTTATCTAGTATGAATATTCTTCTGTCAGTCAAGAAAAGAAAATTATATTATAGTGAGAAATATTTTTACAGAGAAGAAATCTAACAACTCAACATTATCATCCAGCCTCTTAAAAAGAACTATGATTCGTCCCATCCAGTAAATCTTATAATTTTCAAAAGAAATTTAAAAAGAAAATAAAAAGAAAAAGTTTGGAGAAAACTTAAAAGATAATAAGTCTCATCACGAGCTTGTTTACCATGTTCATAAAGAAATAGTTGAACTGACATCACTAATACTCTCTACCAAAATAATGTAATGACTTGAGATTATATCATAAAGACAAGGGGTCTCATCAAGAGCCAGCTTGATCAGTTTAATTACTATTTGTGAATGGCATTATCACTATTTGGTTACCTAGCCAAGACAATGGCTTTTAAGTAGATAAAAGATATAAAAACAAAAAATATATAATTTACTTATGAAAATGATGGGAAATACTGGATGGAAAAATGGATCATAGCTAGTTAAAAGGTAACTCTGCCAAAAGCTTAAAACTGCCCATTGGAATAGAGGCTCTATCTTTGATAAAAGAGTAAATTTATAAAAAGCTTATCTGTAAAGATTATTTGCTATTTATTTTTTTAACTGAGTAAAGACTGACATTGATTTTTATACTTATATCTTTATAGAGGAATTCTCCTGAAAAAGTGAATAAATGAAATTTTCATTATTTGAAAAAGATATTATTTATTTGAAATTTCATTTCTTTAACTATTTTATTTTTATATAAAAGGATTTAAGATTTTCAATTTTTTTTTTATTAGAGACATCTGGTTCGTCCAAGTGAATCGCCAATTGTTGTGCTATACAACAACCCCCATTTATTTTTCATAAATAGGGACCCTTTAGAAATAAATAGGAAAATCCGTTTTAAAAATTTCTTTTAAAAACACTTGGAAAATAAATTTTCTTCCTAAAGCACACCACTTATCACATATTTTATCCTTCAAAAAGAATCCTAAATCATAAAATCTATGAATTGCGAAAATGCGCTCTTTAAAAAGCCTTTCCAAAGAAATAAAAATATTTTCTTTCCTTTTTCGCATCGCACTTGATTTAGTTAAAACTTAAAGAAACATAAGTTGCGATAGCCGCTGACCCGACGAAGTGAATAAACTCAAAAATATAAATCCTTTTTTCGCTATAGCATCCACTTTGATCTTTCGCAAATCACATCGCGTGCGGATTATAATATAGACTTAAACGTATCTTGTAAATCTTGCGATCTGTGATTTGCACAGATCGCATTTCACAACATTTATGAAACAATCACGAAATATTATAAGGAATCATCGCGATTTGCGCAGATCACATTTTGAAACATTTATGAAACAATCACTAAATATTATAAGGAATCATCGTGATTTGTGCATTTAATGATATCAACGTGTGAAAAGCAACTTATGTCATATCAAATTGAATTCTAGATCTTAACAGCTTTAAATGACTGATAAGTATTGTGTGTGAAGCCATGTCAAGCATTAAATTTTGAAATCATAAGGAATTATGAAGAGATAATTGATAAGATTGACAATTTTTCACGTGGTTTTGAAATAAATCCCTGATATATCTTTATAAATTCTCATTATATGATATATTTCACTTTTCTCTTAGGAAATCAATTATCGAGTTAAGAAAGTTAGAGATGAGTAAAAAGGGTAAAGAGGTGTCTCAAGCATCATCTTCAGAGGATTCAGATATGCCTTCGTTATTTTCAAACACTGTCTGTAACAAGGAGTGTGGCAGTTCTTAATGGGAAGCTATGTACAAAATATTTTGAGGATGAAGGACCAAAGGTGATAAAAAAAATATCTACAACAGGTACTGATTCCACCTCTGATGCAACCCTTTTTGACGTTGCATGCTCGTTTATTCACAAAATAGTTGCGAGACCGAAGATTATTCCTTACACGGATATGATTAAGTGGGCAATTGAGAACTTAAATATTGAAGATAGAGTTTTCAAGAATTCCAGAGGAGAGATTATGGGCTTTTTTAAACCCGAAGATTTGACAACCATGTATCATCTACCAGCCCCACAACATAAGTATGATAATAGATATGTGCAAATGTTCAGAGCTAAACATCTAGATCTTATCAAGGTTATCCATGAATGGAAGGACAATGAAGGGAAATTAAAGCAGGACAAATCTGGTACTTACCTCATTACACAAATCCCTTACCCTTATTGCTATGCTGCTGGTATGTTGTGCAGGCTATTTGCCAAACCTGATAGTACCAGGTTCGCTAGAGATTGGGTTCCCTTAATTGACGCAATCATCAATTCATCCATTTTGAATTGGGTAGACCTTTTGTCCAATTATTTAGCCAAACATATTGTCGAATATAGGAATAAGAAGAATGCTTCATCCCAAGAAAATTCACATTTTTACATGTCTGCTTATGTTATGGATTCCATTTGTTTCACTTCTACATTTCCAATCATGGGTTGGAAATGGACAATTAAAAACCCTACCCCAATTCACATATACCATGAAGAACTCTGGGACTATAAATTCCACCTACATTTCTACAAAGTCTGTTATGGAGTCATGTTGCCTATGTATCAAATGATTTTTAATGAAAAGATCCATAGGGTATCCAAAGAAGTCAGTAAGGATATCCTTCCTACAGCTAGATGGTTTGCTGAAGAGAAATTCACATATGTTTGAGTATTTGGAAGTTCTGCTCTTCCATATTTTTTGCCATACTATGTTCCAGATAGATTGTTTGGGAGAGAGATAGCTTATCAGCTCATCAATGGTGTCACAAAATAGTTAAAAGATGATAAAAAGGCTATTTGGCCTTCTTTCCCTCTATAGTGCCGCACTTTCACTTTGGCTAATATCGGCCATACATATAAAGAGGTTCCTAATATTCAGATGTTGAATCTAGCATTCATGCTAGGAAGGTTATGTGACCCCGACGATGTAATTAAAAATTACATGGAAAAACTCAAAACAAAGCCTTTCATAAAAGAATAAGACAAATTTGTTGACTTCTTCCAAAGAGTCAAAGATTTTTCTGATATTATTAAAAGGATTTCTAGTCAATCAAGTCAAGAAGAGGCTGAAGCCTTTCAGGTATATAGAAATGAGAGATTGAAAAATGTCCCTTTGAATTTATTAGTTATTGAAGAAGAAAAGCATACTCCAAGTGTCAGTCTCGATGAAGAAATGAAAGATGGCTCTGAAAATGAATCTAGTCAGTCTCAAAAACACTCTGATAAGTTAGATCAATCTAAGGATGAATCGGAATCTATAGAAGAAAATTTGGAAATCAACCAAATTCTTCAAGAAATAGAGTTTCAAGTTAAAACAAAGAACAATGGCACTAAAATAAATTTAGAAGCATTTCAAAAAGATCAGAGCACGATAGATCAGTTTAAATCATCTCAAGGTAAAGACCTGGTGAATGAATGGGAATAATTTTCCCAAGCAATAAACACTCCTAAAGAAAAGGTCAATACTAACTAAGAAACAAGTTTTCAAACGCCAGAGTCTTCTTAGAAAATAGTTGAAACTGTCAACCCTCTACAGAGAATCCCAGCAACACAGAGCAAAGAATTTATGTTCGGCTCTGCAGGTCTTCTGCTCGGTTCTGGCAATTATATTACCTCCATTGTGGTGAGTTTTATTCACAACCTCCCTTGTAGTTTATCTTAGGCTTACTCGGCTTCAGCGCCTTTGTTTTGTGTGCTATAAAGGGTTTCCGCGTGGTCCTTTCAAGACTTAAACGGTTACTCTGCCACATTTTGGGACTCTGCTCCTTGGATGAGTCCGACTCTACAGTCATGGCTTCAGAGGTTTCGTCCAGTTTCTCCTATGACTAGAAATGTAGCTACCCACATCTTTACTACTCGGTCACAGCTACCTCAAACTCGATAGGTAAGTTTACCCATTTCAGTTCTTCCTCCAGTCTGCTCTCATAGTTTTCTTTTCTATTTTTCTCTGGTATTTTTGATGAGAAATTCTCTACTTGATGTTTTTGGTGCAGGAGTTTCCGCCGCTGCCGCAAGCCAACTTGTTTAGGTATGTGAAACTCTTAAATCTATTATCCTTATCTCCATATCTTGTTTGGGCGGTTAGGTTTTTAATTTACTGACCAGAGATGGCTACTATGGCACAGGTAACCCTTCGATCTTAACACTGCAAGATACAAACACAGGTACACTTTGATTTGGAGTTGTGAGGATTAAACTAACCCTCAGGTCATTTATTTAACAAGTATTTTGAGTCTCGGAGGAGGTCTTACAAATTTTCTGGAATTTAGATGTTTGGCTTGGTTCCATGGCTATTTGACTTATATAATTCTTGATAGTAGTATTTTTTCATTAATTTAATAAAGCACTATCCTCTCGTTAACTTTATAATCTTGAGTCTCTTTCAGAGATATTGGTTGCATACTTGTATATTTGTCCAGACTCTGGTCTGTAATCTTTAAGGGTTTCATGTCCAATTTTTGAGTGGGTATGACCTATTTATGAGAAAGGGTGACATTAAATATTGTATAAAATTACATTGGACACTTTGGTCTTGTATCTTTGATGATAACCCTTCAGTTTTTGTTTTAAGCTTAAGTATTTCCCACAACATTGAAAAACTATTTTGTTACAGTTCAAATATCTATATACATATGCATAATATACAATAATATTTCCCTTTCTATTGAAGGAATATTTTCAAATGAATAGTCATGTAGAACAATTGACAATAGCTTACTGTAACATATTTCTAGCCCATTGTGTTACTGCAGTAATTTTTATAGGAGAAATCTTCTTTATAGATATATGCATGTCACTCTATTTTTATGAGTCTTTTAGAGTTTACACATTCTTTGATCTCTGTTTCTATTTCCTGTTCTTCTTTTATTTAGGGATGAGGACCATCTACAGGATTGAGTTTTTCCCTCCTATCCACTTTATGTGTATATAAAATATTTTTGGTCAACGACGAGCCCGGGGTTTCGATTTTGGCCCTCAGAATACAGTTTACCGGATCCATACCTCTTGGTTAATACTTTCTGTTTGGTGTTTAACTTAGTTTTTCTTGGACTATTCTATTGACTGTCTGACTATAATTTTGCAGTGTAAGCTTTCGTTACACAACCTATACTTATAATTATGCATATTCTTGTTCTACCATACATCTGAAGGGAATTACATAGAATACGAATTTTATTATTCCACCAAACTTCACAAAGTAAAATTCCTCATTTCATATTTCCGTAAAATAGTTACTACTAATTAACAAAGTTCTATCTACATAATACCATAATAAAGAAGTCTATCCAAATATTCCAGCACATGATATTTGTCCAAACATTTAAATTTACAACTCTTCTATTTTTCGGCAGTGTGTGTACTTATCTTATTTCCAGACTTGCTGATGATATCCACCCTACCATTAGAGAGACAATAATGTCCTCTTCTCCTCCCATGGTCCACACTAAGCCAAGTAGGTTGACATAATTACCAGAAGATACCTCAAGACCCATGGTCCAGTAATTCTTCTTATTTGAAGAAGATTTGGGAATATTGAGCGTCTTCCACTGGTCACTACCAGCTCATGAATTCTCCACTCTCGCCCTTCCTTAGTTCTAGAACGGAACCCCTTTTCCTCACTGGGATGCACCTTTATCCCCAGAGGAAAGGTAAATATCTGTTAACTATTTTCTGTCCAACTACTTCTCAGTTCTTAGAATACTTTTACGATCAGCATTTTGCACTTTTATGGAACCACTTTTCCATAACTAAACTTTATTTTCACAGAACATAATTAATTCAATCTCCTCAAGTAATATTTCTCAAAATAAATAAATGTATTAGTTTCTTTAAAAATAAAATGACATAAAAACTAGTTAGCAATTAAGTCAGCTGTCACACGTTTTTAGTTTTTTAATTTTTTAAGTAATTGGTTTTAGGTTTGGGTTTTTAATTAATTCGGATACAATTTAGTTCAATTTTATATATATTTTCAATGAGATTGGAATTTCACATAAATATGAATTTTTTGGTTTTTTTTTTTAAATATGTTTTTTTTTTGTGTTTATTTTATTTTATATATATTTTCAATGATATTGGAATTTCACATAAATATGGTCTTTTTGGTTTTTTTTTAAATATGATTTTTTGGTTTTTTTTGTAATTTTTTTTTTAAATATGATTTTTTTTTTTTTTTAATATGAATTTTTTGGGTTTTTTTTTTTAAATTAATTTTTTAGGTTCATATTTAGGTTTTTTTTTGTTTTTTTTTTAAATAGTAATTTTTTGGTTTTAAAAAAAAAATAATTTTATAGGTTCGTATTTGGTTTTTTTTTATGTGAATTAATTTTATATCTTCATATTTGTTTTTTTTTAATTAATTTTATATGTTTGTATTTTTTTAAAAATTAATTTTATATGTTCATATTTTTTTTAAATTAATTTTATATGATTGTATTTGTTTTTATTTTTATTTTTTCGTTTTTTTTTAAATATGAAATTTTTAATTTTTTTCTAAAATTAATTTTATATGTTTGTATATGTTTTTATTTTTTTTGGTTTTTTTTAAATATGATTTTTTTAATTTTTTTTTAAATTTTTTTTATATGTTCATATTTGGTTTTTTTTTTTTTTTAATTAATTTTATATGTTAGTATTTGTTTTTTTTTAAATATGATTTTTTTGGTTTTTTTAAAATTAATTTTATCTGTTCGTATTTGGTTTTTTTTTTAAATTAATTTTATATGTTCCTCTTTAGTTTTTTTTTTTAAATTAATTTTATATCTTCATATTTTTCCTTAAATTAATTTGATATGTTTATATTTGATTTTTTTGGTTTTTTTTTTTAAATTAATTTTATATGTTAGTATTTGGTTTTTTAGCTTTTTTTTTCTTTTTAATTAATTTTATATGTTCCAATTTTTTAAAAATTAATTTTATATGTTCATATTTGGTTTTTTAGGGTTTTTTTTAAAATTAATTTTATATGTTCGTATTTGTTTCTTTGAATTAATTTTACAGGTTGTTATTTCGCTTTTTTTTAATTAATTTTATATGTTCGTATTTTTTTTTTTTTTTAATCAATTTTATATGGTATTTGGTTATTTTTAATCAATTTTATATATTTCACATCAATTTGAATTTTTTTTTGGTTTTTTTCCTTTTAAATTAATTTCATATGTTAGTATTTGGTTTTTGTTTAAACATTTTTAAATGAATTTCAAGAAACAAATTCTTGAAAACTTTGAATGAATTTCAAAATAATATTTCACATCAATGTGAATTTTAGATTGGATTGAAAATTTCAAAATATTATTTCACATCAATATGAATTATTAAAAATTAAAAAAAAAAATCAATGAAATTTCAAGAAATTGTTCAAATATAATTATTTTTTACATGAATTTCAAAAGATGAATTTTTAATTATTTTTTAAATGAATTTCAAAATATTATTTCAGATCAATATGAATATGAGAATGAAAATTTCAAGAAAAATAATAAATTTCAAGAACAAATTCAATGAAAATTCATATATAATTATATTTTCAAAATTTCCAAATATTATTTAACAAGAAAAATTTCAATGAAATTTCATATATAATTATTTTTTAAATAAATTAAAAATATTATTTCACCTCAATATGAATGAAATTTCATACATAATTATTTTTTAGAAGAATTTGAAAATATTATATCACATCAATATTCAATTGAAAATTTCAAGAAAAATATAAATTTCAATGAATATCATATACAATAATTTTCAATGAATTTCATATATAACTATTTTTTAAATGAATTTCAAGAAACATTCAGAAACTATATTTTGAAATGAATTTCAAGAAAAATTTTGAAATGAGTTTCAATAAAAATTTCAATGAATTTCAAGAAACTTTAAGAAATAATATTTTGAAATAAATTTCAGATACAACATCTTGAAAATTTTGAATTTCAAGAAAAAATTGAATTTCAATGAATTTCATATATAATTATTTTTGAAATGAATTTCAATAAACTTCTAAAAACAATATTTTGAAATGAATTTCAGAAACAACATTTTGAAAATTTTGAATTTCATAATTAATATTTTGAAAATTTTGAATTTCAGAAACAATATTTTGAAATTTTTTTATTTCAAAAACAATATTTTGAAAATTTTGAATTTCAGAAACAATATTTTGAAAATTTTGAATTTTTTTTTTTTTTAAGCTTAGGTAGATCCTTCCCATTTTCTATTAATTTAAAACCGGGTCTCGAAGATACAAAAAATAGACCTCAACCTGCCTGTAGGAAACCAGGTCTATTGGCCATCTAAGTGCAAAGTATGTCAACCAAAACATAAACAGTGTACAATATCTGAAAATAATTAATATCTAAGTTTGGAAATACTATCATAAACAAAAAGAGGACTAGCTGCTAAAAATAGTAACTAAAAACTTTAATCATGATCACCTTAATCATATTTGGCAGGGTCTTTGGCATTTGAGCCAGGCATTTCAACTTCCACCTGTTGCAATGACTTGATATCCTTCTCCATCCTTCCTAGTCTAGCATACTAATGTGACTGAGGGAGGTTAATTTCCTGAACGTTTCTATTAATATCTGCCAGAGTAGAATCCAACTTGGATTCTGCTATCTTGAGTTGACATGACTGCCTTTGATAGCAAAAATTTTATCAACCAATAAGTTTTGATTGACTGTTGGAACAAAGAAATACATCCTCACGTGTGCCCTGGATCAACGACAACATTTTGCTTTTCATCATATGTTATATCATCCTCCCTATCCACTTTGTTTATAGCCTCAGTTTCCTAACCATAAATACGAGATTGAACTGAATTAGGAACCTCTGATGAAAAATTTTACACTAGGGGATCCAGGAGTTGCTTTGTTGATTTTATTCCTCTTTTCAGAGGCTGTTGGGAGATAGGTTGCTTTCCTTTATCTCCATTTGGCTTCCTGCCTCTAGTTTTTTTAACCATCTTAGAGAAAATAGGAAAGGATTCTTCTGGTGCTAACAACCAAACAACATAACCATGACAAATACATATCAGAAACCTAAAAAAGTTTTTTAAACTAGGAGACACACTTTTTCCATAACCCAGGTTAACCGAAGCCACAATATTTGAACCCAAAAAAAGAACCCATAAAGCGTAATAGAGACACCGGGGTATATAAATCCTTCCCTCAGAACCAGTGACCATCTTCCTATCCAGGCTTCTATAAACAAGATTTGAAGCATGTACCTCCCTCCCAGTTTTCCACAACACCTGAATGGAAAGTAAAACGCATAAGGAAAAATAGTAGAAGACCCTAAACACTAGCATGAGACTCACAATGACAACAAGAAGGCAATCTATGTTATCATTATCCGAAAGACACTTCTTAAGATTATTCAATATTCTACCCACATTACAAACATAGTAAATTTCATAAACTGGAAAGGCAAAGACAAAGACTACACCGTACCCCATATTCCCAACAATTGCTGAAGGATTTTTATAGAAAATAGCTAGAAACCCCATGACCACATTCTGCAAGCAACGAACAACTGGAGCTTTCAGTATTTTCATAGACCAGGAATGAAATCGAGCCAACCAGCATATATATAAATAATTGAAAACCACCATAACTAGCAGGTAGAGGAAAAAAGTAGTTAGCAGAGACAATAACCACATTCCCTAACAACAACATTCTTTCCATACTAAATGAAGATGATTTTTAGACCAGAAAATGAAAAACCTCTTAACGAATTTCTGCATGCACCCAGCTTCAACAACTTTCAGCATTTGCCCAGACCAGGACAGAACAAACCCCCATTTAAACAAGTAATCTAGAAATACCATGACTACTTTCTGCATTCGACATTAGTTTAAAACCTTCGGTAAGTGCACAAAGGAGAAATATGATAATACATACCAAAAAACCTCTCAGCCTGTCACCCTGCGCCTTCGCCTCTGTTCTCCACTGACTGTGTAAAAAACTTCATAGAAAATCCACACAACGAAAAACATTACCATTCCATGCATATTACCCTTCTGCCAGTGCTTTTCCCCAAGAGCCACTGAAAACAATGCTGGCTTACCCAGTTGGAGCTCGCACCAACTGAACCTCATTTATTTCCTTAGGTGATGGATGTCCTTTCAACCCATCCACCGACCCACCTCCTACATGCGATAGCCATGTGGTGTCCGTCCTCCCCACGTGACAAGGTACAACCTCCGATATGTGTAGCTAGCTCCCTCATCGTCCCTGATTGGGGGTTGAAATTTTTGAATTTCAGAAACAATATTTTGAAATATTTGAATTTCAGGAACAATATTTTGAAAAATTTGAATTTCAGAAACAATTTTTTGAAAAATTTGAATTTTAGAAACAATATTTTGAAAATTTTGAATTTCAAGAAAAATTTCATTGAATTTCATATATAATTATTTTTTAAATGAATTTCAAGAAACTTTAAGAAACAATATTTTAGAATGAATTTCATGAAAAATTTCAATGAATTTCATATATATTCTAAATAATGAGTTTCAAGAAAAATTTCAATAAAATTTAATATATATTCTAAATAACGAATTTCAAGAAAATTTCAGAAACAATATTTTGATATGAATTTTCAGAAAAAATTCAATGAATTTCAAATATAATCATTTTTTTAATGAATTTCAAGAAACTTTTAGAGACAATATTTTGAAATTCTGAATTTCAAGAAAAAATTCAATGAATTTCATATATACTTAATTTTTAAATAAATTTCAATAAAAATTTCATTAAATTTCCTATATAATTACTTTTTAAATGAATTTCAAAAAAAAATTCAAGAAACTTTCATATATATTCTAAACAATGAATTTCAAGAAAATTCCATATATATTTTAAATAATGAAAACAATATTTTGAAATGAATTTCAAAAAGCTTTCATATACATTCTAAATAATGAATTTCAAGAAAAATTTCAATAAACTTTAATAAAAAAATATTTTCAAATGAACTTAATATATAATTATTTTTTGAAATGAATTTGAAGAAACTTTCATATATATTCTACATAATGAATTTCAAGAAAAATTTCAAGAAACTTTCATAAACAATATTTTGAAATGTTTCATATATAATTAATTTTTAAATGAATTTGAAGAAACTTTCATAAACAATATTTTGAAATGAATTTCATATATAATTAATTTTTAAATGAATTTGAAGAAACTTTCATAAACAATATTTTGAAATGAATTTCAAGAAAAAATTCAATGAACTTCATATATAATTAAATTTTAAATGAATTTCAATAAAAATTTCAATGGATTTCATATATAATTATTTTTTAAATGAATTTCAAGAACAATTTCAAGAAACTTTCATATATATTCGAAATAATGAATTTCAAGAAAAATTTCAAGAAAATTTAATAAAAAATATTTTCAAATGAATTTCAAGGAAAATTTCAATGAATTCCATATATAATTATTTTTTGAAATGAATTTCAAGAAATTTTCATGCATACTCTACATAATGAATTTCAAATAATGAATTTCTAGGAAAATTTCAAGAAACTCTCACAAAAAATATTTTGAAATGAATTTCATATATAATTAATTTTTAAATGAATGTCAAGAAACTTTCATAAACAATATTTTGAAATGAATTTCAAGAAAAAATTAAGTGAATTTCATATATAATTATTTTTTAATTAAATTTCAGGAAAAAATTCAAAAAACAATATTTTGAAATGAATTTCAACAAAAAAATCAATGAATTTCATATAAATTCTAAATAATGAGTTTCAAGAAAATTTTCAATAAAATTTCATATATATTTTAAATAAACAATATTTTGAAATGAATTTCATATATTCTAAATAATGAATTTGAAGAAAATTTTCAATAAACTTTCATATATATTCTAAATAAATAATGAATTTCAAGAAACTTTCATATATATTTTAAATAATGAATTTCAAGAAACTTTCATATATATATATATATATATATATATATATAATGAATTTCAATATGATTTTTTTAAATGAATTTCAAGAAAAATTTAAAAAACTTTTAGACACAAAAAATTTCAAAAAACATTCTTATATATTCTAAATAATGAATTTCAATATGAATTTTTTAAATTAATTTCATGAAGAATATGAATTATTTTTTTAAATGAATTTCAAGAAAAAATGATGCAGGGGCATTAGGCAAAAATAAATTCCATATGTTTTATTAGACTTAGGGGTTTTTGAGTTTCCAAGAGAGTTAGACTTATGTAATGAATTGAGTAGGTTTTAATTCATTTTGATTACATGTAAAGAGAATTGTAACTGCCCTCGCATGATTAGAGGACATGAGAAGTCGATTAGAATGTGAAGAGTCAGTTCAAAGCAGTTAGGGAGTTAGGCTAAATTTAGAACTGTAGGAGTTCAAGAGTTTTGTTGAGTCACTGAAGAATCTGAATCGATCCTTTAGTAGTTTTTGTATAAAATAAGCCTAAAAGGCATAATAGGCAGGCCCGCAAACTTGCATAGAGCTTCATAGAGCTAGGGAGCTAGAGAGGCAGAGTAGGGAGAGCAAGAGGCCATCAGATTGAAGATCTGGCCGAAGACCAGAAGAATGTAAGTAATTTCAATTGCATATATGAAGGATCTGTTTCAGAAACACATGTATTGTCTGATTGGATTATGCATGTTTGAATTATCTGTGGAAGCATGAGTAAATGTTCAAAACTTATGAGTAGTTTAAAATTCTGTATAAATGGTCTTAATGGTGATTTGCATATGATATGGGGAAATTGATCTAATTGCTGTGTAGAACCTCAGAGGAAGTTAAAGAGGTTGTTCTGTTAATTAGGCATATGCGATGACAAGTATCTGTTTGTTAATATATTATGGCTCTGTATAGAAGGCCTAGCATCGAGCCTTATCCTTGGATTGAGATCAATTGAGTCGATATATATTTTATTGGTTATAGACAGCAGGAGGGTTATATGATATACGCATTGTGTTAACTCGAACCTGTTAAATCTACCTTCTTTATGAACTGCGTGTAGCTCTCTATGTAAAAAGGTTCGTTACAGAAGTTCGATGGGGATTAACCTTTTCTTGTGAAGGGTGAAGTGAGTGATAAGTCATGAAAGAGGCAGAACCATGACGAAGAAGGGAGCGGAACCTTGAAGAGGAACAGTAAAGGCGGGTTCGAGGAGTGAAACCGGCGGTTTTCACGCTTTTTGAAAATGGTAAGAAGAATTGAAAATAAAAATGCGATATACGCCAGTGTAGGACACGTGTACTTGAGCGGTATTCGGAAACCGACCATTTTGCACTTTTTCTGAACGTTAAAGTCCTGTGGGGAAACTAATGCGATTTGCATCTGATAAGGTTGGTGAAGGATCTGACGGCATTCGCTCAGGCAAGTCGCAAGGTCGTTAATGAGGTATGTATGAATATACTGTGGGCTTGAGGGTTTAATATATCCGAGGGTTTGGATTTGGTTGCAAAGGTAACGTGTGTAGATTGTGGGCCCGAACAAGTATTCTAATTAAGTTGAATGTTGAGTGGGTCGAATTCATCGTGTTAATGGTGAGGCAATAACCATTGTTGAATTAAACATGGAATGGTAAGCCTTGGCATATGTATTAATGTCTTGACCAAGGATGTGTTAGAACTCTGATCGGCGATTGTGTTGAGTATTCATATTGATATTGGAGGTTTAATAACTTGCTGTGGGCCGAGAAATTACATTGAAGATTGAGTATTAAAGGTTAATAAAAGGGTATATTATAGGCATTTTGGGTTTTTATAACCTTTGAAGAAAATCTTCCGCATTATAAATCTGGTTTTGATGAGTAAGTTTATAACCTTAGGAGAAAAATTTAAACCTTAGATTTGAGATATATTTTGAATTGGCCAGGTTGATAATTGTTGTGGGTTTGTCCAGATTGTGAACAAAATTGGGACATGAAAAATGAAGATGCATTTTTATATGCCTAGAAGGTTGTAAATGTGGGTTTAGTAAGGTAGCCCGGGAATCAAGTGGTATCAGAGCTGGAATAGCTCTTTGAAATTAAATTTTTGAAATGCACATGTACTGAAACAGTGAGGAAAGTTTGATGTTTAAATCTGTTTAACAGAATTTACAGATTTGAAGAAGCATGCAGTGAAGGTATTTAGATTTGCAGAATCTAAATTTGGGAGAAAAATATTTTGAAGATTGCAGCAGATAGATATGCAGTGCAGGTGAAAGGAGAAGCGAGATCATTCAGGGATCTTGGAAGGTGAGTTGATGAGCATTATTTTACTCTGGTTTGAAGGATTTGTTTGCAGAATGCAGAGTGCAAGAAATTGAGGAATGTCAGCAAGAACAGATCACAGCTTTGAGAGCAGTGATGAAAGAGTCCAGTAGAGGATTCTAAGATGAAGAAGGAAGTGTGGAAAAACCTGGAGAATTCCCAACAGAGGTTGGATGAAAGAAGACCAAATGTGTTCTTGAGAAGCTGCAGAGTGAACCCTAGAGAGAGCAGAAGAGAGTGCTCAGGAGGTTCCAGTAGATAGGGGACCAGTACTTGCCAAAAGCTAGATCCGGAGGAAAGGATTGGTGAGGTAAGTTGCAGCAAGAGAGCTTGCCATTGCAGAGGCTTAGTGCAGCTTGTCAGTGAAAAACTCATGGCAGAGAAAATGGCTACTGATAGCCATAGCAGAGATTGCAGAGGTTCTGGGAGAGGCCACAACAGAAGAGTGAAGGAAGATGCCAAAGCAAATGGCATGAGGAAGAAATTCACTGATGAAGAATATGAGAAAGATTTAGCTGAGATTAAAGAACAGTTTGATAAACTGAAAAGGATGGTAGAGGAAATCTAGAGAATTGGTTGGCTCATGAAGAAGAAGGTAAAGTGGAAAAGGCTACAGATGAAGAGAGAGAAAATGATAAATGCTCAGCTGAAAGAGAGATTACTCAGAATGATTGAGTATTTGGAGAAGGACTTGAAGACTTAAACTTCAAGTGAGACCAAGAGGTCAAAGGGCCTTACATTTGACAAATTTTGTATGTTTGCATGAAGAACACGTGGGAAAGAACAAACTGCTGATGTTGTTACTAAGGAAGAAAAAGGAGCAGCTAGATGTTTTGAAAATGTCCATGCACAATTGGAGAAAGGTTCTGTTTCCCATCATATTGGAAGAAAAGGAGATTTAAATTGTGATGATGGCCAGAAGCTGGGAATTGAGTAGTCAATTGGACAGCTTGAAGAGACTGAAGAGAATACCATTGAAGAATCTCTGAAGTGTATAGAAAACTTGGGACAACAAGAAGATTTGATGATTGAATCATCAAAGGAGACCGTAAGGTCTTATGTTTTTACAACTGACAAGTTGTGTGTGAATGCAGGTATTGATGAAGACAGTTCAAATGATGAAACTATGGTAAATGAAGATGACTGTTGCCAAAAAAGATATGATGATTATCTTTCAGAGGAAGATTAGATTGTGTTGTTGCAACAAATGGAATTCATAAATTCCTTGTTTTATAAAATAGATTGCTTCAATGAGGACATGGAAGTTATGTTTAAAGATGATAAGTCTAATAATGAGAGATTGCTTTTATTGAATGGCCAAGTGAAGTTTGATGGACAGGTAGTTGAAGTTATTGCAGGGATGGAAGATCAAAATTCTATTCTGATGAAAGATGAAGAAGTAGTGATAGCAGGAAACTTGACTTGTGAAGACAGTATGAATGAGATGCCAGGTTTGTGGCATGAGTTAAGTGTTCTAGAGCAGAGGATAGAAACACAGAGAGAATATGTTCAGATTGTAAAGGCAGAGATGACTGAAGATGAGGAAGTTCATTTTTATGAACTAGAGCAGAGAAACATCCTTGAAGAGGATGATGTAGAGGAGAGACTAGCTGATCGTCTCGAGAAGGATTGGAATTAGCATACTGATGTGTTGATAGAGAAGGAGAAAATTGCAGGAAAACATACTGAAATGATGGCAGAGGAGGGAAAGGCACTGAGGCCTTATGATTTTTGTTTTAACAATTGTTTTATGAATGCAGATTCTATTGATGCTGAAGGGAAGTTGACACCATTGGGCAGTCAATTGAAAGAGGAGGAGAATTTTGTGGAAATGTTTAATCCATGGAATGAAGAATTTAAGTTGCTGAATCAACAAGATTCTATGCAAAAGAGGGAACCTCAATTTCAGAATTGGGGATTGCAGAATGTGAAGACACAATGGAATGAAGACAGTGAAGATTTTCTGAGTCTCAGAAAAGACTTAGAACTGCAGAAAGAGGAATTGGTGATTGAATCATCAATTGAGGCCATTGGGTCTTGTGGTTTTGAAACTGATAATTTGGCTTTGTTGACAGGTATGACAGAAGACAATCCATCACTTGGAGTTGTCTTGAATGAAGATGGGCTACTGAAGGAAGGTGAGGCTATCATGCCTCATGTAAAGGAACTTGCTATTTCTGCAGATGACAAGGAAGAATTGGTTTTTCTGATGGAAAAATAGGAGACTAGAAGGCAGACTTTTGGGACTGCTACAACAGTGGAAAATCATAATTTTATTCTGACAAAAGATGGAGAACTTGATGTGATTGCCAGAATCAATCAAGAAAATGGAAGACAATTTTTGAATATTGTCAAGGAAGAAGAAGAAGATGCTAAATTCAAATTGCAGCATACTGATGATGCATTTGGCCAAAGGAGATGGCTGAAATGTTTGCTGGAAACATTTGGAGAAGCGAATGAAATGGAAAAGCAATAAATTAAAGTGTTTCCAGAAGAGGAGGAAGAGACACAAAGATTCTATAACTTTGATGTTTGTCTTATGATTGCAGGTACTAATGGAAAGACTAAAGGATGTTTAGTCTAGGAGAAGAAAAGAGGCGATGATAGTGAATGGCAATTTAAATACCAGTTAAGAGGATTGCTGAAGTCAGAGAGAGAAGAAATTGTCATGAGTGACAATCAGGAAGAGTTTTTCTATAGTAGAAGACAAGAGGGTATGGATTATTGGGTGGTAGTAAGAAGAGCTACAGATATAGCTGAAGCTAGCACAAGAGCTAGAGATAGAGTTAAAGCTAGGGAAGCAGTAAGAACTGAACAAGAAAAAATTCAGCAAGTTTGGGCTCAACAAGTAGGTGCAAGAGCTAGAACAAAAGCAACAGTAAGAGTTCAGCAAATAAGAACTCAACAAGTAGAGGCAGAGGTGGAATTTCAGCAATCAAGATGAAGTAGTATCCAGCAGTTAGAAGACATATTGGACAGAGAAATTGAATTTATGAGTAGACTGGTGGTGAGAGTGTCCGAAAAGAAGGCAGCAGCAAGAAAACAGAGAAACAACAGCAACAGGAAGAAGACAGTCACAGACTGTGAAGGCATAGCAAGTGGAAGGATGCAGCATAAAGTATGGAAGCCTGGAGGAGTGCAAAAGAAGAATATTGCAACAGATGATCAATTGCAGAACATAGTGTGGGATCCAGGAGGACAAGACTGAAAGCACATGATTAGGAGATCATGATTAAATTTAACCTGGGGAGTCTTATGCAGGGGCATTAGGAAAAAACAAATTCCATATGTTTTATTAGACTTAGGGGTTTTTGAGTTTCCAAGAGAGTTAAACTTATGTAATGAATTGAGTAGGTTTTAATTCATTTTTATTAAATGTAAAGATAATTGTAACTACCCTCGCATGATTAGAGGACAGGAGAAATCGATTAGAATGTGAAGAGTCAGTTCAGAGCAGTTAGGGAGTTAGCCTAAATTTAGAACTGTAGGAGTTCAAGAGTTTTTTTGAGTCACTGAAGAATCTGAATCGATCCTTTAGTAGCTTTTGTATAAAATAAGGCTAAAAGGCATAATAGGCAGGCCTGCAAACCTGCATAGAGCTGCATAGAGCTAGGGAGCCGGAGAGGTAGAGTAGGGAGAGCAAGAGGCCATAAGATTGAAGATCTGGCCGAAGACTAGAAGACTGTAAGTAATTTCAATTGCATATATGAAGGCTCTGTTTCAGAAACACATGTGTATTGTCTGATTGAATTATGCGTGTTTGAATTATCTCTAGAAGCACAAGTAAATGTTTAGAACTTATGAGCAGTTTAAAATTATGTATAAATGGTCTTAATGGTGATTTGCATATGATATGGGGAAATTGATCTAATTGATGTGTAGAACCTCAGAGGAAGTTAAAGAGGTTGTTCTGTTAATTAGGCATATGCGATGACAATTCTCTGTTTGTTAATATATTATGGCTTTGTATAGAAGGCCTAGCATCAAGCCTTGTCCTTGGATTGAGATCAATTGAATCGAAATATATTTTATTGGTTATAGACAGCAGGAGGGTTATATGATATACGCATTGTGTTAACTCGAACCTGTTAAATCTACCTTCTTTATGAACTGCTTGTAGCTCTCTGTGTAAAGGGTTCGTTACAGAAGTTTGATGGGGATTAACCTTTTCTTGTGAAGGGCAATGTGAGTGATAAGTTGTGAAAGAGGCGGAACCATGACGAAGAAGGGAGTGGAACCTTGAAGAAGAACAATAAAGGCGGGTTCGAGGAGTGAAACCGGTGGTTTTCACGCTTTTTGAAAACGGTAAGCAGAATTGAAAATAAAAATGCGATATACGCCAGTGCAGAACACGTGTACTTGAGCGGTATTTGGAAACCAACCATTTTTCACTTTTTCTGAACGTTAAAGTCCTGTGGGGAAACTAATGCGATTTGCGTCCGATCAGGTTGGTGAAGGATCTGACGACATTCACACAGGAAAGTCGCAAGGTCGTTAATGAGGTATGTATGAATACACTGTGGGCTCGAGGGTTTAATATATCCGAGGGTTTGGATTTGGTTGCAAAGGTAACGTGTGTAGATTGTGGGCCCGAACAAGTATTCTAATTAAGTTGAATGTTGAGTGGGTCGAATTCATCGTGTTAATGGTTAGGCAATAACCATTTTTGAATTAAACGTGGAATGGTAAGCGTTGGCATATGTATTAATGTCTTGACAAAGGATGTGCTAGAACTCTGACTGGTGATTGTGGTGAGTATTCATATTGATATTGGAGGTTTAATAACCTACTGTGGGCCGAGAAATTACATTGAAGATTAAGTATTGAAGGTTAATAAAAGGGTATATTATAGGCATTTTTGGTTTTTATAACCTTTGAAGAAAAGCTTTTGCATTATAAATCTGGTTGTGATGAGTAAGTTTATAACCTTAGGAGAAACATTTAAACCTCATATTTGAGATATATTTTGAATTGGCCAGGTTGATAATTGTTGTGGGTTTGTCCAGATTGTGAACAAAATTGGGACATGAAAAATGAAGATGCATTTTTATATGCCTAGAAGGTTGTAAATGTGGGTTTAGTAAGGTAGCCCAGGCATCAAAAATTTCTGGAAACTTTCAAAAACAAAAAATTCAAGAAACTTTCATATATATTCTAAATAATCAATTTCAATATGAATTTTTAAAATGAATTTTAAGACAAATTTCAAAAAACACATGAATTATTTTTTAAATGAATTTCAAGAAAAATTTAAAGAAACTTTGAGAAACAAAAATTTCAATTAAATTTCGTGTATATTCTAAACAATGAATTTCAATATGATTTTTTTAAAATGAATTTCAAGAAAAATATAAATTATTTTTTAAACCAATTTCAACCAAAAAAATTCAAAAAACTTTGAGAAACAAAAATTTGAAGAAATTTTTATATATATTTTAAACAATAAATTTCAATGTAAATATTTTAAATGAATTTCAAGAAAATTTCTTTCATATATATTCTAAATAATGAATTTTAATATGAATTTTTTAAATAAATTTCAAGAAAAGTTTCAAGAAACATATGAATGATTTTTTAAATGAATTTCAAGGTTATAAATGAAGAATTTCAATTTGAATTTTTTAAATGAATTTCAAGAAAAATATGAATTATTGTTTAAATAAATTTTAGGAAAATTTCAAGGAACTTTTAGAAACAAAAATTTCAAGAAACATTCATATATATTCTAAATAATGAATTTCAATATGAATTTTTTAAATGAATTTAAGAAAAATTATTTCATATATATTCTAAATAATGAATTTCAATATGAATTTTTTAACAGAGTTTTAAGAAAAAATTCAAGAAACATATAAATTATTTTTTAAATGAATTTCAAGAAAACTTTCAAGAAAATTTCAAAAATAATATTTTGAAATTCATTTCAAGAAAAATTTCATATATATTCAAAATAATTAATTTCAATAAAAAATTATGAAAACTTTGATATATATTCTAAATAATGAATTTCTAAAAAAAACTGAATAAACTTTCATATATATTCTAAATAATGAATTTCAATAAGAATTTTTAAAATGAATTTCAAGAAAAATTTCAAAAAACACATGAATTATTTTTTTTAATGAATTTCAAGAAAAATTTCAACAAACATATGAATTATTTTTTAAATGAATTTCAACAAAAATTTGAACAAGATTTCATATATATTCTAAATAATGAATTTCAAGAATTTTTTTAAGAAACTTTGATATATATTCTAAATAATTAATTTCTAGAAAAAATTGAAGAAACATTCATATATATTCTAAATAATAAATTTCAATAAAAATTTCAGGATACTTTCATATATATTCTAAATAATGAATTTCAATATGATTTTTTAAAATGAATTTCAAGAGGATTTTTAAGAAAAATTGAATTATTTTTTAAATGAATTTCAAGAAAAATTTCAAGAAACATATGAATTATTTTTTAAATAAATTTCAAGAAACATTTTATGAAATATATGAATTATTTTTTAAATTAATTTTAAGAAAAATTTCAAGAAAAATTCAAAACCAATATTATGAAAGTCATTTCAATTTTTTTTTTAATGAATTTCATATATATTCTAAATAATGAATTTCAATAAACATTTCAAGAAACTTTCTTATATATTCTACATAATAAATTTCAAGAAAAATTTCAAGAAACTTCCATATATATTCTAAATAATGAATTTCAATATGGATTTTTTAAATGAATTTCAAAAAAATTGAAGAAACATATTAATTATTTTTTAATTGAATTTCAAGAAAAATTTTAAGAAACTTTCATATATATTCTAAATAAAGAATTTCAATATGAAATTTTTAATGATTTTCAAAAAAACATTTCAAAAAACTTATGAATTATTTTTTAAATGAATTTAAATAGATTTATAGAAAAATATGAATTATTTTTTAAATGAATTTCAATAAACATTTCAAGAAAATTGGAGAAACTTTCATATATATTCTAACTAATTAATTTCAATATGAATTTCAAAAAAAATTCTTTTATAGATATTCTAAATAATGAATTTCAATGTGAATTTTTTTAAATGACTTTCAAAAAAAAATTTCAAAGAACATATGAATTATTTTTTAAATGAATTTGAAGATTCTAAATAATTAATTTTTAATATAATTTTTTAAAAGGAATTTAAAAAAAAATATAAATTATTTTTAAAATGAATTTCAAGAAAAAATTCAAGAAACTTTCAAGAACAAAAATTTCAAAAACCTTTCATATATATTCTAAATAATGAATTTTAATATTTATTTTTTAAATGAATTTCAAGAAAAAATCTTTCATATATATTCAAAATAATGAATTTCAATATTAATTTTTAAAATGAATTTCAAGAAAATTTTCAAGAAATATTTGAATAATTTTTAAATGAATTTCAAAGACAAATCTTTCATATATATTCTAAATAACAAATTTGAATATGAATTTTTTAAATGAATTTCAAAAAAAAATTCAAGAAATTAATTTTTAAATGAATTTAAAGAAATATCAAAATCAATAATTTGAAATTGATTTCAAAAAAAAATTCAATGAATTTCTAAAATGAACTTTTTAAATAAATTTCAAGAAAAATCTCAAGAAATATATGAATTATTTTTTAAATTAATCTAGAATATATAATTAATCTCGATAAAAATCTCATATATATTCTAAATTTTCATATATATTCTAAATAAACAATTTAAATATGAATTTTAAATGAATTTCAAGATAAGAAATATATAAATTATTTTTTAAATGAATTCCAAGAAAAATTTCAAAAAACATATGACTTATATTTTATATGAATTTCAAGAAAAATTCAAGAAACTTTCATATATATTCTAAATAATGAATTTCTAGAAAAATTTCAAGAAACATTCATATATATTTTAAATAATGAATTTCAAGAAAATTTTCATATATGTTTTAAATAATTAATTTCAATATGAAATTTTAAAATAAATTTCAAGAAAAATTTCAAGAAATATATGAATTATTTTTTAAATGAATTTCAAAAAAAAATTCAATAAATTTCATATATATTCTAAATAAAAATATCAAGAAACTTTCATATATATTCTAAATAAGGAATTTCAAGAAAAAAATCATGAAACTTTAATATATATATTCTAAATAACTAATTTCTAGAAGAAATTCAAGAAACAATATCTTGAAATGAATTTCATATATATATATATTCTAAGTAATGAATTTCAAGAAAAATCTCAATAAACATTCATATATATTCTAAATAAACAATATTTTGATATGAATTTCAAGTAAAATTTCAAAGAATTTCATTTATATTTTAAATAATGAATTTCAAGAAAATTTTCAATAAACTTTGATATATATATATATATATATATATATATATATATATATATAAAATGAATTTCAAGGACAAAATTCAAGAAACTTTCATATATTTTCTAAATAATTAATTTCAAGAAAGTTTTATATATATTTTAAATAATGAATTTTAATATGAAAATTTTCATTGAAATTCAAGAAAATTTTCAAAAAACTTTAAAAAACAAAAATTTCAAGAAAATTTCACATATATCATAAATAATGAATTTCAATGTAAAATTTTTAAATAAATTTTGAAGAAAAATATCAATTATTGTTTAAATTGATTTCAATAAAATTTTCAAGAAACTTTCAAAAACAAAATTTTCAAGAAACTTTCATATATATTCTAAATAATCAATTTAGATATGAATTTTTTAAATGAATTTTAAGAAACAATTCAAGAAACATATGAATTATTTTTTAAATGAATTTCAAAATTAATAATAATGAATTTTAATATGAAATTTTTAATTGAATTTCAAGAAAAATATGAATTATTGTTTAAATGAATTTAAAGAAAAATAATTTCATATATATTCTAAATAATGAATTGTAAGAAAAATTTCAAAGGAACTTTCATATATATTCTAAATAAATAATTTCTATATGAATATTTTAAATGAATTTCAAGAAAAGTTTCAAGAAATATATGAATTATTTTTTCAATGAATTCCAACAAAAATTTCAAGAAATATATGAATTATTTTTTAAATGAATTTTAAGAAAAATTCAAAAAACTTTCATATATGTTCTAAATAATGAATTTTTAGAAAGATTTCAAGAACATTCATATATATTTTAAATAATGAATTTCAAGAAAAAATTCAAGAATCATATGAATTATTTTTTAAATGAAGTTCAAGAAAAAATTTAATAAATTTCATATATATACTAAATACTGAATTTTAAAGAAAATTTCATATATATATATATATATATATATATATATATATATATATATATATATATATATATATATTCTAAATAATTAATTTCAATAAAAAAATTCAAGAAAAATTAATATATATTCTAAATAATGAATTTCAATAAAAATTTCAAAAAACTTTCATATATATTCTAAATAATGAATTTCTAGACAAAAATCAAGAAACAATATTTTGAAATGAATTTCATATATATTGTAAATAAAGAATTTCAAGAAATTTTTTCAATAAACATTCATATATATTCTAAATAAATATTTTTTTGATATTAATTTCAAGAACAATTTCAATGATTTTCATTTATATTCTAAATAATGAATTTCAAGAAAAAATTCTAGAAACTTTCATATATATTTTAAATTAATAATAAATTTCAAGAAAAAATTTCAAGAAACATTCATATATTTTCTAAATAATGAATTTCAAGAAATTTTTATATGTATTCTAAATAATGAATTTTAATATGAATTTTTTAAATGAATTTGAAGAAAATTTTCAAAAAACTTTTAGAAACAAAAATTTCAAGAAACTTTCACATATATCCTAAATAATGAATTTAAATGTAAAATTTTAAATGAATTTCAAGAATCTTTCAAAAACAAGAATTTTAAGAAACTTTCATATATATTCTAAATAATCAATTTCAATATGAATTTTTTAAATGAATTTTAATAAAATATTCAAGAAATATATGAATTATTTTTTAAATAAATTTCAAAATTATAAATAATGAATTTCAATATGATTTTTTTAAATGAATTTCATGAAAAATATGAATTATTGTTTAAATGAATTTAAATAAAAATTATTTCATATATATTCTAGATAATGAATTCCAAGAAAATTTCTTTGATATATATTCTATATAATGAATTTCAATATGAATTTTTTAAATGAATTTCAAAAATAATTTCAAGAATTATTTTTTAAATGAATTTCAAGAAAAATTTCAGGAAACTTTCTTATATATTCTAAATAATGAATTTCAATATGATTTTTTAAAATTAATTTTAAGCAATTTTTTCCATATGTATTCTAAATAATGAATTTCAATATGATTTTTTTTTTAATATTAATTTTTTAAATCAATTTAAAAAAAAAATTCAAGAAACATATGAATATTTTTTAAATGAATTTCAAGAAACTTTCAAAAACAATATTTTGAAATTCATTTCTAGAAAAATTTCAATGAATTTCAAATACTAATTTCAATGAGATATTAATTAACTTTCTTTGCTCTAAATTTTTAGAAATCGAGCAACTACACTCTCCTTAATTGCTCCATAAAGGACTCAGCAGAAGGGCCTACTCGGGATTCCACAATGGAAGCATTGAGAGTTTCCATTAAATTGCAGTATTCATCACTTTAAATTTACCACCCTGCAACAAAGAAACAAAATCCTTATTGGTCATTTTGCATAAGTTCAAATCGCATTCCTTCAACCAGGTGTCGATTTGAATTCAAAGTTCATGAGTTTTTCAGAGTTTTCCACTTTGTCTTTGTAGAAACTCTTGAAAGCCTGTAATCTGCAGTCAAGAAAGCACCTCGACTATGACCATCACAGTTTACAACATTACTTGGTGCTATCGGAGGCACCGAAGATGATTTCTTGAGTTTCCTATTAATGGAAAAATTAAATCCATCAGAATGTATGACCTTAATATTTTAACATGCCTTGCCATCATGGCATATTGCAGGTAAGTATCATGGTGTCATTATACTATTGGAAGGCGTCATTGAGAATATTGTGGCTATTCGACTTAACCCATAAATGTCCTTATAGTTTCCATATAATTACAGTGTAGTGATTGTGAAAATTTCTTTTTTTGTGTAGTAAATAAAGGGAATACTAAAAGAAACCATAAGCACTAAAAAAGTGCCATCATTACTTCCAACATTGTTAGATGCTTTGCTGAAATCTTTTCTACTGTAACCATGAAATGTTTATTTTAATAAAGATTTACTGTGGAATTGGTTTCATAAGTAAATGATTGGTAAAATTAAAATCAAGATCTGATGTTAGTTAGAAAAACAGTTTCACAGTTATCCAAAAACTTTGGAATAAATAAAGCATTCCAAGGAGAGTTTTGGGTTGGATCTGTGCACAAATAAACTCTGTAGACTGGAAGCAAGAACTGTGTTTTTTCCAGAACAGATAATACCCTGGGTTGGAGTTCTGGACCGGATTGTCCCGTGAACTCCCCAGGACTGCTGTTTTTTCACTGGAGTCGGAGAGTTTGGACCGGACTGTCCTGAGAACCTCCTCCAGAATTTCTGTACTAACGACGACTCGGAATTGAGCTCGGGGGAGAGCTGCAGGACGTGATCGCCCAACTCGTGGAAGGGAGGCATAAACTACTTCACTCAGATTTCGGGACAGATGAGTAGATTTCAGTAGTTGTTATTAATGGAAAGATAATCATTGGTTTTCTTGTTATTAAGACCAACTAGAAGGTTTATAAATTTGTCCTGTGCTGAACAGGAGACAACTGTAGAGTATTGGCAGAACTGTTTCTTTTATTTCTGTGACAATATGTATATTTAGATCAGGAGACAAACTGTAGAATGTTGATAGAACTGTTTCTTTTATTTCAGTGACAGTATGTATATTTAGAACAGGAGACAACCGTAGAATGTTTGACAGAACTGTTCTTTTATTCCAGTGACAGCATATAGTTCAGGATTGTAAGTTCAAAATGAATGAGCTCTTATTAGTAGATGAGCGAAGTAACAGATATAAAAAAATAAAACCTGTACAGTATAGAACCATGAATAAAGCAGTAAGAAGAGGCAATTTTTCTTCCCTTTCTTCCTAGAGGAAACAAATTAAGAACGGCAAAGAAAAACATCTCTTACCTAATCATCAGGGGCGAGGGAGACCATTAACCCATAGCGCCTGCAAAACAGGCTTCTGGGTTGGTCGTCTCTCTCTTTATGAGAACTCGGACTAATAAGTGGTCCGGTCACTTCTAGAACAGTCTAATGTAAACAAGAAAATAACAGTATAGAAGTTCGCCCGAGTTAACGTTTTATTTTCAGAAAACGATAAACAAATAACTGCACAGTGTGACAGAGCAGCGGAACCCAACTGGAATAACACGAACATGCATGTGGCTGATATAAGTAAACATAATACAATTTTTACGAATGCCTGAAGACACCAATATTCACCAATGAACGCTTCACGAAATTCATCAGAAAAACGTAGATTGGTAAACTGAAGATTATACGCTGAACCGAAAAGTAATTATACAGGTAAATATAAATTCATGTTATTAATTAAACCCATAATGAGCGAACATCACCAAAATTCCATCAAGCCATGACAAAGTTTGCATATCAGTTTCACGCCTGATTGATACTGTCAGTACTCTGAAACCCGTTACAGGGCAGGAAGCATAAACTACCGGAGGGCAACAACCCTCAGCAGAACTCTAAACAATTAAAGAGCGCAAAAACCCTGGAAGGGTTTAACTAAAATTTACACAATCATAGTCATAAGAAATGTCTGATTTAAACAAAAGCAAGACAGCAAAGGAGCTTGCTATAATCTTAACGCCTTCAGCCATGAATACTGGAAAGGAGGTTCGGGTACATATTCCATAACCAGAGCTTAAATACCTGTGAACAGAATGATGAGTTTAGCCCTGTTGAAGCAGAGGCTTAGCAAATTCTGTAACAGCCGAGCGGAAGGAAATGTACCTGGTAGATAAACCATTACTGCAACGGTTAACAAACCCCAAATCTACTGTGAACGGAGGCTAAAATGTAAGCAACGAAAGTTAACACGAACCAAATAGTTAAACATAACATTACCTGTGCGAACGCAGAAGGAGTGATTGGAAACGAAGATGGACTGCTGGGTAATTGCGGCCGAGACGGAGGAAACATTAAACATATATCCGCAGTCAGTGTGCATTCCACAGATGCATAGGTTAGAGGGAGAAACAGAACGCATATAACATAAGTCAGAAAAAAAACGAGATTTCAAGCAGCGTTCACGTTCCGGAAACCCCATAGACCGACTGAGCAGGGTGGAGACGGAATAGGAAACCCTAATGGCCGCAGACCCTGCCTCCAGTACGGGCGGGGTAGGCATTACCCAACCCTAATGAATCCTCACCGTAGGATCCAGATTGCTATCGACGGCCAGATCTTCGCCAGGGTCGGATCGAAAGGACGATTTGGATAATCTCGAGGCGATAAAACAGTACCGTAACCCAAGTTCGAAAAGCATTGATACACATAATGCAGGGTTTAAAGTTGCATAGGACCGAAGCCTCCAGATCTATAATATAAAACTCAAGTGCCGTGACATAGATATGTAGTAAATGAATGTACAGCTATGTAAATCAATCAAATTTACTCAAAGTCAAACCATAGAACTGATAGGGTAATCGCAGTAATTACATTATATCGTAACAAATATAGTGTTAAATGTCAACTGCTCATAATTGCAAAGGACAGATATTATAACCATTCCACCGAAGTTAACAGCATACTAAATTTTTTTATTATTATTATTTACTGGAGTAATTTCGTTCTAATGTGTGTTTGTGACATCTACATTTTATCCAAAAGTAGGTAACTAGAATTTTCGAATTTTTTTATTTAGGTCAATTTCTACCATTCGAAAATGCTTTATAGAGGGGATGACAAATTTTGCAAATGTAGATTATCGAGGAGACTGAGACTGAGGAATTAAATTACTTGTCAAATGCATGTACCAATTTTTTATTAAACTTTTGTTATTTCAGAGAACCTGATATTATTTATTTTTAGTTTTGGTAGTATGATAATAAGTGAAAATACCCATAATGCTTTTGGAGAGAACCCATTTTAGTTAATTCTCCCCAAAAGCTTTAAGGAGTCAAACCTATCTATATTTCATCATGCATTTTAACATTTTTATACATTTTGATTGCTCATTGTCATGTTTAAATTCAATCATTTGGCCTTTAAAGGAGGGCAAGATATTTTTTATATTTAATGTTATTTGAAATATAGTTTCAATTAAAGCCAAATGCTTGATATTATTTACAATTCAAATAAAACTTTGTATGGCATTACCCCATCAACATATTTTCCCATCAACATATTTTTTAAGTTAGACATCTACAACTTTTCCCAATAAACTTCAATGCAAGTTTCAAAGTGTATCTGTAATGGGCAATTTATTTCAAAAATTGATGTTTCTTGAAGTATTATCGATTTTTATATATAGTTGATATTGCAAGATATGATTTTAAAAAATAGAAAAAATTATTACTTAATGAATTAAATGGAGTTCCTTCATCTTAATTTCGTTGAATTGTTGTTACCTCAAAAGCTTAAAAAGTAAAAAATAAACCCCAAATGTACCTGTAGATAAAATTGATCATTCCAATGCAATTCATTAATTCCAACATCGTGAGATGCTTTGCTGAAATCTCTTCTACATTTTATCCAAAAGAAGGTAACCAGAATTTTCCAATTTTTTTATATAGGTCAATTTCTACCATTCGAAAATGCTTTATAGAGGGGATGGCAAATTTTGCAAATGTAGATTCTCGAGGAGACGGAGACTGAGGAATTAAATTACTTGTCAAATGCGTATCATTTTTTTATTAAACTTTTGTTATTCAGAGAACCTGATATTATTTATTTTTAGTTTTGGTAGTATGATAATAAGCGGCAATACCCATAATGCTTTTAGAGAGAACCCATTTTAGTTAGTTCTCAACAAAGGCTTCAAGGAGTCAAACCTATCTATATTTCATCATGCATTTTAACATTTTCAGACATTTTGATTGCTCATTGTCATTTTTAAATTCAATCATTTGGCCTTTAAAGGAGGGCAAGATATTTTTTATATTTAATGTTATTGGAAAGATAGTTTCAATTAAAGCCAAATGCTTGATATTATATACAGTTCAAATAAAATTTTGTATGGAATTACCCCATCAACATATTTTTCCCATCAACATATTTTTTAAGTTAGACATCTACACATTTTCACAAGAAACTTCAATGCAAGTTTCAAAGTATATCTGTAATGGGCAATTTATTTCAAAAATTGATGTTTCTTGAAGTATCATCGATTTTTTATATATAGTTGATATTCCAAGATATGATTTTAAAAAATAGAGAAAATTATTACTTAATGAATTAAATGGAGTTCCTTCATCTTAATTTCATTGAATTGTTGTTACCTCAAAAGCGTCAAAAGGAAAACATAAACCCCCAAATGTACCTGTAGATAAAATTGATCATTCCGATGCAATTTTAATTGGATATAGATTTATATCTCATACACCTCCTTTTTTGTTGACTTTTGAAATCGTCAATAAAAATTTTCACAAATGTTTAGTAGATTTAGGTGACTCTTCTAATACCATGCCCAATTTGGTATGTCTCAAATTGAATGTTACACCTCAAAAGTCCGTTGTGCAAATCCTCCAACCAAATATAACAAAATTAAAAGTGTTAAGAGAAATGAATGTTCTATAATCAGACTATGTTAAAAATCAAAGGTTTTTCAAATAATCCATATATTGGTTGTTGATATCCTTGAATTTTATGGTTTGATCCTAAGCAAGAATTCATCTAAGAAACTACTTGGTTACTTTGCAGCAGGTTGGTCACATATATGTTTCACTTATAATGGAAAATCCAATCAAATCCATGTAGACAGTGAAAAGCATATGAAATATTTTGTGACTTATTTGGATGAGGAAAATGATCTAGCAGTTTTCACTAATAATATTCTTGGAAATTACTCTTCAAAATAATTCTTTGGTATTTTCCCAACTTTGAACTCTACTTTTCCTCATTATTCTATTTTATCAGAAGTCAACAATTATATATATATATATATATATATTAATATTGTATATAATACTGTAAATAAAAGTGATGAATTGTTTCAGACTCTTTATTTTGATGAACCATTATTTTGATGAACCAAAATAGTGATAGTACAGGGGTCAGGTGCATATTAATTAATCCAAATGGAGAAAAACACATGTTTGCATGTAGATTGGAATTTCATTGTAGAAATAACATTGTTGAATATGAAGTAATAGTTCAAGCTTTACAAAATGCTATCATTATTGATATCAAATATATTAAAGTTTATGGTGATTTAGAAATGGTTATAAAACAAGTAAAGAATAAAATTCATTGTGTTTCCAATCATCTGAAACATTATCAAACTTTTATTTATGATTTGATTACTCATTTCACAACATTTAACATAAGTCCAATTCCCATATTACAAAATGCTAGCGTTGATTTCTTAGTGATTGTTGCATCAAATTTTATTCCACTGGAGTATTTCAGCCCTCATAGGTTTTTTATTGAATTGATTTTTCGACCTCCATTTCTGATAATATTAGTAGTATTCAATGATAATAAAGAAATCCTATGTTTTTTGAATTCTAAAGGTTCTCATTCAAATCATATCATATATGAGGATGAACATGATAACTAGCTTAATAAGTATTCTAAAGAGAATTCTTTTCAAAATCCTATTGTGAAATTTGAAGACTTATATGATTTGACGGAGAGATTCAAGAAATTCACCAAATTTAAACTCGATAATACCTTAAAATTTGAATTGGTTAGTCTAGGGTCTAAAAAAAACCCCGAAAATTCAATGTAGGCCTTGGACTTTCACCTAGTGAAAGATCTATTTTCATACATTTGTTAAAAACATAATATACCTATGTTTCCTAATGCAAAACCTATCCAACAAAAGATTAGGAAGATTCATCCTGATATTGAAACTCAAATCAAGACTGAATTAAACAAATTATTAAAATATAAAATTATTTTCTGGGTGAGACATTGAAAATGGGTTTCAAATATCATTATAGTTAGGAACAAGAATAGAGACATTATAATTTGTATTGATTTTAGGGATTTAAATAGAGCAAGCGAAAAAGACAATTTTTCTTTACCACCTATGGAGAAAATATTATAGATTGTTGTAGGTTCTAAAATGATGTTACTATTAGATGGATTTTCATTATATAATGAGATTCTTGTGCATTGTGAAGACAAATTGAAAACCATGTTCAAGACTAAGTGGGGAACATATGCATATCAGAAGATTCCTTTTCAATTGATTAATGTTGGAGCTCCCTTCCAAATAGCTATGGACATATATTTTAAAGGTTTGATTAAAAAATCAGTTGTGGTTTATCTAGATGAGATTGCAATTTATTCAAAATATCACAATAGTCATCTTAATTATTTAAAAACAAATATTTGAAATATGAAGAAAGTTTGACATTTCTTTAAATCCTAAGAAATCATTATTTTCTCTTAGTGAGGGAAATATTTTAGGATTTATTGTTTTGAAAGAGGAAATTAGTAGAGATCCAATTTTTTTTGGTTATTTCTAAAATTACATTACCTCTTAATAAAAAGTCTATGAAATCCTTTCTTGGAAAAATTATTATTTTTTAAACATTTTGTTCCATATTTCTCACAGATTGTTATGCTTTACAAAAAATTATTAAAATTAAGGTAATCTACAAATGAGAACAAACTGGAAGAATATCTTTTGAATTAGTAAAGCACACCATAATATATGCTCCTTCATTACCATTTCCTGTTTTGTTGATGGAATTTTCTTATATACTTTACCTCCAAGTACTCCTAGGCAGAAGTTTTAACTCAAGCTAATGAAGAAAAAGTTGAGGTTCCCATTTCCCTTTTCATTTATAATCCACAAGGAGCAGAATTAAATTGTTCGAAAGTAGAAAAATAAGCTTTCGCAGTATTTATGTAAGTAAAAAACTTTAGACCTTTTCTCTTGAAAACACATACTAATGTGATTGTACATTTTATAGTTGTTAGACAATTTCTTATCCAAAGATAATTATGATAAAGGAGAGAAAATTAGGTTAGAGCCTTACAGACATATGACCTAGAGATTAAACATGTTAATATAGTTTTACGTCAAGGTTTTTGTAGGTTGATAACTGGAGTGCCTGATAATTCAGTTAAAGAATATTCAAGTAATAATGTTCAAGTCTCAGAGGTATTTCTTGCTCATACTCAATCTGAATATGATGATTTAATTTTATTTTTGAAAAATGATTATGCATGAGTTGAACTCGATTACAAGAAAAGAGAGCCATGAGACTTAAATCCAATCAATATCAAATTTTAGATAGTTTTTTGTTTAGAATAAATTATGATTCTGTCTGACTTAGATGTCTAGAAAAACCCTAAGCATAAAAGGTCTTGTAGGAATTGAATGATGGACTTAATTACAAAAATTATAGTGGAGACACTACTTCTCATTAAATACTTCATGCTAGTTATTATTGGCCTACTTTGTTCAAATACACACATGCTTTGCTTATGTAAGAAAATGCAAAGTCTGCTAAAAAAAATTTCAGGAAGGGAAAATAAGCAAGCCTTAGGGAAAATAAGTGAGCCTTTCCTCTCCCGCGAGTCAATATTGAACAACATTTTAAATAATGGGGGTTGGATGTTCTAGGTGATATTGTTCCAAATTTGTCTAAACAAGACATGTATATTTTAACTGCTACATATTATTTCACCAAGTGGGTGGAAGCAATCCCTTTAAAGTTGTTCAATAATGAGATTATCATATATTTTATTAATCAACATATAATTACTAGATTTAGATAACTAATGCTATCATGTTGGATAATGCTTCCTAATTTTTAGGTAATGTTGTTTCTGAATTTGCATTAAAGATAGGCTTTAAACTTAAATATTTTGTAAATTATTATCTGCAAGGAAATCGATTAGCTGAATCCACCAATAGAAACCTCTTGATAATAATCAAGTGAATCATTGATGGTAACCAAAAGAATTGGCATAAGGCCTTAATATTTTCTCTATGGGCCGGTAGGATTACTCATAAAGCTTATTTATGAACTTCCCCCTATCACTTAGTATGTGGAAAAGAAGTTATATTACCCTCTAATTTATCTTTTCCTTCCTTAACCCTAGTGCAATCCATTGAGGAAACACCTTGCCCTTCTTTACAATTAAGATTGTCTCAAATTATGAAACTAGAAGAGGAAAGTGATAAAGCCCAATAGATTCATACCCAACATCAAATTAAACTTAAATCTTGGTTTGATGCAATTTCAGTAGATAATAAAACTTTTGCAATTGGTGACTTGCTTCTGAAATGGGATAAATCTCATGAGGAAAAAGGAAAACATACAAAGTTGCAGAAAATTTGGCTTGGTCCATTTGAGATCATTGAAAATACTGGTCTGTCCAGCTTTATTCTCCAAGATTTATGGGGTAAGAGAGATTCTCTCCCTATGAATGGGAAAATCTTGAAAAAATATTTTTCGTGAAGAATGCATATTCTGATTGTAAATAATCATATGTACATATTGATGTTATTAGATTAGTTATGCTGAATAATACTCTTTTGAGTTAAAATTTTTGGTTTCTATAATTTTATTCTCTCATCATTAATATGGAATTTATAAATTAAAAGAGCTTATTTAGAAATAAATTATTACATTGAAATTTAAGATTGGACCTACGTTAGTCTTAGATATCTTTATCTACATTCTTTTGTGAACATTTCATACCTCACATCATTACAAGATCATGTTATCCTTTGATCTGTTATTCAGTATCTAAACATATGAAGACTATTTCAAAGCTGAAGCACTATGACTTCAATTGTCATCCATAACTCTTAAGGAGTGATTCTGCCTACCCATCCAAAAGTATTAACATTTTTAGAGTGTAATTATAAAATACTTAAACCTAAAAGATAAGGGGTCTCATTATGAGCTAGATTACCATAATCATGGGGAACTAATAGTATTGAAATTATCATATCTAACTACCAAACTAGGATAATATCTTGTAGTCTAAAATATTGTTAGACAAGAGGTCTCAGCATGGGTAGACTTGTTTAATATCATTATAACGCGTTAATGGAATTGTCATTATCTCACTCCCAAATGAAGAAAATGGATTTCAAGTAATAAAATAAAGGCTATAAGGAAAAATTAAGCTCTCAAGATATATTATATTGGATGGGATACTTGTATTATTTCGTTAAATAGTAACCCTTTTGAGGCTATGTCAGCCTACTCGTAGCAGTGGTTTTACTAGTGACAAAAGGTCTATCTTAATGTGAAGCTTCAAATTTTCTTTATTTTAACTTTATAACTGAGACAATGACTCAAAAATATACTCTTGGTTCTTATACATAAAAATTTATGAAGTTTTAAAAGTAATGAGTTTTTTTTTTTTTTTTTTTTTTTTAATTCAGAGTTGTTTCAAACCATCTAAATTTCAACATCTTGGTCTTTCCAAGTTTTTTTATTTAAGTGTTGAAATTTTAATTTTTTTAACAGAAATAATCATTTCTCCTAGTACGTTGCCAATTTTTGTAGCATTAAACAAATCCCAATTTTCATACTTAGATTTCAATAATGAATAGGGACCCTTTTAATTTTTATATTTTATAGCCTTCTAATAAACTTTTGCCTTCAGAAATAAATAATAAATTTGAGTAAGTTATGATAATTTTCATAAGATTTAGTACTTTTTCCCTTGTGAGAACCTTATATCAGAGTTAGAATTTAAATGTATTTTAAAATCCCGAGGCTCTGATAGGCCCATAATTAAAATAACACTGATGTTGGAACTTTTAAACTTATCATATATCGTAACCTTCCTTTGGAGTGAGTTACAATAAACATAATACCGATATACTTTTCCCTGATATGTACTTTACTAAAAAAATTATCATTCACAAAGTGTTTTTATTAAAGTCGTACATGAAAAACTATTTTAAACTCATGCGGGACCCACAAATGTTATGGACGAACCCGTTTCATATCGTAACTCATATATATCAGAACTTTCTTTTGAAACCTCTTACAATATATCACATATCACACACTTACAATAAACACATCCTCGA
This sequence comes from Pinus albicaulis, assembly GCA_034641835.2. Taxonomy (NCBI): domain Eukaryota; kingdom Viridiplantae; phylum Streptophyta; class Pinopsida; order Pinales; family Pinaceae; genus Pinus; species Pinus albicaulis. Next base: position 1,535,866,312 of record CM076580.1, on the reverse strand, counting down.
TATTCATTTCCTCTAATATTCTTTTAATAATATTTTAATGAGTCATATTAGAACTCCTTCACATAGGAGTTATTTCATCGGAGAGTTCTAGAATAAACCCTAATATTCATAATCCTAATGAACTTTTCCCTCCTTTTATCAGATATTTTTGAATCATTCGTAACCGTTATATCAGAACTTTCCTACACAACAACATCCTGTTGCTCCAGTTGTTAGAACAAAAAGAATACAAGGCCCTTTCTTCTTGATTTCGTTTTGATACAATTTGCTCAAATTATTGTGGAAATTCATTATGGGAAGCGACGTATCAATTTTTTTAGGATGAAAAGCCTTGAATTACTAAAATAATAGTAATTGTTAATGATTCTACTCTGTTTTCAAAGACCACTTCTAGCTATGTAGATAATTCATTTCTTTACAGAATTGTAGCCCGGTCCAAAATTATTTCTTCCCTATACCGACATAGTCTAATGGGTCATCTATAATTTGAATATTGATGATAGGAATATTTTCAAATGAAAAGGCACGATCATCGAGTCATTTTCTAGTGAGGATTTATAGAAGATGCATCATCTGCCTAAGCCCCAATTTAAATATGATAAAGATTTACATTGAAGAATTCCTCAAGGAACACGGGCCTGCATCACAATGAATGAGAGGGTGGAGGTAGAATTCAAATAAGCACAAAAGAGAAGAAATTAATAAGTATGTTGTTAAGTGTCTTGCTAGGACCTGTTCTAGGATTACTGCTATGATGTGTAGAATTTGTGAAATGCAAAATGTATAGAAGTCCCTACTCCAATGGGTACCTCTAGCTGATGGGTCTTCATAGGGGTTTATATTTGATTGGGTGAAAATTATTTCTGATAGTTTAGCTATCCATATACTTCATTTAAGAAATGGTTGCAATATTCATAGGAATATTTTCGCTCCTTTCTATATGAATGCATATATTATGGATTTCCTTTGTTTTTCCATGGATTTATCATATATGGGATGGATATGGACTCGACAAGATCCAAATCCCATCCATATTTACCATGATATTCTATGGGACTCCAAATACCATAAAAATTTCTATAAGATTTACAACAAGGTTAGGTTACCAATTTATCAAGCCATATTTGATACAAAAGCACCCAGATATCTTAGGAGGCTAAAAATGATCTTCTGTGAGTAGGGAGATGGTTTGGTGAGGAACACTTCACTTACATTAGAGTATATGAGAGTTTGGATAACCCGTATTTTATGCCATTGTTTGTCCTGGATAAACTACTGTGTAGAGAAATAACCTACCAGTGGGTAATGGTGTTTCTAAAGTACTTAGAGAAGACAATAAAAATATGTGGCCTACTTTCCTGAATCAATTTGGAATTTATGCTTTGGAAAATTACAAACATACATCAATTGAGATACATGCTATTCAATCTTTTAAATTTCCTACTGTACCAAATAGGAAATATGATCCAAATATTGTTGTCCAGAAGATTACGACAACATAGAGTACTAGCACAATCAGATTTACCAATGTGATTGATATACGTTGATAGGCTTATATGAAATAGTTTTACAACCACATTCACCAATGTGGTTGATATAGGCCCATAGGCCTATATCCACTAGCTAGCACATATTTCACCAAAATAAATATTATATATTTATTATTAAAATCACCAAAATATTTTATATATTTACTTATAATATACTAATAATATTAACTATATGCATACTATATATTAACTTGATATATATATATATATATATATATATATATATATATATATATGAAAATAAAATATTAGAATATATAATATTATATTATTCAATAGTAAAAGAAATAATAAAAATATATTATTAAATTATTTCAATACATTAATAGTTTCAACTCAAACTATAATATAATTCTATTATAACATAATAATAATATTTTATTAATATTATAATAACTTTATATCTCTTAACAATATCTCAAGAGATTATTAATATTTTACACCAAAAGAACTAATAAATCCAAGGGTTTAATATTATAAACCAAAGTAATTGGTGAATCAAAGGATAAATATTAATATTATAAATCAAGAAATAAAAAAACCCTAAGAATAAATAATTTAATCTAAGAGATTAAAAAACCCTAAAAAATAATAATACTTTAAACCCAAAAACATAAGAAAGTAATAAACTCTAAGAATTTTCCAGATGTGGATGATCCGAGGGATTGATGGAACGTACGTTCCAAGAGCAGGTGCGTGGTGTGGCCACATGGCCACCCACCTGCGCATTTAATCCACCATTTATGAAGCCATCCATCGCATTAACGATGCCAGCCCATGCATTGATCCTCGCCATCGAACGAAACATTCACCCCATTTCCATCTTGTCCCATGTCTCTCGTTTAATATGAAGATGGCTCATTCCACCTCTGTTCATGTTCACCTTTCTCCTCAGAGCTGCTGCTACCCCCCTGCATGCGTTGAGCCGAGTGCTCGCACGCACACTGGGAGGCGCTGCTTGCTACTTGGATGCCTGGAAATTTTGCCGGATTATCACTTCTCTCAGAGCGATTTTTGTCTCAAAGCCCATCATTCCAGTCACAGGAGTGACATTCCACTGCCTCTCACTCAAAATATCCATTGATCGCCCATCCATCTCAGCAACCTTCACCCAATTGCCAAAATGCCTCGCATTAGGCACATAATGCGCAGTTGCAGAGGGAGCTCTCGTGGCCGGGAAATTTTCCCTGAGTCCTCTTCTGAAACTGATACTCTGCCTGTGGATGTTGCTTGTGGCCATACCCCTGAAACTTGAAGCAAAAGAGGCCGAGATAGTCAATAGGGGCCAGTGCACTCCACCCATGGCTCTCCCCCTCTCCACTTCGCCTCCACCTCGCAGCCTGTCCCCCACTCCACTGCTCCCCCTGTTACCTTCCTCCACACATCTCAGCGAGCCGAATTTCAATTTGTATGCTCCATGGAACGCCCGGTCCTCACTGCCTTTATCACTGTCTCTCTCCAAGAATAAGATGCCAGCTCTAAACCCCCAGACATTCCTGCCCCTCAGCCCCCTTCGACTCATGACAGGACTATTAGTGAGAATGTCGAGCAGGAACTGACTCGAGAAGGCAAAGCTAAGGAACATGATAAGGATGCACCCGCTATAGCCACCTGCGCCACCACCGATGAGGATGATAACAGTAGTGAGGAGTACCGCTGCCTTGTCGTGGAAGAACCTCCCCTGCCTGCAGATGTCCAACGAATTTTGCCATCATATCTGGAACACTGCGATTTTTCCCAAGTTCATTGGAAGGTCTTATGCGTTTTTGTTTAATTATCCTCTGTTGAACATGAAAAACATTGCTAAGTTTTGTCAAGGTTTTGATTTCATGGTCCTATTTGTTACTTTGTTCTTATTTAATGCCGGTTTCCCCAGCAAGGGTGGCACAATCTATGTCTATGGGACTGGTTTCCCCTACTGGGGCAGTCCAAAAACATGCTTTTTGAGTGTCAATCCCAGCCTTCAGGCTCGTTCAGCTGAAGCTGTGGTCACCATGTACTAATATGTTATATAAATAGAATTAGCATTATTTAGAAAAAAAAAATAAACCCTAAGAATTAATATATTAAACTAAAGAGATTAATAAAGCATATGAAATAATATTTAAAAACAAAAAACCTAAGAACTAATAAACCCAAGGGTTTAATATTATAAACCGAAGTAATGTTGAACCTTTAGTTAAACTAAGAGGGGGGGGGGGGGGGGGATCAGTTTAACACATTCCTGATCTTTTAGAACTTTTCATTAAACTTATTTACACCTTCATTTCATATCCAATTTAATGTGTGAGTAATATTAGAATGTAAGCAGCAAGTGTTAGTATAATATAGCAGTAGACTTAATATGAGAGCAGCAGGTATTAAGCAGATGATACATATCAGATCAATACATAAATATCATGCACAGAGACACCAAATATAAGTGGAAACCCATAAAGGGAGAAAACCACATCTTATTATTGTTGTGATGCAAAGGCAAGCTCCAACTCCCTCTCACCACTGTTTTTCTGCAGGCACCAACCTACAGGAGGCTCCAACCTCAATTCTGCAAGCTACAACTTGCAAGGAAGCACCAACTCCCTTCAAATTTCTGCAGGCACCAACCTATAGGAGGCTTCAACCTTAGTCAGCTGCAACTGACAACTATCAAGCTGCAACTTGATAGGGAAGCTCCAACTTCCTCAATTTATCAAACTGAATGTTTGCTGATTTACTCTAGATATCAGCTATGTTCTGTATCTGCTCTTCTTCTCTTAATCTTCTCTTCTTTATTCTTCTATATTCTGCATTCTCTATATTTTCTCTCACCTTCCTGAGCTTATCAAATTAATATTATATATAGAAATTCTCACATGACTGTTTGTATTTCACAAGGAATTTGGAGTGAACAGTCATGACTCTTTGGATTTTGTCTTCTTATTCCTTTTTCCAACTCATTTTTAGAATTACTACAATATGTACAAATTTCCATGCTACAGTGGGATTTTGTCTTTTCCTTAGGATACTTGCCTTTGCATCACACACAATAAAAATAATTACAACATTTACATTCACATTTTAATTACACATTTCAATTTCACTCAGCGCCTTTTCTGGATTTTGGCTTTACTGGATTAGTCTTTTTCTTCTGCTGTTAAGAACCTGTTCTGCATACACTTTGTTCACTGTCATCTGCATATTCCCTGTTTTCTATGCTTATTCACCTGTCCAACTCATTCCTGTACATATTCCTATTCACTGAAATTTCATCTCTGCATGCTTTCCTCTTCTTTTCCTTTTCCATAATTGCATTCAAGTTTCATGCCCAATCATTTCCCAAATCCGGACAATCTCACAATCTCTGCTTTGTTCTACGCTGGCAGTTTCAATTAAATTTAAATATGAGAGTGTTAATATCTCAAATCTCTGAGATTTGAGATATTAATCCTGAGTCCCTTATGTTATGCGCTCTATATCAATGCATATATTACTCACTATAGTTAGCAGTAGAGCCGCAACCCAACGTTATGCCAGACCATACCTTGATTATTATGCGCTTGTGTATAACTCAACGACGTCATATGAATATTCACACAACATTCGAATGTTTCCATATATGCACATTCGCTCATACATATATACTGACTTTAATAAAAGGTTAACCGTCGCTTATATATATCATCGCATATAATCCCAACTTTGGATTAAACCCATAAACCTTAATACATGTTTGATTGGGTCCCACACATGCAATCAATAACCAATCAACCGCATGCACCGCACCTTTGTTAATTCACGCGCCCATCCGACGGTCGTTACCACGATCCCTTACCTCATGCAATCCGACGAATTTCGCTCGACCAACATGCGCGAATGATAATGAGCGATGGATGAACTTTAACGGGCGGTTTTCCAACCTCGCCTATGCCACGTGTCAACAATCCTGTGGAATCGCTGCCCAACCAAAGATTACCGCTTACTCGCCTAAAGCGGTGCGAAGAGGGGCAATCAACCTTGTAAACCTGCTCGCGGTTTTGCTACAGTGATTGACCGTGGTTGTACATCTTGTTTGCGCTCTCTTGTGTATATTCTTGTTTATTAACTCCGGGTTTAATCTCCGGTTGAGGAATTCAATTAACACGAACAAACAAATGTATTTATTTCTATAAAGCGGGAATTCTATTATCATAAAACAGAGTTAAGTGACCACGGTTTCCCACAGGGTTCTTCTATGAGTGGGGTTAAATGCACAGGGATTATTCGAATGAATTTACGACTATGGTTCCGCTCCATTATAAGTGGTCTTGGTCTCTGGCATTTCAACACGGTCTTGCCATATATATAACGCACAGTTCTACCATATATACAACCTCCATGTCAATCGAATACAAGTGCTCTGTTAAAAAATGGGGATAATTTCAAACATAATTCAAACAGTGAATGCTAACTGACTCAAAGCATATCCAATCTCATTGCATTCCACTGCATATTTGAATGTAAAGCCTGGAATGTTATGTGTAATGCCCGGCTGTATAAAAGATTCTCGGAATTTATATATATATATATATATATACATATTCTTGGAATAACAGCTGTGGCTCTGCCTCTGCCGCTTCTGTCACTCTGCCTCTGCCTCTACTGCTGTGATAACGGCTCTGTCTCCGTATTTGCTTCCTATGCCTCTGCCTTTCTCCTCTTTGCTGCCTCCATTGTCTGTTTTTGTCTCCTTGTAACTGTTCCTGTCTCTGCATCTGCTACCTCCTTTGCCATCATTGACAACATTTCCAACAAGTAATTGGTGAAGTAGAGGATAAATATTAATATTATAAACCAAGAAATGAAAAAACACTAAGAATAAATAATTTAATCTCAAGAGATTAAAAAACCTTGAGAAATAATACTTTAAACCCTAGAACATAAGAAAGTAATAAACTCTAAGAATTAATATATTAAAGTCAAGAAATTAATAAAGCATATGAAATAATATTTAAAAACAAAAAACCTAAGAAATTAATAAACCCTAACAATTAATATTTTAAACTAAAGATATTAATAAACCCAAGAGATTATAAATAATACAAACCAAAAGAACTCATAAACCGAAGATTTAAATATTATAAACCAAAGGAATTGGTGAACCCAAGGGATAAATATTATAAACATAAGGGATCAATATTAAAAACACAAGAGATTAATAAACCCTAAGAATTGATATTTTAAATTAAAAAACCTAATAAATTAATAAACCATAATAATCAGTATCTTAAACATAAGATATTAATAAACCAACGAGATTATTAACATTATAAACCAAAAGAACTAATAAACTGAAGGGTTTAATATTATAAACCAAAGGAATGAGTGAACCCAAGGGATAAATATTATAAACCTAACAGATGAATATAAAAAACAATAGAGATTAATAAACCCTAAGAATTAAAATTTAAACTAAAAATCTAATAAATTAATAAAGCCTAAAAATTAATATTTTAAACTCAAGAGAGTAATAAAACCAATGTGTGATTAACATTATAAACCAAAAGAACTAATAAACCCAAGGGTTTAATATTATAAACCAAAGGAATCAGTGAACCCAAGGGATAAATATTAAAAACCTAAGGGATCAATAAGGTTAAGGGAAATATTAAAAACAATAGAGATTAATAAAACCTAATAATTAATATTTTAAAATAAAAAACATAAGAAATTAAAAAAGCCTATGAAATAATATTTTAAACTCAATATATTAATCAACCCAAGGGATTATTCATATTATAAACCAAAAGAACTAATAAAACCAAGGGTTGAATATTATAAACCAAAGGAATTGGTGAACCCAAGGGAATTGATTTAAACATTGAGACAATTGTTGTCACAATGCGATGTTGGACCAACTATGACCATGGTTGGCCATGGGTGATTTTCATATTAAGACAATATTTGTCAGAATGTGAAATTTGATCATGGATGACATTGATCGATTATTCATATTATAAACCAAAAAAACTAATAATCCCAAGGGTTTAATATTATAAACCAAAGGAATTGGTGAACCCAAGGGAATTGATTTAAACATTGAGACAATTGTTGTCACAATGCGACGTTGGACCAACTATGGCCATGGTTGGCCATGTGTGATTTTCATATTGAGACAATATTTTTCAAAATGTGACATTTGATCATGGATGACATTGATAGATTATTCATATTATAAACCAAAAGAATTAATAAACCCAAGGGTTTAATATTATAAACCAAAGGAATTGGTGAACCCAAGGGAAAACTATTATTAACCTAAGGGACCAATAAGGCGAATGATCAATAAATTAATAAAAAGATAATCAAGTTGAAGAAATTAATAAACACTAATAATTAACCCAATGGATTATACATATTATAAACCAAAAGAACTAATAAACCCAAGGGTTTAATATTATAAACCAAAGGAATTGGTGAACCCAAGGGAAAAATATCAATAACCTAAGGGACCAATAAGGCGAAGGATCAATAAAATTAATAAAAAAAATACTCAAGTTGAAGAAATTAATAAACACTAATAATTAACCCAAGGGATATTCATATTATAAACCAAAAGAACTAATAAACCCAAGGGTTTAATATTATAAACCAAAGGAATTGGTGAACACAAGGGAATTGATTTAAACATTGAGACAAATGTTGTCACAATGCGACGCTGGACCAACTATGACCATGGTTGGCCATGGGTGATTTTCATATTGAGACAATATTTGTCAGAATGTGACATTTGATCATGGATGACATTGATTAATTATTCATATTATAAACCAAAAGAACTAATAAACCCAAAGGTTTAATATTATAAACCAAAGGAATTGGTGAACCCAAGGGAATTGATTTAAACATTGAGACAATTGTTGTCACAATGCGACGTTGGACCAACTATGAGCATGGATGGCCATGGATGATTTTCATATTGAGACAATATTTGTCAGAATGTGACATTTGATCATGGATGACATTGATCGATTATTCATATTATAAACCAAAAGAACTAATAAACTCAAGGGTTTAATATTATAAACCAAAGGAATCGTTGAACCTAAGGGATAAATATTAAAAACCTAAGGGATCAAAAAGGCTAAGGGAAATATTAAAAACAATAGATATTAATAAAACCTAATAATTAATATTTTAAAATAAAAAACCTAAGAAATTAAAAAAGCCTATGAAATAATATTTTAAACTCAATAGATTAATAAACCCAAGGGATTATTCATATTATAAACCAAAAGAACTAATAAAACCAAGGGTTGAATATTATAAACCAAAGGAATTGGTGAACCCAAGGGAATTGATTTAAACATTGAGACAATTGTTGTCACAATGCGACGTTGGACCAACTATGATCATGGTCGGCCATGGGTGATTTTCATATTAAAACAATATTTTTCAGAATGTGAAATTTGATCATGGATGAAATTGATTGATTATTCATATTATAAACCAAAAAAACTAATAAACCAGAGGGTTTAATATTATAAACCAAAGGAATTGGTGAACCCAAGAGAATTGATTTAAACATTGAGACAATTGTTGTCACAATGCAACGTTGGACCAACTATGACCATGGTTGGTCATGTGTGACTTTCATATTGAGACAATATTTTCAGAATGTGACATTTGATCATGGATGAAATTGATCGATTATTCATATTATAAACCAAAAGAACTAATAAACCCAAGGGTTTAATATTATAAACCAAAGGAATTGGTGAACCCAAGGGAAAAATATTATTAACCTTAGGGACCAATAAGGCGAATGATCAATAAAATTAATAAAAAGATAATCAAGTTGAAGAAATTAATAAACACTAATAATTAACCCAATGGATTATACATATTATAAACCAAAAGAACTAATAAACCCAAGGGTTTAATATTATAAACCAAAGGAATTGGTGAACCCAAGGGAATTGATTTAAACATTGAGACAATTTTTGTCACAATGCGACGTTGGACCAACTATGACCATGGTTGGCCATGGGTGATTTTCATATTGAGACAATACTTGTCAGAATGTGACATTTGATCATGGACGACATTGATCGATTATTCATATTATAAACCAAAAGAACTAATAAACCCAAAGGTTTAATATTATAAACCAAAGGAATTAGTGAACACAAGGGAATTGATTTAAACATTGAGACAATTGTTGTCAGAATGCGACGCTGGACCAACTATGACCATGGTTGGCCATAGGTGATTTTCATATTGAGACAATATTTGTCAGAATGTGACATTTGATCATGGATGCCATTGATCGATTATTCATATTATAAACCAAAAGAACTAATAAACCCAAGGGTTTAATATTATAAACGAAAGGAATTGGTGAACCCGAGGGAATTGATTTAAACATAGAGACAATTGTTGTCACAATGCGACGTTGGACCAACTATGACCATGTTTGACCATGGGTGATTTTCATATTGAGACAATATTTGTCAGAATGTGACATTTGATCATGGATGACATTGATCGATTATTCATATTATAAACCAAAATAAATAATAAACCCAAGGTGTTTAATATTATAAACCAAAGAAATTGGTGAACCCAAGGGAATTGATTTAAATATTGAGACAATTGTTGTCACAATGCGACGTTGGACCAACTATGACCATGGTTGGCCATGGGTGATTTTCATATTGAGACAATATTTGTCAGAATGTGACATTTGATCATGGATGACATTGATCGATTATTCATATTATAAAAAGAAAGAACTAAAAAACCTAAGGGTTTAATATTAGAAACCAAAGGAATTGGTGAACCCAAGGGAAAAATACTAATAACCTAAGGGACCAATAAGGCGAAGGATCAATAAAATTAATAAAAAAATACCCAAGTTGAAGAAATTAATAAACACTAATAATTAACCCAATGGATTATTTATATTATAAACCAAAAGAACTAATAAACCCAAGGGTTTAATATTATAAACCAAAGGAATTGGTGAACCCAAGGGAATTGATTTAAACATTGAAACAATTGTTGTCACAATGCGACATTGGACCAACTATGACCATTGGTGGCCATGGGCGATTTTCATATTGAGACAATATTTGTCAGAATGTCACTTTTGATCATGGATGACATTGATCGATTATTCATATTATAAACCAAAATAACTAATAAACCCAAGGGTTTAATACTATAAACCAACGGAATTGGTGAACCCAAGGGAATTGATTTAAACATTGAGACAATTGTTGTCACAATGCGACGTTGGACCAACTATGACCATGGTTGGCCATGGGTGATTTTCATATTGAGACAATATTTGTCAGAATGTGACATTTGATCATGGAGGAAATTGATTGATTATTCATATTATAAACCAAAAGAACTAATAAACCCAAGGGTTTAATATTAGAAACCAAAGGAATTGGTGAACCCAAGGGAAAAATATTAATAACCTAAGGGACCAATAAGGCGAAGGATCAATAAAATTAATAAAAAAATACTCAAGTTGATGAAATTAATAAACATTAATAATTAACCCAAGGGATTATTCATATTATAAACCAAAACAACTAATAAACCCAAGGGTTTAATATTATAAACCAAAGGAATTGGTGAACCCAAGGGAATTGATTTAAACATTGACACAATTTTTGTCACAATGCGACGTTGGACCAAATATGACCATCATGGTTGGCCATGGGTGATTTTCATATTGAGCCAATATTTGTCAGAATGTGACATTTGATCATGGATGACATTGAACGATTATTCATATTATAACACAAAATAACTAATAAACACAAGGGTTTAATATTATAAACGAAAGGAATTTGTGAACCCAAGGGAATTGATTTAAACATTGAGACAATTATTGTCACAATGCGACGTTGGACCAACTATGACCATGGTTGGCCATGGGTGATTTTCATATTGAGACAATATTTGTCAGAATGTGACATTTTATCATGGATGACATTGATCGATTATTCATATTATAAACCAAAAGAACTAATAAACCCAAGGGTTTAATATTATAAACCAAAGGAATTCGTGAACCCAAGGGAATTGATTTAAACATAGAGAAAATTGTTGTCACAATGCGACGTTAGACCAACTATGACCATGGTTGGCCATGAGTGATTTTCATATTGAGACAATAGTTGTTAGAATGTGACATTTGATCATGGATGACATTGATCGATTATTCATATTATAAACCAAAAGAACTAATAAACCCAAGGGTTTAATATTATAAACCAAAGGAATTGGTGAACCCAAGGGAATTGATTTAAACATTGAGATAATTCTTGTCACAATACAACGTTGGACCAACTATGACCATGGTTGGCCATGGGTGATTTTCATATTGAGACAATATTTGTGAGAATGTGACATTTGATCATGAATGATCAATATTTGATCATGGATGACATTGATCGATTATTCATATTATAAACCAAAAGAACTAATAAACCCAAAGGTTTAATATTAGAAACCAAAGGAATTGGTGAACCCAAGGGAAAAATATTAAGAACCTAAGGGACCAATAAGGCGAAGGATCAATAAAATTAATAAAAAAATATTCAACTTGAGGAAATTAATAAACACTAATAATTAACCCAAGGGATTATCCATATTATAAACCAAATGAACTAATAAACCCAAGGGTTAAATATTATAAACCAAAGGAATTGGTGAACCCAAGGGAAAAATATTACCCAACAAATTAGTATTAGAAATAAAAATTATTAATAAACTGAAGTGATTAATAAAGTCAAAGAATCAATAAAATTAATAACAAAAGATACAAAAACCAAAGAAATTAATAAACCCTAATAATTAACCCAACTTATTATTCATATTATAAACCAAAAGAACTAATAACCCAAGGGTTTAATATTAGAAACCAAAGGAATTGGTGAACCCAAGGAAAACATATTAAGAACGTAAGGGACCAATATGGCAAAGGGAACAATATTAAAAACACAGTAGATTAATAAAGAATACGACCCAATATTTTAAATAGAGAGGAATTTTAAAGTCACATGATTATTATTATGATAGAACAATATTAAAAACACAATTGATTAATAAAGAATACGACCCAATATTTTAAATAGAGAGGAATTTTAAAGTCACGTGAATGTTATTATGATAAACCGCAAGTGATCAATCAACCTCACTGATTGTTAATATTATTAGCATATTGAGATCATCAAAGAGATTTCCATAATATTTCATTCCTATTTATTTTTCCATTCTCAAATAATTCAAGGAACATGCATGCATGAGCAACTCAGTTGTATAATAATTTGTGAAGGGTTTATTATGACATAATATTATATATTTATAAATCAAATTAGGTTTAAGATAAATTAATTATATTAGTGTAATAATTTAATATCTGAATAATTATTTTAACTATACCTAAAACAAAAAGCTAATGGACAATTTCCTCACAAAACATCACATAAAAATTATAATAACCAATATGATAAAAAATATTACATATTAATTACAAAAAATTAATATCTACAACAATATTCATGGAGAAGTAGAACATTATCTTTTTCTATATTATTATTTATAAATAAATATAATAATACAAAATAAATATTAACCATTTTTTAATTTAATTACATCTATTTATTAACTTGACATTTTAATTTGTATATTATAGATTACATTTTTCGGTGATATTTTTTTTTAACGATTGATAGATTAATGTTATTTTCCACCTAATTTTTTTTTAATGTGCATTTTCTTCTTGTTTTTATTTTTATTATTGTTAGCCTCCGTATATTAAGGATTAAACTTTTCGTTTTTTGGGTGAGATATCTTTTAAAACGATTTGTAGATTAACATTAATTTCCACCTAAATTTATTTTGATGTACATTACTTTTTTTGGGGGTAATTGTTAGTTTTCTTAGAGGCTAAAATGACACTAATAATGGTAAATAAATAAAATAAAAAATAAATATTGGTATATTTCTAAAAAAATAATGATAATATTATATTAAATATTTTAATTAATTAATTTTAATTCCAAGTGATACCAAACGTGTCGAAGTCTTGAGGGAAACCAGTCAGTGTTATCGCACCACTTTCAAGTAGTGATGCGGTATCTCTTGAATGGACGCGATGAATTATGAAGGCGACACATAGCCCTCAAATCAAATACAAAACCACCTATTTCACATCGCATCACCCTGACATATTTGTTGGAGCCAGGAAAGCGAAGACCGTCCGATCGATGGACGATAGAATCTGATGGTTAGATCTGATCGGTTGAAATTTGAAGTTGCCTGGGATTTAAACCAAGGTATGGATCTGATTAATTACATCTATTTATTAAATTGACATTTTAATTTTTATATTAAGGATTACATTATATTATATAACCAATGTGAGAAACTATTCCACGAACTTATTTGAATGGAAAATAATTACTGTAAATATGATCGACCTTACTCAAAAAATTGAATTGGTTTTTGCTTATCACATTAATATTATAGAAATGGATAATTTAAATCTATAATTAAATTAATTTTTAAAGATCATATAAATATTCCACAAATTTAAAATTTAGCTTTTAACTATTAAAAGCAACTTCAACTTTTGAGAACTCTAGAAACTTGTTCTTCCTTTACCTTAATGTAAGATAGGTATATCTGCAAAAGGAAATCCATGTACTGTGAAATAGTTAAATCAGAAGAACTAAATGGGAATCGATAATAGTTGTTAACGAAGTCATTTGAACCAATTAAGAAGAAATATATGCCTCATTCAAAATAATTGCAACTCGTTCTTCTCCCACCAACCCTACCAATTTGATGGTGTATTCTTTGAAGTAGTCGAATTGCTTGCAAAATGGTATCGCATTTTGCACTTAATGCTTTAGACATTAGCCTCAATTTTCCTAAACATTCATGCCTGAAAAAATAACACCATCAACATACAGAACACGAATGCATGAAATAAATATCTAGAGGTTTTCATGGCGTGATTTCCTTTGAATTTGAATAACTCAAAGGGAATATGAATACCAGACACCACAACTGTCTCGCGTTGAAGCATGAACTGTTTGGGCATATTAATCATAGGTTGAGACAGTAACATTACAACTATTGCTGGGTGAAAATGCAGATTAATAATTAGATTCAGATGCTATTATTCAATCTAAAAATATAGACAGAAAATTTTCACGCTAAGTTTGAAAAAAATCGGGGACATTAAATCGGGTAAACATGTCCCTGTGGCATCTTTCGTCTGTGAAAGTGGACTATTTATTTCTTTGTTAGATATACAGAGGCCTACCAACCCATCTTTGGCTAGGGGTCATTTTCTCCCTCTGTAGGGGCATCATTACTGCCATCACCAAGCAAAGGTAGTAACTCTAGAAAGGAAAACCTGTAACACATTATTCACGGTGAGACTTAGGGTTACCATAATAAAACCATGAATTTTTGCAAAGAAAGGAAACAATGATTTCAGTAGTCGTATAACATACCTCATCAAGTTGGCAAAGATGAGAGACGCTGCAGGAGCACTTTCATGAAAAATCGGGTTGCAAAGGCAAGTTCGATCGGGGGTAACTATACAATGCAAGTGGAGTGGCAGGAGAGTGGTAGGCACCATTACCCTAACCTCCCCCCAAAAATCCTCGTGCGTATTCAAACCTCGCCATTTCGTATTCAAACCCCTAGAAGTAGGTGGGCTTACCTCCATCCCCTGCACCACCTCTTCTTTCCATTTCATCTTCCAGGCTCAATACATTACAAATTCCCACTATACTTATCCATTCCTCCACCGTTACCCGATTTGAAACCACCAGGGCACCCACGACATTTCCTCCCATGACTGGGCACCCACGACATTTCCTCCCATGACTTGTCCCTGTCTGTGGGCGAGATTGATAGTGAGGCCTTCAGACATGTTTCAGAATGGTTTCACACACGCCCACGACATTTCCTCCCATGACTTGTCCCTGTCTGTGGGCGAGATTGATAGTGAGGCCTTCAGACATGTTTCAGAATGGTTTCACACAGGTTGGAGAAATGTTAACGTTTCAGTTTCATTCCAGTTGTTAATATTGATAGGTGGCAATTAATAAATGGTATAGTAAATTTTTAATCAATATTTGTAAATTTTTAATTTAAGTATGGTTTAATCACATGTTTTAGATATGCAAGTAAGTTAGTGGTGTAGATTTGATCCATTGATTTAGTGGCGATGACATCTTTCAATCTAGACCATAAGATGAAAAAGATTAATTAGCAAAAGGATTAATGAAGCCAATTCCAATAGGGGGTACGCCTATCGGAGTAATTAGACAGTTCATGCATGAACCAAAAAAAAATTGATGATATATTTGAAAAATATTCTTCTTATTCTATGGTATTTCGATATTAAAATGAAAAATTAACTCTTTAGGAAATTAATCATTTTTTCCAGTACAAAATTTCTAGGCTGGTTAATCCCCATATGGATTCATTACAGGTTTCTCAAGACAAAATTTTTACTAATGTAACTGATCTCACACATTCGGCCGATTCTTCTCAACCAAAAGTAATTGATGTCTCTACCTCTTCCCAAACACATGAAGGTGTGCCTAATTATATGTTAGAAGATATGTGGAATTAATAGAGCGAAGCCTTGAAATTTTCAAGTGATCAATCACAAGTTCAGACTACTCCACGAGATAAGGTTCAGGAAACCTCAAAGAATCCTGATTTTGTTTTCAAAACAATGATGATAAATAAGATTTATAGGATAGAGATATATAAATCATACCATCACTTCGTTCCTCTAAGGGGGTTTTCAAAATCGAAGAAATTTCTCCATTGGAAATTTTCTACAATCCTCAACATAAGGATGTAGTGAAAAGGGAAATGAAAAAGACAAATAATGATCATTCTTAGGCTTTGATTCCAGGTAATTCATCCTTTGAAGTATTTTGGAAGTTCTCCTTTGCCACTCCAATAGAGGAATTGGGAAGGCTTACATAGTTTACAAGTGCATATGCTTTGAATAATATTTATAAATAGAGAGAGGTCCAACAATAACTCAAGGAGAAATAAGAGGGAATTTTTTTGTTGGAACAGAGTATTCAAATAGAAAAAGCAAAGATATCATAGCACTAGTAATCCTAAATTGTATAACTTCAACATATATTTGACTCTACCAAGGTTCAACATGATGCAGATTTAAAGGTCAGCAATGCAAAGATACAATAATTGCAAGGAATGATTCAATACCTAAGTGCCAACCCAAAGTTAAAATATTTCAAAAGAGGCAAAAGAGTTGAACACTCTTATTTCCCAAAAACTGATTGTCTTTTGCGATAAATTGGAATTTATCAATGGTCAATGTAAAACTGTAGAGCACTTGGTCAATCAAATTTCTGATATTATAAATTATTTTGAGGAGATAGAAGAAAATGTTTTTTATTTCCTCACCCAGAAAGAAAATGAAGAAGGTATATTGGTGAGTCTACCTAAAATTATAGGAAATCATAAGGAAATCATTTTCAGATAATGGGACATCCGCATTAAGAAAACTGAAGCATTAGTTTATCAAGCTTGGGAATTTTCCAATAGCATAGCTGAAGTAATTACTGATAATTTTCTTCAATATAATATGATCTTGAGTTTCTCCAAAGGAACCCTACCATATATTAAATTCTTGACGAATACATGGCAAGAGTATTCCAAGAATAGGGCTGATATTATAGACCAATTAATTAGGATCGATTTAGAACTACACTCGCAATTGTCGGTTAAACCATGCAGTCAGTGGATTATGCTTCGATGCTATGGAATATCACCACACAAATGCTTCCAATGTTGAGGGATGTCATCTTCAATAGCCAAATGTGGATTCAGCCAACGTCTCCTCGAGAATTAAAAAATCCGATTGATATTTTTTAATTGAGACAATGCATTGGAGGACATTCTTCCTCTCGAGCTTCGAAAATTTGTTGTAACTATACTCTAAAATTTTCCTTTCTTGTTTCTTCAGTTAAGAACTTCTTGGAAGGTTGATTTATTTTTGTATATTTATCATTTTGTAAAGAAAATATAAATTTTCTCTCAGTGATACAGACAACGCTCTGAATTTTGTAAAAAAATAAGTTTAAGTTGCACTATTGCACCTTAATTTTTCTTAATATGACGCTGAACCACCACCTTTTTATGAGGAGAAAATGAATTGTTTATTTGGTACTATTATCCCTTATATGTTTATTTTCTTATATTGTAATGGTATTTTGTTATTATTCACAATATATGTGTTAAATAAATCTCTCATAATTATTATTGTTGTGTTTGATTCTTGTTGTGTTTGATTCAAATTTGTTTATTATTTGTGAATAAAGAGATCTCAACATGTGTGAGGATTAAATAACTAATTTAAATAAAAATTTAATTAAATTGTTTTCCTTTCTTTGAGTTATATTCATAAGTACATGATGATATACATTATTATATTAATTGTGAAATATTTCTAAACACATTTTATCAACTTTCCTCGCATTGATAGATAGATAGCTAATATTAATTTCTATTTACGATTTTAGTCATATTAGTGTAATATAACTTTATCTATTTAATTTATCATTAGATTATAGAAAGGGAAATTGGTCCCATAACTCAATTAGAGCCATCATTCCAAATGGAGAATGATCTTCTCCAAGGTCCCAACCGGATGGTTATCCCCTATGTTGATGTTATCATTAAGGACCATAAACATCCCCACATCTTCTTTTATAACTTTACTTTGACCTAAATCCTTAACCCTAATCTCCAAAGCTATTGATAATGCACATATAATCTCAGTGATATAAAGCCCTAACTGTAATTTCCCATGTTTACATTCCCTCCATAAGTCGACATAATAATTATGGTTTTTTACTAAGTTTACCATTTAACTTACAAAAACATCCTAAGCATTATATAAAGTGTCTGCTCATATCTTGGGAAAGCAAGGGTCGAACCAGGTCTTGAAATACTTCCTCTAACACTTAGGCATTTGTAGAAGTACCTACAATATATACAAACATCAACATGTTCTCTTACCAAGAGAGGTACTTTTTCCATGTGCAACAGGATTCTATGCTCCATCCAAAGCCTTCATTTCTCCCTTTGATCTAGAAGCATTTCCTCTATACTATTCTAGAAACATCCTCAAAATCGTATTGTCCTTAGCTTAGTTCCTAGAATACCCATACTCCTAAATATCTATTATATAACACAATTTCATGCAAAGAGACCTTTCTCATAGAGTTTGCGTTTTTTTCTACTCCCCCCATGCCCCTCCCCCGCCCCCAAAAAAAACTTATCTGCTCAACCTTAAAAGGTACCACCCCCTTGTTATCTCTCAATGCTCACTTTAGTTTAAATACTCAGGATATTTAGCCTATACATTTTTCTCTCTTTAAATTCTAATACATGTCCCTCATTAGAACTAGACCATGAATAAATTCCCATCATAGAAAACAAGAAAAAATCCCTCCTTATTTGATAAAAATCTTTTTTGAGTTCCTCCAACACATGCTTCACTTACATAGTGCTTTTTGAGTTAAGTTGGAACACCACTATTCCAACCCTTTTAAGTGCATGTTTGGCATCATCACCAAACTCCACATGTAGTTTTCAGTCCCAATAGGTCAAATTGTCAAACTCATCAACTCGCCATGTAAGATTTCTTGTCCCATGGCTATCTAGTAGCCACACTTGTAATATTATTCAGGTACCGTAAGAAAAAAGCATCAATTCCATCATGAAATTTGTAGAAAACTCAAACTACCCCTAAGATTTTGTCTACCCAACTACATGTAGTTTCTTCTCTTTGAGAACTAAGGCTATTCTTTACATTCATGGACTGAAATGGCAGGCTGCATCCAAACTATCCTTGAACACCATACTAGTTCTTACCATATAAAAATCATTAAATGCTGCTACCACATCTTAATTGGTGCAAGGTCACTCATTGATGTTTTTTTGTGACAAGGAAAATTGTAACATATTACACTGCACCTACTTTCGGTGGTACCACTAATACCAAACCCAATGATTACAAAATTTATAGGGAATTATACATACTTTAATAACAATTTAATCATACACTTAGCCCATGGCCAACTCTATTGCACCAATTCCAACCGATCATTGGCCCAATTTAGCTACCAAATGGGTATAATCACAACCTAGTTGCCCGCTGTAACAACTCTAGGATATATAAATTCTTCGTTCATTTATTAATTCATCCCACTATACCTGGGTATTAACCGTCACATTACACTTGATTATATGTATCTCAACATTAACCCTCACATTTTACTTCATTATAATTAGATGCATGGCTAAATGAATAATTAGTACAATGCTCAACAAAGAAAGCATTCACAAAACTCATTAGGGTTTATACATAACAAATTAGATTAATGTGCATGAATTAAACTAACACATAATCCAAAAATAAGTTTCATAAAAATTCATGCATAAAGTAAACAAATATGATATAAATACTCATATTTTTCGAATGCCCAACTAATTGTAGACATTAGAATTCCACTCAACCATAGACGAGACTATTCATAAGCTTTAAAAAATGGTTCAATCCCTATAGGGGGACTTTACTACATGGAAAAGAGAATAACCAACCTCAACCACTTAACCATTACTAATATCCGACCAGTATAAAAAAACCCAACACACTCTAACCTATAATATCACTCCCAACGTAAGCTTGCACCCGAGTGGTGCACCCCTTCCTCAAACCTAATATTCCCTTGGATATGCCAAAACCTCCAAGGCATATTTCCACTAAATATGGATAGTTTTAGATCTATGGAAATAGGAGCTTCTAATCTCTCTATTACTTAGGTACCCTCTAGGGATGGAACAAAATTGGTATGCTCCAACATAAACCCTCACTGACCCCATTATCTTGCACCCAAGTGATGCACCCCTTCTCTACATCCAATAGTCCCTCAGATATGCCGCCAACTCTAGGGCATATTACTATTGTATAGCCCCAAAAAAACCCCCTTCAGAGGCAAGCCTCCAGCTTTTATATGCATAATTTATTGTCCTACAACTTGGCACAGTCTAAAGTGACTATGGAATTTGTTTCTCTCTTCCATAAATAATAAATCATATCAACTCAGTCTTCATATTACATGGAGTCTACCCCACACACTTCATTAATTATTTTTTCTATCATCTTCTTTTTTGTTAATATGAATATATTTACAACATATTTACAATGTGAGAATCACTAGCCTTAAAACATATATACATGGGCACCACGAAAACATATTCACATGGGAATGTTGACCCAAAAAATAGGCCTTACCTCATAAGCCTAATTATGTACATTTGAACTCAGAGACCTAAATTTCACATTGTCTAGCACTTTGACTTTATTGTCAGAAATTTTCACTGACACAACTTAAAAGTCTCCCTCAAGCTCCACCTAAATCATATGCAAATCTACCACCTCATTAATATGAGGAAAACATTTCTTGAGTAATGAAATGTGAAACATATTATTAATATGCATGAATGTCAGAAATGAAATCATATATGCAACTAGATCAATCCTCTCTAATATTTTAAATAGTCCACAACATTTGGTTGTTAGATTGGCACAAAAACACAATTTTAGTTAACTCTTCTTTTCCTTCACCTTCAAGAGGACATGTTCACTGACTTTAAATTCCCTATTTTTAATGTTTTTCTTAGTGTACTAGGCTTTAAATTCCATGTTTGTCTTGTTTTTTTCAATGTATATTGTGTATCTCTCTTGGGTAGCTTTTAAATTCTCTTTGATTATACCACTTTATCTTCCATATCCCCGAGAAAATATAGTCCAACAATAGCCATGTCGACTAGATTATCTTAAATCATGGGTGCATTAAACTTTTGTATATACAATGCTTCAAATGGGCTCATATTTAATTATTCTTGATACCTTTTATTGTAAGAAAAATCTACCAAGTATATTTAATATTCCCATCTTGATGACACATCACATAGATTCTCTTCACATAATTAATTACCTAATTGAATCTCTCTCTTTTCCCATTTGAATATGGATTGTAAGATATGATGAAACTTAAATTAGTGTCAAACAATTTAAATAAACTGGTATACAAATTAGATGCAGATTTTAGATCCTTATCTGAAATAAATTATTTAGGTACAATGTGTAGCCTAGACAATTCCTTCATATAATTTTTGGCTACATTATTTTACCTTTGTGTTTGTTTCTTCATAATGAAATGGGTAGCCTTAATTATTTTATCCTCAACCACCACTATGGAATATTGTTTCCTAGTATTTCTTGGAAAATTTGTGATAAAATAAATGGATATGATCTCCCACTTCAACTTAGTGGATATAATTTAAACTTTACACAGTTCATAATTCCTATAAATTGGTTGCAAATTACAACAATGTAGGTTAAATTTTATTTTCACATATTTTTGGTCTAAATTTCCACCCTCTATCGTTTTGAATATTAAATCACACTTGAAAATGTTTATGGATGTAGCATGGATCGTATGCACCCTTCTGTGGAGTGCATCAACAACTGTATTTTATTTCCTCTTTATGCACTTAATTTCAAATCACACTCAACCAATAATCCCATCCATCTAATATTCTTGGAATTTAAATTTTCTCATTTGAAAAAATTCTTCAAACCGTAGAAGTATGTACTTTAAACATCCTTCCCATGAGGTATTCCCTCCACATTTATAAATCACGTATAATGGATGCTAGTTCCAAATCATACGAAACACAATTTTTTTCGTGATATTTATATTTCCTGGATTCATAGAAAGTTACATGACCATTTTGTATGAGCACTCCCCTTAGTCCGTTTCTACATCCATCCATGAAAACAATAAATTCTTCATTTGGAATAATGATTTTTAATATCAATGCACTTGTAACAATGTCTTTAAATTTGGAAATTCATCATCACATTTATGTGACCATTCAAATTGTGTTCCCTAATTTTGCAATGAGGTGATCGGATGGGATATTCTTGAAAAAACCTCAATGAATATTAATTAATAAACTAGTAAACCCATAAAATGCCTCACCTCTAGCACATTTTTAGGTGTTTTCCACTCTCTTAGTGTTTTTATCATTTCAAAATCTATCACTATACCTCTGTCTGAAACAATGTGGCCCAAATAATGGATTTTCTATGAAAAAATAAGAACTTAATCATCTTCACATACAATTTATACTCGTTGAGTACTTGTAGAACCATTCTCAATTTTTTTTCATGATAGTCTACAATTTTGGAATGCAGTATAATATAATCTAAAAATATAATAACAAACTTGTCCAAAATATAGACCTGGTTCATTAAAAAGTCCAAAAGGGAAAACTAAGAACCCATAGTGGCCAAGTGAGTTTGAAATGTTATTTGATGATGTATTATTTCTTAATTCATATTTAGTGATACCTTGACCTTAGGTCAATTTTGTAAAATCTCATGGCTTTTTTGAGCTGGCCAAATAAATTTTTTATCGTGGAAAAAAAATATTTATTCTTTACAGTGACTTTGTTTTGATGGCTAAAATCAATTTATAACCTTACTATACCATTATTATTTTTAAGAAATAGAACCAGATCTCACTAAGGTGTTATAGTTGCGCTTAGATAGCCTTTCTTCAGGGTTCCTCTAGATATGTTTGTAATTTGTTAAGATCTAGTGTACTTGGTAGAGGCAAGTTTTAGAAATAGATTTTAGTTATGTGTGCATACTAGGAAAAGGATGAAGAAACAACCATGCACAAAATAAAGTGAATGTAATAGAGAACACAATGGCTCGATTGTAGTTAATTACGAAGTTGACAATGGTGGAGAAGTCGAAGACTAAAAAGTAGGAAATTACTAAATTTTGAATTTCAAATGCCTACATTTTATCTTTTTCTAGTCTTAGTAAAAAACAAGTTATTACCATTAGTTTTAGGCTTTTACTATTTTCCCCCATGGTAATTAGGACATGTAAATTTTTTATAAGTTATTACATAGAATTTTTCATTGTCCATGTACTCCCTATCCCCAGTGGAGTCGCCAATTTTTTGTCTAGGTAAATCCTATTTGCGGATAGAGACGATCCCTCTAGACATAGGGTGGGTCTAGCTACAAAGGGAACAAAAAAATATCTACATTCCTATATTATAAATGAGACATAGAGCGAATAAGATAGCCTACCTCGATTTGATGTTGTGAAGTTTCTCCTCGTCGAAGCATTTTGGTCTTTCGCTCTTCCAAGCGTGATATTTTCTACTACCATCGTTTGATTACCTACAAAAGTGACCAAAACATAAGAAAAAATGTAATGGTGCAACATGCATATAGCAAAAATAATCTTTCTAACTGATCAAGGAATGATAGACTTCTTATCATAACCACAGACAAGAATGGAAAGTAAATATGAGTTGTATCATATTATTAATAAAAGGGGAGTTACAACTTGCACCTTGATGTCAAAGCTCTCCTTAAACTCGTCTGAATCCGAACATGTCTCCAAAGCACTCTTTTTCAACTCAATGTGAGAAGGCTGAGGGTCTCAACTCTCTCCTTCTATGCCTATGACAATCTTCAAATCTCTCTTTGTTGTTCTTCTATTATATTCTCTTCTAACTAGGAGAGGCAATGGAAGGTTATCAATTTATAGTGATGGAGGAGGGGACATGGATCCACATAAGATGGGAAAAGTCTTATCTTCTTGTGTGGTTCCTCTTTTGTAGGAATAGAAGGCCCAAAGGAGGAATATTGGCCATATCCTAATAAAAAAACATCCAACTCTCCACTCCCGGAGCTTCTAGACTATGAAGCTTCGTTTCCATTTTTAAAAAGCTTCGAGAAGTAGATTAGCATTGTTATGAAGTCCATACTAGCGCCAATCAGTGCTTGTCATAGGCTAAGGATTTTCTATCAGCATTGGTGAGACACTAAAGGGTTGCACCGCTCCAAAAAATACTTCATGCCTTCACCATGTAAAAATCGTACTACCGCTCGTTAGTTATTTCCACCCATTGCTTCCAAAGGTGAGGTCACATCTCCCCTTAAAGTTTCAAGTTCTCTAAGTGGTATGGACAAGTCTTTCTATGAAGTTCATCACTTCCCTCCTGAACGCTTTCCATATCGAGGGAAGACCTCTGAGACCTCTACCCAACCATTGATTACAGTTGGTTACACTTCCTTGGGAAGTTTAGTTTCTACTGTTTCATGTACCATGTCCTTGTACCACAACACCATTTGGAAAAATACTATGGTACGTACATCTGGTCTGTTTTTATCCAACGCATATTCTTCCATTCCTACTCAAACTACAATCACATCTATTCCAACAAAGCCAATCCTTTGCATTAGTGCTTCAACACCTCCTGTCCATGTACCAACATTGATTCCCTCAATCCCAACTATCGGGGGCAGCCATCCCTGTTAAATGTCTCTCAAGCTTCAACTATACCGTCTGTGAGTGGATCACAAACTCACATTCTGGGATATAGTCAACTTGTTGGTAGTATCCCTATGCCTTCTGAATCTTCTATTCTGGCAGGGTTAAGCTACGATTAGTATGATGAAGCTTTTAAAAACCAAATACTCAA
Organism: Pinus albicaulis; assembly: GCA_034641835.2. Lineage (NCBI taxonomy): Eukaryota > Viridiplantae > Streptophyta > Pinopsida > Pinales > Pinaceae > Pinus > Pinus albicaulis. The sequence goes on along the minus strand of CM076580.1, from coordinate 1,535,841,129 downwards.
CCAAAAACCCTATTTCACCTATCGTTCTCAACAGTTGTGGACTCCACTCCTAAACCTATAAGGCTTTGGGGGCCAATAAATTACTTATGCATATTATCAAGGGCCTACTTTTTTTCAAGAACGATGCTATGTGAAACAAGGTCAAGATTTTTTTAAACAAGGAAAAAATTATGTTCTATCTGGTCAACATTTTTCTCACTAGTGTCACTTTTCTTATGCTCAACAGGGAAAACCTTTTGTTCAACAAGGACAACCTTACACTCAGCAAGGCCAAACATTTTTTCAACAAGGACAAACCTTCTCTCAACAAGGTAAAATATTTTTTCACCCAGGTCAACCTGGGTCTCAGGGCCAACCTGGCCAACCTCAACAACCTTAAGGTAACATGATGCAAAATACTCAAGGTCAAATTTTGAGTTTACAAGGTCAACGTCAAGGAACTATGATGCCCAATCCTCAACAACCTTAAGGTCAACCTCAAGGTATTGTGTTTCAACAACAACAAATCCATATGCTGCGAATTATACCCAGGGTGGATCTCAATGGCGTGTTGCAAGTCAGAATCCATTTTTTGGTCCATAACTAGGATATGATCAAAATCCCCAAGGTTTCAATCCTTATGGGAAAAATCCTTTAGGACAAAACCCATGGGGGGAAAATTTCTCCCAACCTGGTTGGAATCAAGAAATGCGCCTGTATCAAAGGCCAATTATGACTTTTAATCCACAATTTTTTTCTTGCGACATTGGAACTACCCTATGTGTCGAGATTGAATAATTATATGATTCTCCATAATCCATATTGGATCACCATTCCTACTAATATTCCAAGCGATTGCCCTAAATTTGAAGGCAAGTCTCGAGAAGACCCTAGGCACACGTCATGATATACCATCTCTGGTGTTCCTCTAACTCTTGGGTTGATGACTATGTTCATCTACGTCTTTTACAACAAAATTTGACCCATGTCGCTGCAAAGTGGTACATCGAGCTTCCTCACACTAGTACATATGGTCAATTTTCGGACACATTAGTTCTGACAGTTTTGACGTATTGTCGGGAATTTCCACAATTTTTCTCAATTTTTTTAATCCCGCCAGGCGGTGTCACTATTGTGACCCCCACAGTCACGTTGTCGCTCTTGAGACACTATGAAAAAGCATTGCTATTGCTACCCACCCAGCTATGGTGTCACAATAGTGATAGTAATAGAAGACAATGTCACTATAACAACGTCCATGTTATGTGCTTCGATATACTGATGGATATGAAGGGACCATTGTGGAACAGTCACTTTCCCTTTGATAAAGTCAAAGTTGAATTGGTCATAGCGATGAATTATTTTAAATATTTAGGGCGTATTGTAAAGATGTTTTCCAACAACTTTGCCGTAATAGTGACAAATTTAATTTAGTAGTGACAATTCAAAAAGGGTATACAATCTTTTTTCTAGTAAAAAAGCACAATTATTTTTTTTCTTTATAGGATAATTTGGATCAATGGAAGAAAACATTGGAGGTGGAAAAAAAATTCAAGAGGGTGATATAGGTGATGGTAAAGTCTATTTCCCTTGCAAAAAATGTTGTTTGAGACATAATTTTATAGTTTTAATAGCAAAAACAACAAAAAATTGTAAGAAATATGGGCACATTGATGGTGGATCAAATGACTATCATTCTGTGGGAATTAATTAGTATATATATATTCATCTATCTTCATTTTTATTATATGGTAAAATTTTATATTATTTTAATATTTGTTATATACACACTAATGTTTAATGATTTTTGGTAAATTTTATAAAGGCACAACTGCTTGGGTGGACGCCAATATCCACTTGGATAAGTATGTGTTCTCTTTGTGCCACCTACGCCCTGTGTGATATGTATATCTTTTTTCTAATTCTTTGGTACTTGGATTGCTACTAGTTCAGTGCCTTTCACATAGGGACTTGTGGTTCTGTGTTGATTCTAGATTCCACCATCCTCTTGTGCACCTTGTTGATTTTTTACATCCACGTTTAGAGGGTTCTCCATCGCTTCTTCTTCTTCTAAAAGATGAGGGTCTAAAACATGCCATCCATTTAGCTTTTGGGGATGCCTCTTTTTCCACTTTGGGGCTTTTTATCCAATGGACATGTCTTCTACACATGTCCTATTTCAAGACAAATCCAACACGTGAATGTCATGTTTTCATAACCTAATGTTTGGGTCCATTTAAAACTTTTATATTCACATGAATATAGTCAATTAGATCTTTGCTAAGATCTATCTCTACAAAAATTCTAGCGAAAGTAATATATATATATATATATATAATTTATTTATCTATTTATTATTTATTTATTATTATTCATTATTATTATTATTATTATTACTATTTTTAGTTGTTTTTAGATCCAACTTTTTGAACGTTCCTACTGTAATGTCCTCTAAGAATTGATGGTGCGAGAAAGGAAGAGGGAGATTATGCAGTCTCACCCATATCGACATTGTTGTGGCTACCATTGTTGTAACTTCGAATTTTAGAAACCATGGAGTTATGAAGAGTCTAGCTCTCACCCAAAACATGGCCCCTAGCTTAGAGTGAATTTTAGATCTTTCTGTGTATCAAATTGAACAACAAAGAATACCTTGGAGCACAAGTAAATATCACAGTTGGGGTCCAAGTGGTGAATACCCACTCATTTAGATCTTCTGGTGTGGGCCACAACCCATTGAATATACAAATAACAACTCTACATTGGAGCACAATAAAAAAACCATTTACCTTTGATAGATTAACTACCATAGTTGGTGCTTGTTCCATCTCTTCAATTATGCAAGGTAATGGCTTATTTTGAATTTGAATTGGTGAAATCCGTGTCTTCCCTTGCATTATGGCCTTGAATGAGCTTGATTCTCAAGGGGATTTTGTATCGAACGAATTCCTTATATGAGGTTTATCTAGTATTGTTAGAACTCTCATCTCCACCTGACATCCTCAAATTTAGGATAATGTTGAAATCCCACACAATGCCATATTCCTTCATCTTGATAGAATCCTGTAGTAGTTTCCTCTCAAATAAAAACTTTAAGAAGGTGCAAATATACCAATGATTTTCTTTATGCTTGCTTTAGGCTTCCAACCAGATCATAACTCCTGGTATAGAGAATGGTAGATTTCCCCCTAAGTTTCCTTATGAAAATATGAAATGGTTCCTATTCCATCTTCACTGTTAGCTGGAACATATCTGAGGGAGGAAACTGGTGGATATTCCAGATCATGTCCCTCATCTTATGATCAATATTTTCAATCAATATATTTAGGTATGGGGTCTAAGGAGTAAAGAAGCACATTGATCTCAACATGCAGAGCTGATGCCACACCAACAAGCTTGATGAGAGAAGGTACGCCCATCTCACCACCCCTATGTCCCCAACATAGGGGGAAAGGAATATTGTTATGATAGATTTTCCCTAATATGAGAATGGTGAAGTGGAAAATCTAGTGAACCCAATGAGTGAGACGATGTAAAATCCCTAAAACAAAGGAACATTGAACACCATGAAAAAAATGAAATTGTTTAGCTATTAGAGATAACTCTTTATACGACATGCTAAGGACATACGCAAAATAGGACCTTATTTGATTAATTTAATACCATTTATGGTTCATGTAAATAGTAAGGAAACAATAAATTATAAATCTTATGAAGCATCTATAAAGTAGTACCTAAAATAGTCTTGTCTTTCATGTGGGAGACAAGGATTATTATGCTAATATTTTACTTACAAATTTTAACTGATGCAAACAACAACAAAATGCCAAAATGTATCAAGATTCAAGAAATCTACAAAATAAGTTATAAAAAATAACGTAACAAATATCATGTTTGGAACTTGATTCTTTTTCTTTGCAAATACGAACATGTGTCAGAGCAACTTATGTTACCTATGTCCAAATGATGTCAGTTTATCTATTCTATTTAAATTTCGAATTCAATCCTCTGTAGCATTATCCAAGAAATATGTCTCCTTCAGATGAAATGAAAATTGTGTTTGTGCAATACCGTATAACCATACAAATTGGTATTATTCTATAACGAAATTTTTTAAAATCACAATGACGTTGTGAAAAATTGGAGAAAATATTTACAAATCAAATTAAATGCATCCATGTAACAAGTAATCCAATCTAAATGTGAAGATTAAGAAGTGAATGAATAATGCATCTCAAGGGTGATGAAACTCATCCTCATATTGGAAACCCCTTTAAAACACACATACACATACAAACACATGTGGTCTAAGGACACATCTTGACCACTAACATAGTTCTCCCATTAATGCCACTTTCCCAAAGACACCCTTGAAAATACCATAGAAGGGGACCTTATGATATAATGAAGTATTTAAGTGCATATTATTAGAGTATTACCACTCAAATACTATAACTTAATGTAATAAAGTTTATAATATATTAAACTTTACTAAAGAGTTATTAATTGATAAATGTCATTAATTAAGGGGTCAAGATAAAACCACATGACTTATTGCAAAGAAATCAACTCTATTATCATGCACTTTAAACGAGAATGTTTCCTTATTAGCCCAAGCCATAGAGAGAACTTTGGAAGTGATTACAGAACTTTCCTAGAACTTTATGGTCATTCCTCTAGGCTAAGGTAAATTTATAAGCATTCTACTAAATCTATTCAGGCAAAGAACACCACGAATATTGGGGTGTTTACTAGTCACTAACTAATAACACTACCATTACCTTGCACAATGAAGGAATACCTTGAAGTGGCAATCACAAACTATAGGATATGAAAGGTAGTGAAAAATGAGGTACCTAGGTTGATTTTTATTTGAGTCTACTCAAAGAAACTGACATACACAAAGAACCCTGAAAATGTGTCAACATGGCTCATATCGAAAGAACTCTATTACTGTTTCTCTTAGCAATGGAAAAACCCAAACTATTCTTCATGGAATAAAATGGTAGTCCAAGCATAAAAACTAATGGCTTAGATGTATTCCTAGGGGTATGGTAATGTAATATTCCTAGATGTACTCATAGGTATATTGGTAGTCAACACATTTCAATCAAAATCACATAGGCCAAAAATAAAATATTTCCATTGGACCCAAGGTTTCATGCCACGTGTTCAAAAAAATATCTGAACAAAAAGTATTTGACAAAAAATTTCTAACAATGGAACTCTTAGGAAACCTTACTTCAATAGGGTTTTTGAATCAAAGAAAAATTTCAAATTATTGTCAAGTATATCATAAGAAAACCTTAATATTTTTGGTGAAATTTATTGATTTTATAATAAATATAAAGCAAAAACTAGAGCTCATATTTTATATTTATATAAAAAGATATTATATTTTTTGCTTATTATCTTATTTTGAAAAATGATTTTGGATTTGCCTCTTAATATTGGAAAAATTATTTTTGTTGTGTATTATCATATTTTGAAACATGATTTTTGATTTGAATATTAATAATGGATAAATTGAACTTTGTCCATTTTAGTTAACAAAATCATGCGATGCTCCCTGGAAATTTTGATGTGTGTTGATATGATACTAGGATATTATTGAATATGTTATTTTCAAGTCTCAAAACTATCATCAAGACAAGTTTCCAAACGAGTGACAATTGGTTGTACCTATAGTTATAGGCATTAATGTTTGGCTTTATACTTAATCCACATAGTACAAATATTTGGGGCTTATACCTTTGATAGGAAAAGGTGTCTCACCTACCATTGTGTTCATCAAGCCTCCCATTTGCAATCTTAAATCCACTTAATATTCAATGCTCTAATACATCCTCTCAAAAGGCATGGTAACAATCCTAGCATTATGTTGAGTCTTTATGATTTTAATTTACAAGAAATTCATGGAAAATTTACAATATACAATTGAAACTCTTCAATTCTTCAAAATCTACAACAACAACTTCCCCACCTATCACTCAAACCTTCAATTTATAATCTCAATGCTCCTCCTTCCAGAGACTAGTCAATAGTCACTCCTAGAAAAGAATATGAAAGAAAAAAAATTGGTATAAAAAGAATGTGAGCTTTGTAATTTTATTCAATGTTACAATTTTTAAATTTCATATATAACCTAAACTCAAAGTAAAAGATAATTATTTTTATAAAATCTATCCGTTTTGTTTTCTATATAGTCCAAACAATCCAATGAACAACTTATCTCCACGCTACTCCAAAGTAAAGTGTTCCTCCTAAAATGCAGCCAAAATTACATCCAAACATTCATTTCCCATTATATTACTCAATGTTATGTGTACTATGGTGCTTCTAAGAGAATATTATAGGTGTTTTTAAATACTACTAGTTATTGACCATCTCTTGGAAAAATATCTTTCCATTGCTTCTAAGAAAATATTATAGGTTTTTTTAAATGCTCCTTTTGTTTCTTTACCATATCTTGGAAAATATATTGCCATTCAATTTATGGTAACAGAGTTTTGGTACTAACAAGGTTAATAAAAAAATGACTTCACGACCCATCAATTGCATGCACAAAAATTGAAATTTTGCACAAAAAATTGAAAACAAAAAATCAAACATACTCTGTGACCAACCATATGATAGAAGGTAGCAAAAACCATCAAATTTGACTAGCCCCTTGAGTTATTTCCAATTGGAAATAGCATTATAAAAAAGTTCACACTGAACACTGCAGTTAAATACAACAATACAAAGTTTTGTTCCACAATTCAATATAGGATCCTAAAATGCAAATTGAACATTTATATGATTGGCATGCATCACTATGAAATTTCAAATTTCCAATATATGATAGGTGAACTGAATTATCATCAGTGCTCATGGAATTTGAAGCTTATAAGTTATAACTACATTCAATGTCTAGAAAGAAAATAAAAAATAAATCTATAGAGGCAATTTAAAACAATAAAATATCATTGGCTTCGAAAGTGAAATGTTGATAACATATTTTAGAACATTGAACACTGCTAGGAAATGAAATGAAAGACCAAAAAGTGGTTTAATAAGATTTGTGGCTAGGAAATGAATTAAAATACAAAAAATTGGGTTAGTAAGATCTTTGGTATAAAAGAGCGTGAGATTTATTGTTGCATCAAACAAGCTTTCCCCTATTCAAATTTAACTTCTCCACATGCAAAAATTTTCAGTGTTGCATAATCAGATGTAATGCTTCTCATTCTTACAATCACCTTAAAACAATAATGTATGAAAAGATGTATTCCACATGCTCGTACCAACAATATATTATGCCATCAATTGTAGATTAACTATTTCTTGGGCACTAATTAACATGGTAGATATCTAGCCTTACTATCTGCCAAAAACTAGATGGAATGTCAAAAAGATATCTATTTACTCTGGATGACTTCTGAGTGTATGAGGATGCATCACATAACATGGACACATCACATAACATGGAATTCTCTGCACTTGGGTTCAATTATATGGAGAATATATTCTACCAAATTAGTCCAAGATCGCACTAAATGGCTTATGTTCTCCAAGGTGCAAGGATTAACTATTAATGGTCAAGGAATTATTGATGGGACATGCCAGAAATTGTCGGATGGTGATTGCAACTTACACCAAAACCATATTTTCCAGAGTGTTCGTAGAACATTTATGGTATATTTTAGCTCAAATGTACATTTAAGTTATTTTAAGTTCAAGGACAGTAAAAAAATCCATGTTGAAATAGCTCAGTCAACCTATGTTCAAGTTGAAAACTTGGAAATTGTTGCTCCTCGCTATAGTCTGAATATAGAAAGAAATCACATCTACACCTATCAAAATTTAGTGATTTGGAATTGCACAATCCATCTACACCTCTCAAAATTTAGTGAATCGACATTGCACAATTGTAAGAGGAGATGATTGTGTTTCTATAGATAAGAAAATCCCAAACATTTAAATCAGCAAACTAGTTTGTCGGCCTGGACGCCGAATAAGTATAAGTATTGGCAACCTTGGAAACCATGATTCATAAGACATAGTTACAGATGTGGTTTGTAAAGGAGATTCCCTCAATGGCACACAAAATGGAGTATGTATAAAAACATGGTAGGGGCATTCTGGGTATGCCCAACTAATTTCTCATGTGAACTGTGAAAATTCTACTGAAGTGTATTGGTTTATTTTCTCCTACTTCACTTAATTTATACAAGTTATTTTCATAAATTAGATTCGGAAAATACCGAAAATAAACACAACTATATACTACACATGCAGATTATTTACTGTATAGTTCACTCATGCAACAAGGTGACACATGGATTTTTTTACATATGTCCTCGGAAAAACCCAAAGCAGGAAAACCGGTTTAGCAGATATGAGGGTTTTATTCTTAAGTAGTTTTGAGTACAAAAAATATGGGTTCCATCCTTGGAAAAACCGACAGAGAATAAAAGATATAAAATCTGCAACTAACCTGAGGATCTAGTGCCAAATATCTGACTGATCCACACCCTCAAATAGGATTTACAGGACTCAGCCCAGATCTTACACTAGAAACACTCAGTGCTACTTCTGAAACCCCAATGTTTGCTTGGAGGGACTGCGCCAGCCTCTTCATGGCCCTATGAGGGCTTGCGTCATCCTATGAGGGTATATGTTGCCCTTGCGCTGCCTCTTCTTGACCAATGTCAGGCCAGCGTGGCCCTATCTGCCTCTGTGTTGTCTCTACACTGTCCCTGCTGCTCTACGTGGCTCTGAAGCCTCTATGCACTGACCTTGTGGCTGCTCCTCTTACCTCTTGTTGTCTCTTGGCTCTTTTAATCATATCATTCCTTCAGCCAATACTACCCCTCAGTACTAGGAAATTCCACTAGAAATTCTTAGCGAACCCGCCCTATAATTCCAAATCTATTCCTCAGTTCTATAGAAATTATGTGTCTGCAACTAACCCTCAAGACTTTCTCTTATACTTTTTCGTTGAACCATTCAATGGCCAGGATTAAATCATCTATCAACAGATGATATTAAAAGATTGCTTGATCCATGTGACTTAAGACAATTTTAGCATATGTGTTAATTAATTCACTTTAATTATTTTATTTTCCTAAGTTAGACTTAGGAAATCCATTAAAAAAATTAATTATTTTAATAAATTAAACACAAATTGAAATTTCTCAAATCAATTTATGGGTTTTGTAGGTCGAGTGTACTCTAGTCCCTCCATAAAATTTGGGACCTAGAGCAGAACTGATGCTACCTCAAATACACAAAATCTCAAAACTCCCTCTTAGCACCAAAAGTGTGCTCTAGAAATACATCACACCGTGTATCATGTTATCACTCATTTACTTGTAAAACTTTCCTTGATGTGATCATGCAGGTCATTCACAAAATGGATGAGGTATCCTAAGTCATTCAATGTGATGTATGAAACGTTTTTCATTTTTATGAAGTCTATCCTAAGTTTGAACTTCACCTCCATCCATGCCACTTCAATCAAATCAATCCCATATCATGTTGGTTGTCATTCCCACACATTTAAACTCAAAAGTGCACACCTGTCAATTTTTCAGAATTTCGTAGCGATTTACAAAGGAAATCCATAGATTTAGCTACGAAACTTCCTAATAGTTTCGTAGCGAATCTGAGTAGCCTAATTGTCTTTTCTATGAAACTGCGTTTTTTCATCCAACATTGTGAGAGCAATGTGAGGTGTCAGTTTATGATAAAAGGAGTAAAGGTTGAGGTCTTTCAAGGTCGTTATGATAAGTTTCTAATGTACACAGTTGTATTTTATGTAATCATGATCCTTTTTGGTTGCATGTGCTATGATTAAAACCTGAGTTGTCAATTAAAATTTCAAACCTTACCCCAAATCATCTTTTTGTAATATTAATGTTTATCCTTCCATGTAAACCGATCTGTGGAGAGCTGCTTCATCAATCCAAGCAGGTTATCGTCGAATTCAAATTCTGCAGGTGTCATCAGCAAGTGAGGCAACGAAGACTATAAAGCATCCATGGCTGCAAGAAAGAAAAAAAATAAGGGTGGCCATTGTCTCAGGTACGAACCTATAGATTTGAAATTACTCAATGAAGACCCTACTGCTATGGAGGTTTTTAGGAGGACTGGTTGCTTACAATTCTGCCAGAATTTGTAGGGTTTCCATGCATAGGTTTCAAAGGATTTTGCCACTAATTTTACAGGGACAACATAAAAGGTTGGGATTTTGAATCTCACAGTGACACGAGAAAGAATATCACTAGCTATAGGAATCCCTAGAGGTGGTGAAGAGTGGTTTAAAGGCATAAATTTTAAAATTTAGTGTTGTAAGGAGTTTCTCAAGCAAGCACACAGTGGAGTTGATTTGACCAATGGTATCCCTAAGAGTTTTATGAAGGAGAATTAGGCAAAGATAATGATGGCCATTAAAAAATAATTCACTTGTGAAGGAAGATTCCACATGGTTTACTCTTACCATCTCAGATTCCTTCTGCACTTTGTAGGTAAGAGATCACTTGACTTACCTTTCTATTTATACATGAGTTTAGGGAAAATGTCAGATAGAGTTCAAGTCATTTCAGAAGGAAATGAGACATCTTTGTTTCATAATGGTCTAATAAAGTTGTTAGTGTTATAAGAATTGAGAAGGTTAAACATATATTGGACTTCTTTTCTGTTTATGAGTGTTTATGAAATAGATGTAGTCACTCCAAAGAAAGTCTTAAAACCTAGAAATACTACATCATCAACTGAAATAGAAGAAGTCGAAGAATAAAGAAGACAGTCCCCTGCAGAACCAATGGACATAGAAGTAGAACCTTGGCAAGAGACTGACACCCCTCAACCAGAACCTGCAAAACAGAAACATAAAGTTAGAAAACAAGTAAGAGGATAACTAGAAGCCAGACATTGGCCAATGGGAATCTAGAGGATATCCTTCATGCAATTGATATTGAATAATCACCAATAGTGCAAGCATAAGATATTGAATATGGTGCAAGAAAAATAAAGAAAGGTAAGGCTGCTAAGAAATTAGATTTTGCAGGTGAAAATCTTGGATTTATACTCCATCCAAGAAAGACACTGACCATGTTTTCTAAGAAGGTCATGGAGAGAAAAAAGATAGAGAAAATCAGTGAATTTGTGCAACCAATGAGCATTATAGATTTATCTCTTGCAACAGAAGAAGATGTTGTCATCATGCAGAGAAAGGGAAAAGAGAATATAATTGAAAAATCATAAATATAATCCCTGAAAGAATAGCTGAAGGAAGCAGGTAAAGAAATATTGGAGTTGAAGTTAGAGTCTGAGAAGCACAGGTATAAGAAGGTTCAATTTGAACAGATGATGAAAATATGTGACATACAGATCTCAAGTGTTACAAACGCTATGGATAATGCCACAAGATTTCTCGAAAGGACTCAGCTATTAAGAGTGGTGGTCAAACATACCAGGAAAATGAACTTATAATTGCAAGCTAAAAACAGAGAATTAAAGGATCAAGTAGAAGGCCTTAAGGAGAAGCTGGACATGATTCAAGTTGAGCTAGAGAAGAAAGGGTTGAAGAACCTATAGGCTGACCTATTGTAAATGAAGATGAAACTCCTAAAGATTGAAGAATTGATTTGAAACATGTTTTATGAGGTTAATGGCATGAGAAGAACCTAAATTTTGGCTCTGGAGATAAAAATTTGAAGAAAGTCACAAAATTTGCAAATTCTCGTTTATTAGATAGTTTCGTAGCATGCTTTAGGCTTGAAGCTGGAAAAACACTACGAAATTTTTGAAGATGTTATTTTGTTTTTAAAATCAATTTTGTGAAGGATTAAGGAGCGATGTTGGTTGTTTTTAATATATTTTGGCATATCAAATGTTTTTTTTTCCAGAAAATGTGGCAGGGAGATGGATGAAAAGGCAGAAATTCATACGCTACAAAACCATGCTACGAAACTTCCTAAACTGCTTCGTTTTGTAGTGAAGGATTTTTGAAGATTTTTGGAGGTTCAAGCAGCACCTCGGCCATCTGGAGACATCGAGCTTGTCAGTGGGCCATCAAAACATAGACTCTTACTTAATATGAGTGTCACTCATCCATATCAACCTAAAGACCAATACCAAAGTGGAGATTATCTACTCCTGAAAAGTAGGGCCGTGTTTCCTAAATCTAGCGGTTACTTTAAATATGTTAGTGATGGGGAATGTCTCTCAAACATGTGATTTCTATCATGTAACTATTTTACTGTTAAGAAAAATGAATGTAATATATAGGAAGTAGAGTCTTGTTAGGTATTTCACATTTTAAAGGATAGCTATCCTTTTTCTGTTCCAAGAAAGTAGTTTGACTTATGTTAGGTGTCAAAGTTAGAGTTCAAGGATCTAGCTAGTGGGTTCGATCATTTTCAGTGCAAATAATGTATATTTATAGACTGAACATCGAATAGAAATTTTTTCGAGAATATTGCACCAAATTGCTTCTTGTTATGTTTTTCCATTTTCAGTAATATAAAGTGACATTTTACTTCCACATCTAAGATTCTAATGAGGTGTTTAATGTTTTACTGCTCTATTTCTTTTATGTCTAATCACCTGCAATGCGTTTTATCTCTAATTACTCAGAATTCATGCTATCATGATCTGACTTCCTTTAGGGGTTAAATTGTTGTTTTTTCCTTATGTTGTGTGTATGTATCATCCTTATTAAAAACCTCTATTTGCCTTAGCTTCCATAAGAAGAATTACTGCCACTAAGTTCATTGAAGTTGACTCCATAGCCCAATGGTAGAAAGCCTTTCATTTTTCAACCTGTAATCAAGCTAAAATAGGTCACATTTCATAGAGTTAGCCATATAAATAGTATTTCTATTGAAAATCATAAATCCCCTTTGAGAGATCCCTCTCAAACTGAAGAGGCTAATCTTGAGTTAGAAGTGGTTTGAAAGAATTACATTAAGTTGATTGATGGGAAACCTATCAAGATCAATTTGGTAATAACATATGACAAGATCTTGAGTACTTGGTTTGTGTTGTTAATAATTGGCCTGCTTCCCTCCATCTACTGCACTACTACTCTCTATACTGTTGCCCATGCCACTACCACTGACACTGCCACATCTATACTGTAGCTGCCTCTCAATTTGTTGCATCATGCTGGCCATAGCACTGTGACTGCTAACTGCTGCACTGCAGCTGAGTTACTGATAAGTAAGAAACTGAATAACTCTTTCCAACTATTTGAAATATAAGTCAAGTTGCCCTCCACTATTGAAGCTTCCTAGATGTTGAATCACGCTGTCCACTTGGAGACACTATCATCCTGCAACACTACACTGCGTGAGCCCAACATCTTTGTGCTGATGAAGTCCCATCAGCCTCTCAGCGCTACTACCTCCACACTGCTTAATGTATTTATCCTAGAATTAGTTGAGAGAAAATGAATTGGTGACACCCTCTCGATTATTTATAGTTTAGTTGCTACTCATCTCGGGGACTTGGAGCTGGCTCAAACTCATGTTGAACACCATGTGGTTGAATGTAATGTCTAAGCGACTCAATTTAGAACAACCCTTCAATATCTCTTGCAAAAAATTGGTATGCGTTTTTCTCCCAACATGACTTCCTCCACTTCCTCCAAAACTCTAGACAGGTATACAAAGCAGCAACCAAAATACTTTCTGTCACATCAAATTTCCACTCACACTATGATTTTAAATAGAATTGAATTCCACGATTAATTAATTTTTTTTTTATTAGCCTTCCATTTCTTATAGGCCTATTCCCATGAAATATCTCTCATATGGTAGAAAATTAGCTAAAAATTGTGGATATTTTACTATTATTTCCATGATCTACCGTTGAATCTTGAAAATCAATAAAATCTAGTGCCAATCATCTAGAAGATCCTGGTATTCATTTCGTTGTCAAAATTCTCCAACTTGATATCAAATGTGGTATTTTCACGCTTCTTTTCCTCAAATTTCATTTCACTAAAGGTCAAACTCGCATGAGGGATCACTGCAGAAATCTCTACTCACAACATCGTAATGCAACACGCCTTCAAGTTATCCCTCAAATGGAAGCCCATCTGCTTTCACTCTTATGGGAAGATGTTGGAAATGGATTCAACAAGTTTGGGGATTTTATCGCAGAGAGGAAGCCTCAAACCATATGGATCACATGTTTTTGGAAATTTCAGCTTTTGGGATTTGGTTTCCATAGAAAAATAGTTTGGAGCATCAAAATGGGCTCCAAATGGAATGTAGAAAAGTGATATTTGCTATTTATATACTACTTCATATCTTGAAATGAGAATGGGGTAGTTTTTACACTATAAAGTGATCCCTAATATGTACCAAAATGGTAGTCTCATGCTTTTATAGATGAACTAAAAGTTGGGAATCAAATCGCGAGGTTTTGAATATATTGAGAGCAAGACAACTACTTCATGGAGATAGATATTTCCAACCACAACATGAATAGATGCCTCCAAGGTTTTGAACTTGCAACCATTAAAATTCATAAAATGTTGAACCTTAAAAGATGTTATTTGACTTAAACATCTCCTCTTGCTCCTTTAAGATAATAAATGGTCTTGCATACTCATCAAATTCTAAAGTGATATGTGCAAATAGTTACAAAATGTAGCATAGATATTAAAGCCTAAACATACAAGGTTAGCTACAAAAAAACGATGGATTATGAACTAGAGACATGAGGTGTCTGTACTCCTGTATGTGTGGAAGGCTAAATGTGGAGTAGAATTGCATTGAAGTTAAAAGTGAAACATAACTTGGCATCTTCAATGGACTGAATTTTTGATGGTGGCATTCAATATTGGACCTACTAGTGGTAAAACCATAATTCACAAATCTCCTAGATGTCATTTTCATGCCCTAAGAAAAGTTTGTATTTCAGACATAATTCAGATGTCATTTTTGTTCTCTATGAAATGTTGTTGTTAAGATGCATATTGTGAAGAAGAATTAAAGCTTAAAATTTTAAAAAGTGTTAAAATTTTCCAATGTGAAAAAAAATAGACACAATATTTTATTTTCACTTACATCTAATTTTAGTTGTATTTGAGAAACTAACTCATTTTTACACATTTTTGGTTGTGATATTTGGTGGTATTTATTATAATAATAAAAATAATAATAACATAATTTTAAGGTTACATTTTTATGAAATTAATTTTCTATTAATGTTTGTGGAGGCAACATGTGAGATGTTGGAAGGAAAAAAGTGCTTAATTTAACGTTATTGTATTGAAAACATTTCCGTGTTCTTTCATATTAGGTGGGTGAAAATAAAATATAGTATATAGTGAACGAATTTAATAGTTTAAAACAAGTGTTAGTTTCTTAAAATTCATATGTAAAATTTGGAAGGAGTAGGATACATATCCTTCTTTACGTTAAATATATTCAAATTGTTGCATGAATGGGTTTGTAAGAAGTTATGATTTCATCTTGAGAAAATGGTGTTCTCTCTTAGTCACTCACATAGTTTAGGTTGTTATAAGAAAAGTAGGCGTTTTTCCATAAGATGTTAACATTTCATTTTAAGCAGTGTGATAATGTGGTTTCAATGAGGCATTAAAAGAGGGAATGACCATGCACATTCAGGATGCTATTGTTATGTTTTGCTTCAAGAAAGAGTAAATGTCTAAGAAGAATCTAACAAGGGTTGAAGAGCTTGAATAGTTATAGATGTTGTAGGGTTGTAGTATTAATTAGAGGTTTGGACAAGTAATTTAAGCATGATGAGAAGTTATGTAAAGAAAAAATGTTAGTTGTAGTAATTAGTGACCATTCCTTGATCAAATTTCATACCCTATCCTTGGAACTGCCACTTGAAAGACGCAGAAGAAATGTGAAATAGATGTGTAACCCACTAAATAAGTTGGCAAGGTTGCTGCAACATATATATGTGTTCATTCCGTATTGGAAAAGGAGGTGTTGGCAACTCCCATTTTTGATAAATTTTCAACCTTTGAATTTAATTCCCTATGGATGTGATCAAATTATATAACCCTAAATATTCTATTAAGATCAATAATTATTATCATCCTCTCATCCAATAAAGAAGTGTATAAGGAAGTATAACCTTTCATCCAATCTATAACAACCTTTCAATCACCTATCGCCTGTAAGTTTATATTGTTGAATCGACACAATTAAAATGAATCACATAAACAATTAATTCATATTATAGTAGTCCTTGTCAGTTAGTCATATTTTTATTCCTTGACTAAATTATTCAGCCACATTAGTCATTTTTAGTAGTATTATTTATTAGCTAGTCGTATATTTTAACTCGTGACTAAATTAGTCATTTATGTTAGTTTTTTTTAGTTGGGTTTCTAAATATTTCTAGTTTTTGGTAGTATTTAACTTGGAAAAGTTGTGGTGAGTAACGTTTTTAGTCACCTAGTAACTAGTTACACCATTTTATACTAGTGAAAGTACCTCCCTGCGTAAGACAAAGTGTTGATGTTTGTAGCTATTGTAGGCACTTCTACATAGGCCTTAGTGCTTGAGGAAGTAGTCCAACATCTGGGTATACACTATCTAGCCCAAGATCTAAGTAGACACTTGCTCTAGTGCTAAGGTTTTTTTTTGTATCTTAAAGGTGAAACTTAGGAAGAAAGAAAACCTTAACTTAGGATATTAAAAATCGGGTGAAATAGTTATGTGGTTATTGAAAGTGGAGGTGAAAACCTTGTGGTTATGGCATCAAAGACTTGGAAATATTGGATAGAAGGGCCTTTGAAGACTTCATGGTAATGGTATGGTAGAAGGTATGTCTAATTTCTCTCTCATTTTTGGTTTTTGTGAGCATTATGTATATGGGAAGAAGAATCTATTGATTTTCCCCTTCGGTGCTAAGTGGGTGAAAGGGATATTAGAGCTTGTGCATAGTGATGTGTTTGGACTTATGCTAGTTCCATCACTTGGTAAGTCTATGTACTATGTATCATTTATAGATGACTTCTCAAGGAATACATGGATATATTTTCTCAGGAATAAATATGAAGTCTTTTATAGGTTTAAATAATTTAAGACTCTCATGAAAAACCACACAGAGAAGAAGATAAAAGTGTTGAGGACACATAATGGTGGAGAGTTTTGCAAGGAGGAATTTGAAGAGTTTTGTAAGAAGTGTGGTATAACATGGAAGAAGAATAATCCATACACACCTAAGCAAAATGGAGTTGCGGAAATATTGAATAGGACATTGATGGAAAAGGCAAGAAGCATTCTTAGTGGTGCCTATTTAGGACAAGAATTCTTTGCATAGGCGATGGAGACTCTAAGTAACCTGGTTAATAAACCACCTTCGTTAGCATTGGAGGATAAGACTCCACATGAGGTATGGACTCGTAAGAAACCCACTCTTTCACATATAAGGGTATTTGGTTGTGATCCATATATACATGTTCCAAAGGAGAAAAGAACCAAGATGGATATTAAATCTAAAAGGTGCATCTGTATTGAGTATAAGGATGGTTTAAAAGTTTATAATATTTGGAACCCAGAAACAAGGAAGGTTGTGTACAGTTGAGATGTGGTGTTTAGAGAGGTGGAAGATGTTATTAAACCTGATGTACTACCAATGGAACCTAAGAAGATATAGTTTGAGCTAAAGGAGGAATAATGAGACTCTAAACCAGAACATGAATTAGAAGATGAAGAGCCACAAACTAGAGCTATGAGAATATCAGTTCTAGAAAGAAGGAAGCGATAAAGTTATAGTCAATCTGCTTTCTATTGAAATTTTTCTTTATCTATTATTGATGATTATCACAAACATGTGAGGGAGGAAGTAGATTTAGAGGATTTAAAACTATGTAAATAATCCATTGTTGATGAAATGACATCTTTGGAAAAAAATGAGGCCTCAGATCTGGTGGGGTTGCGAGCTTGAAGGAAACCCATTGGAAGAAAATGGGTGTTTAAGAAGATGAATGCAAAAGGAAAGGTGGAGAAATTGAAAGCTAATTTAATAGTAAAATGTTATTCCCACGTGTTGAGAATTGATATTGGTGATAGTTTTTCTTGTGTTGCCAAGGTAACTTCTATTAGATTACTTTTATCTATTGGTGTTGCTTTTTATATTGAGGTATAACAGATGGATGTCAAGATAACACTTCTTCACGTGGATCTAGAAGAAGAGATATACATGAAGAAATCTAAAGGACTTGTGGTGAAGGGTGAGAATGAACTCATATACAGGTTAAAAAGGTATTTCTATTGTTTAAAAAGGTCACCAAGGATGTGGTATGAGAAATTTGATACATTTATATGGGGACCTGGCTTCACTAGAAGAAAAGCATATCACTAT
Organism: Pinus albicaulis; assembly: GCA_034641835.2. Lineage (NCBI taxonomy): Eukaryota > Viridiplantae > Streptophyta > Pinopsida > Pinales > Pinaceae > Pinus > Pinus albicaulis. Next base: position 1,535,822,802 of record CM076580.1, on the reverse strand, counting down.
GTGTATTTTAAATTAATTAGTGAAAATTTTATTTATTTGGTCTTGTATGTTGATTATATGTTGTAGATTGGAAATGACAAAGACATTATCTATGATTTAAAGAACCAATTTTCCTCCAAATTCGACATGCAATATCTTGGTGCTGCAAACTATATTTTGGGCATGGAAATTAAATGAGATCAGGAAAAGAGGAAGAAATGGATAAATCATAGGAAGTATGTCAAGGTAATATTTCACAACTTTAATATGGAGGATAGTAAACCAGTGAAGGTTCCTATTCTTGTAGGTGTAAAGTTATCTGTTGAACAATTTCCCAAGACAAAAAAAAAGGAAGATGACATGTCTCGTGTTCCGTATGCAAGTGCAGTCGGTAGCGTAATGTATGTAATGGTGCATACCAGAATACACATTACACATGTAGTGTGAGTATTAAGCATATTTATGTGAAAACCAAGGAAGGAGCATTGGATAGTCGTGAAGCGGGTTTTCAGGTATTTGCGTGGATTTAGTGATTATGGTATCTGCAACCAATGAAGATTGGGATTAGACAAATTTCTAGACATCCGTGGCATTGATGATGAAGAATGATCTAGAGATCTAAATAAGAGAATATATACAAGTGGGTATGTGTTTAACCTATTTGGAGGATGAGTGAGTTGGAGGAGAAAAATATAGTCGTTAGTGGCTCTTTCAACTATAGAGGATAAATACATGGCACCCACTCATGCAACAAAGAAAGAAATTTGGTTACAAATATTGTGTTCAAGTATGGGGTTGTTACAACAAGTTATAAGGATAGAGTGTGACAACCAAAGTGAAATTTTCTTCGTAAAGAACTCTCCTTATCATTCATAGAAAAAGAACAATGATTTTCAATATCACTTTGTGAGGGATATGGTTGAGAAATAAAAGGTGTTGCTCGTATAGGTGGAAAATTTGAAGAAGATGTAGATGCATTGACAAATTATGTGAGCATGGAGAAGTTTTCTTGGTGTATAGAAACAATGGGCATTGAATGGTTGGACCAATGAATAAGATCTCCTGTGACCCCCTTTGTGCGAAATAAAACAAGAAGTGGGATAATGTTGGGTGTTTGTTATATTATTTCCAAAACTAGTCGCACGCGCTGCGGGTGATAGGGGGGCAATGAACCCTCTTGTTTGTTGCATCGGGCGCAACAAGGGGGTCATAGTGGGGGTGAAACCCCCCTTGTCGAGGGCTTTTAGGGAGGGAATATGCCCCCTACACGTGGTATGAGGAATCACCACAAAAAAAATGTTTTGGACCCTAAAATAGGTGTGTCGACTTACCTATGATTTTGTGCATTGGTTTTGCAAATGGTTTTGGGCATGATGGTTTTCTACACGTGGTATTTTGTAGATATGATGACAGGAAGTATGGTTATGTTGTAATACATGGTTAATGTATATTTATATATATGTATTGTAAAATTGAAAGTAATATAATGAAAAATCAATCTCGTAGTCCCATTTTTGGGATCCAAGGGAAAATATTTGAGTATATTTGTTTTATGTTCTCGCCATTGATTATTTTTTGTTTTTAGAAGAAAAATTTTTGTTTTTAGAATTCTTCTACATTTGTGTGCTACTATTCTTGCATTGTTTTAAAATAAATCTTTGATCTATGGTCATCATTTTAACTTCATAATACTTAGGGTAAGTGTGAATTGTTATACATCCTATATAAGAAAATAAGGTTATCAATTCTTGTCAAAGTTTGCACACTTTGTATTGGAATTTTGTTAAATCTTTGATTTTTGTGCATTCACAAATTTAATGTTTTGCTGTGTTATAAGCATATATGATCCACATGGGGAGGAAATAGATTTTATTGTATATTGGTCCACGAAGTGTTTCACCTACTTCTTAATTTTTTAACTTTACAATAGTAATGTTCTATATAGATCAATGTCTAGCGATACAACTTAGGCATGAGGTCAATCTCTTGTTGATTTTTTATTATTTGGGGCAGCCATTTGGCTAGTGGAAAGCATATTTAAACCAAACCTAAAAATTATTGAACTTGTAGTTTTTCTCTCGTGTCATCTTATGTATCTCCACTTCTTCGATCTATTCAATCATAAGTTTTATTACCATCAAGCCAACTTCATCGATCCTATCTTAAGTTTTATAACAATCAAGGTGATTTTCGGAAACAACCTTGTATATTTAATGTGGGATTAAAAAATATTCCAATGAACCAATGTAATGTAAGGAAATTTCCTCATTACTATTGTTTAGAACACCATGAAAAAAAGAAAGTAAATTTGTATCATTATACCAATGTAATTTGAATGCTTGATACTAGATTACAACCATCAGAATGAGTAGAGTACTACTTCGCTTAAACTTTTATCTATAAATGTAGGCTAACTAGAGGAACCTCTAGATTAAACTATAGGGTCTAACACAATCCATTACTTATAGCTCAATAGATTATTCAATTATTATTTATTGGTGGCTATAGAGAAGGAACAAAGAGAGGTGTTTAGTTTTCTAACAAATTCCTAAGTCAAAATTATATCTATGGTAAATGTAGGCTACTCTTACTATTATTAAATTAGGCATCATTTTTCCGCATAATATGATAACAATAAGAGAGGGATATAGCAGAGCTACCTAGTACATGTTCAAGTTGGAGCTATGGATTGAAAATGCACAGGTAGCATATTGATTTGTGATATTTGGTTAATTTCATGAACATATAGGTCATCTGAAAGGGAAAGGTGAATCACCAAACATGAAAAAAACCCTTCTATCTGAAGAAGATATCTTTTGAATTCATTTTTGGATAACAATGTATTCCTCTATAAAATCCTCCAAGATCAGATAGAATTAACAAGAAGCAGTATAAGAAGCATTCAAAGTGGAAAAAATAGTCTCCTAATTGAAAAATGAATAAAACGATCTTGGAGGAATTTTTCTCCATTATTTATAAAAAAATCACATAAAATTTCACTTAGTCCATGAGATAATGAGTATATAGGAGAAATTTTGAAATACTTATGAAATATTCATGAAATTTTAGTGCTATGCACATTTCTCCATTAAATTTAGAGATAAGGATTATCTCATAGAAATGTTTCAAACCCTTGATTAAATTTTAGGCTCACTCGAGATATTTTTCAAACCCCCATGAAATATGGATAATGATTCTATGTGAGAAATTTTAGTCTCACTAGATTTTTTTTTTCAAAACCCAATGAAATATGGAATGTGTCCATATTTTTTTGACCTAGATATTTTGTAAACTAGTGATGGAATGTGTCCATTACATTTGGATATAAGCTCATGAAATGTATACCTTGCCTTAGGAATTTAGCCCATGTGTTACACTTAGATATAATCACATGAAGTGTTAATTTTGCAAAAGAAATTTTTAGCTAGAGAAATTTTGCAAAGTGTTACGATATTTTAGATTCTCCTCAAAAAGTATCCAAACCTGATAAATATGGGTGAAGGTTTATTTAAGGTTGTCAATTTTTATAATTAAATAATATTAATAACCATTTTTTTAAATACATAATATTAATATTTAATGTAATTTTTTTTAAAATATGATATAGTTTTTAAGAATATATTTTAATGAAAATAGGGGTTATGGAAAAAATTTTCTTGAAAGGTTTCATGCATGTCAAATATTCCCCTAGCAAAATATTAAAATAAATTATGTTGTAAATTTTATTCTAAATTCAAAATCCTTAAAAAAAACCTTTCTAATTAAAAAAAAAAAATGAAAAAATTGTTATTAATATTATTTGTATGCTTATTAATGATTAACCTTTTGTTCTTTTTATTTCTACATAATAAATTCCCTTATATGGAAATTCAAATCAATTTGGTTAATAAACTATCCCTTTTATTTAGGATTTGAATAAAAATTTGAAACCATTTAGTTAAAAATTTGTGTTAAATATTTAGCTCATAAATTAATTTAAATATTATATATATAATTACTGTGATAAAAGTGTCAACTTAGATAAGAGTAAAAAAATTAGAAATACTATATTAATTTTTTTTATTAAATCTAGTGAGAATAAATATTGTGGAGCATAAAAAAGAGTGAAGGAATATTTAAAAATGCAGTTCTTTGAATTTTTGGAGTTCAGTGGATTTTCTATAGTTTCTAGCCCAATCTCTTGGAAAAAAAATCGGTGTATATCTATTTACTAGGCAGAGTTTGGCATGAAACTTGTGATTTCAATGTCATTTACAGGTGAAGTATAATGTGAGGGTTTATAAAGAAGTACACTTGGATTAATTGAAAAGTGTAGGGAGAATTTGTATATCCTAGAGTTGTTGGATAGGACCACCCTTAGGGTGATTATACCAAATTGGTAGTTTAATTAGGCCAATAATGGGCTAGAATTTGTACAATTGAGTTGTCACTGGGCTGAGGGTATGATTAAATTGGTATTAAAGTATATATAATTCCTTAGAAATAAATTTTATAATTACTCGATTTGAAGTTAGTTTTTCCATCAAGATTAGGTGGGGATCTTAGATATTTCCTTGTCACAGAAAAAAATGAGCAAAAGAGTGAAAGGAACATTGTACAAATTAATATGTGCTAGGAGTATTCAATGGGTTTTAGATGGTAAGAAAAAGTATAATTTTCAAGGATAGTGTGGATGCTGCCTACAAATTTATTTCATAGAAGGAAATGATAGCCTTGGCTCTCAAAGAGAGGAATCTACATGTAGTTGGGTAGTCAAACACTTGAGAGGATTTTTCTAAGAAGTTCATGATGGAATTGATACTTATTTCCTATGGTACCTCAAGAACATTACAATTAAGTGTGGCTAATAGATAGCCATGTGACAAGGAATATTAAATGAGCACTTGATGAGTTTGACAATATGACCTAGTGGGATTGAAAATTGCATTTGGAGCTTGGTGACCACCCCAAAAGTGCATTTAAAATTGTTGGAAAAGTGACGTTCCAACTTGAGTCAAGAAGAACCATGGAAGTGAAGGATGTGGTGTGGGAACTCACTATAATTTTACTCTGAGTGTCCATGATGAAGAAGAAGGGTTTTTGTTTTGGTTTCCATGATGGCAAGTTATTGTTGATCTAGCTGTAATGAGGGACATGTATTAGGGGATGAAGAGAGAAACATGTGTAGGTTAAAGGGATAGCCTATCTGAGAGAGATATCATTGAGAGATAAAAAGGAGGAGATAACTTCTAACGTTGAGAAGTTGACCTTTGGTGGGAAAGTGGGGAGGGAGTAGACAAATTTCCCAAACTATGTGAGGAAGGTCTCTTTGCATGAAATTATGCTATAGGATCAATATTTAGGAGTACCGAGATTCTAGGAAATAGGATAAGAAAATAGATCTGGAGTATGTTTCCAAAATAGTGTAAAGGAAAGGCTTCTAGTTCAGAGGGAGAAATGAATGCTTCCCATGGAGCATAAAAGTAAGTTAGAGGTGGCTAAAGTACCTCCCTTGCTAAGACAAAGTGTTGATGTTTGTAGCTATTGTAGGCCCTTCTACATAGGACTTAGTGCTTGAGGAAGTAGTCCAAGTTCTAAATATACACTAGAAAGCCCAAGATCTAGGTAGACACTTTCTCTAGTGATAAAGTTATTATTGTATCTTAAAGGTGAAACTTAGGAAAAACACATAATTATTACGTGAGCTTATTGAGCAAAACTAAAATTAGGAGATTACAAATAGGGTGCAAAAATAGTGTTATATCATCAATATTAGATCTTAGTTTCAATCACTTTGGAGAATAGTGTTAGGGATTTAGATTAAAGTAAATTCTTAAAAATAGATGTGGGGGGTCAATCACTTTGGAGTTTAGAGTTAGGGATTTAGGTCAAAGAAAAGTCATAAAAAGAAGGCTAAAGAGAAAAAATAAGGTAAGCACATAATTATTATGTGAGCTTATTGAAGAAGCCTAAACTTAGCAAGGGTGCACAAGTAGCTGTAGATCATAAAGATTAGATCTTGGGACTGTTATTTTTCCTTTACCATGCCGCTTAGATTTTCACTCCTCAACCTGAGACGACCAATCATGTCAGTTTCATTTTCCAGCAACCATTATTTTAGAGGAATTTCATGAAGATCTGCACTAACTTGAACACCATGAAGATTTAAAAATTCAGTTGTTTCCATTGTTTCAATCACTGACATGAAAAAACTATATTCACCTAAAAAATTGTTCAAAATGTGATTTCAAATCTGATTTCTTTTCGATTAAAAAAACCTCATCATTTATGCTTTTTTATTAATGACCACTTGGGTCGTATCATTTTTCCATTATTATGCTCTAAAGATGTTGCAATCTTGATTTGAATTTGGATCTGGATCTTGATCATTTAAATTTTTTGCATCGTGTAAAGTTACCAATCCAATCGAAGTAAAGGTATACAAATATTCCCATCCCTTTACAAAGGTATACAAATATTCCCATCCCTTTAAAAAATAAGGAGATTTTACCCACCCCGAAGCCCCTAATACTCAAATATAACTTCGCACTCCATGCTCTATTCCTCGATCTCTAGTGTCTTTCTCAAAATTTCATCAAAGGGTACTCTCTCCAATACAACTCCAAATACCATCACCATTTCTATAAGATTTTCCACATGGTCATGTTGCAAATTTATCAAGTTATATTTGGTACCAAAGCACTTTCGATATCTCAAGAGGTTGAAAGTCATCCTGTTTGAGTATGAAGATGGTTTGGTGAAGAATAGTTCACTTACATAAGGGCATATGGGAGTCTGTATAACCCTCATGTCCTGCAATTCTTTTTCTTGGATAAACTACTGTGTAGATAAATAGCCTACTGGATTGTGGGTAATGGTATTTCTAAAGTTCTTAGAGAAGCTAATAAAAATATGTGGCCTATTTTCTGAGCTCAATTTGAAATTTATGCTTTGGAAAATTAAAAATATGCATGAATTGAGATTCAATCTATTCAATCTCTAAAATTTCCTCGTGTACCAAAAAAGAAATATTATCCTAATCTTGTTTTCAAGAAGATTACGACAACACAAAGTATTAGAAAGTCCATGCATGGACAAGATAAGTTTGATGATATGTTCAAAAAATATTCTTCTTATTCTATGGTTATTCAATATTCAAAAGAAAAACTAACTACTGAGGAAATGAATTAGTTTTTCCACTACAAGAATTCTAGTTTGGTTAATCTCCCTATGGATCCATTACAAGTTTCTCAAGAGAAAATTGTTACTGGTGTAATTCATCTCACATAATTTGTCCATTCCTATCAGCCAAAAGTAATTGATGCCTCTAACTCTTCCCAAACAAATGAAGGTGGGCCTAATTATAAGTTGGAAGCCATGTGGAATGAATCTATCTAAACCTTGAACTTTTCAACTGATCAATCTCAAGTTGTTTAGACTACTCCGCCGGTGAAGGTTCACGATACGTCAAAGAATGCAAAACAAGTTGTAAAAATAATGAAGGATGTTAAAGAACCTTTAGAGGATAGAGATATAGAAATCATACCAACATTCCCTTCCTCTAAGGTGTTTTTTAAAATCGAATAAATTCCTCTATTGAAAATTTTCTATACTCCACAACACAACGTTATAGAGAAAAGGGGTTGAGAGCAATGCTTAATTCTCGCCATGTAATTTCTAACATTGGTCAGCATATTTTTTTATTCTCTATGGTTAAGTTATTAAAAATTAGTGCAAAAAATAATTAGGATGGCCAGTGCACAATTTCCAGTGCTTATAATGATTGGTAATCATGTCAGTATATAATTAGTAGCTGATAGACAGTAATATTAGTAATAGGTTCATTATATAACAATAAATTTACATAATTGATTCAATATGAGATTTAGTAATATTAGTAATAGGTTCATTATATAACAATAAATTTACATAATTGATTCAATATGAGATTTACAAGTTGAGTAGTGATCTATGTTTTGATTTTATTTCATTGTTTTTTATATGTAATAGGCTCATTCCAGATTCTACAATTGGTATGAGAGCATGCAAAATTGTTTTGGGTTAAAGTCTTATTGTTGGAATTTTGCCAAAGTTAAACATGTCTAATTCTAACATTCTTTTTCCATAATTTGATGGGAATGATTATGATTATTAGTGAATTAAGATGTTGACCTTTTTTATTGGAAAATATTTGTGGGATATTGTTGAATCACGTTATAATGAGCCAAATGATTGGAATGCCCTTACAAGCAATGAAATAATAACAAGAAAGGAAGTAAGGAAGAAGAATGCTCAAACTTTGTTTCAAATTCATATAGCTCTTGATAAGAGCTTATTTCCACAAATATCGGGAGAAACAACTGCCAAAGACTCCTGGAAGACTCTACAAGAAGATTTCCAAGGTAGTGATCAAGTTAAGGTGGTCAAGCTTCAAATATGGAAGTGAGAGTTCAAGAGTTTGAATATGCAAGAAGTTGAAAGTATAAGTGACTACTGTGTGAGAGTCAAAGATGTGGTCAATAAAATGGCTACACTTGGGGAAACGATAATTAATGAAGTTTTAATAAAAAAAGGTATTGATTTCTTTACCACATAGATGGAATCATGTTAAGATAATATTAGAATAAAGCAAGGATTTGACACAATTAAAGTTTGATCAATTGGTTGGATCTCTCATGTCTCATGAAGAAAGATTGAAATACACTTTTGAAGTTGCTGAGAAAGATTTTTCCTCTGATTACAAATTATACATGATAAAGATGAAAGTAGCAGTAGTGCCAAAACCAATCAAGGTCGAGGTAAATGTAATAGTCAAAAAGTTTCTAGAGGTAGAGGCAGAGGTAGTTCAAGAGGAAGAGGTATTTCATTATTGAATGTGTACTTTGAAGAGGAAGTATATATGGAGCAACCACAAGGATTTTAAGTGGAAAGAAAAGAGAATAATGTCTACAAGTTGAATAAGACTTTGTATGGTTGCAAGAAAACACCAAGAGCGTGGTATGATAGGATTGATGGATACTTTCAAGATAATGGCTTCCAAAGAAGTAAGAGTGATCCTACCCTTTACTACAAACAAAAATCTATTGATATTTGGATAATGAGTTTGTATGTTGATGATCTAATATATATGGTTAGTAGTTCTGAAATGAATGATGAGTTCAAAGTTTCTATGATGAATGAATTTGAGATGAAAGATCTAGAACTCATGAAATATTTTCTAGGAATGGAGGTTTATCAAAGTAAGGATGAGATTTTCATTTGTCCGACAAAGTATGCACATGATATGTTGAAGAAATTTGATATGATTGTTTGTAATCCATCCCCTACTCCAAGTGCTCATGGAATTGTATTATGTAGAGATAATGGCACTAATTTAGTTGATGAGACAACTTACATAAGTATAATCGGGAGCTTGATTTTTCTAACACACACAAGACTTGATATTGCATTTTCAGTTTCACTTGTTTAAAGGTATATGAAAAATCCATCTCAAATACATATGAAGGCAACCAAGATAATTTTAAGGTATGTGAAATACACTCTAAATTTTGGTATTCATTACTACTCTACTGAAAAGTTCAATCTTGTTGGATTTAGCGATTCAGATTGGGGAGGTAGTATGGGTGACAGTAAGTCCACATCTGGAAATTGTTTCTCTTTTGGTTATGGTTTGATTATCTGAAGCTCAAGAAAATAAATCATTTTTGCATTCTCATCCACAAAAGTGGAGTATGTTGCAATTACTTTAGAAGGTACGCAAACTATTTGGCTCAAAAAAAATTTGGAAGAATTTTGAGAGAAGAAAATTTAGCCTACAGTGATTTAATGTGATAATGTAAGTGCCATCAAGTTAGCAAAGAATCTCGTTCATCATAACAGGATAAAGCATTTTGATATGAAATTTCACTTCATTCGGGATTTGGTGCAAAAGAATGATGTGGAATTGAAGCACATAGATACTGAGGATCAACTAGTAGATATCTTCACCAAAGTAGTTGCAAAAGCTCAGTTTTTGGCAGTAAGAGATAAGTAAGTAAGCCCACATGAAGCATTAAGTGGGAGTGTGGAGAATAATTCTTAAATCTCGCAATGTAATTTCTCACATTAGTGAGGAGATTTTTTGATTCTCTGTGGTTATTTTATTCAAAATTAGTGCAACATATTATTAGGGTGGCCAGTGCGTAATGGCCAGTACTCAGAATGATCGGTAATCTTGTAATTAGCCAATTAGTAGTTGATATATTATAATATTGGGAATAGGTTCATCATATAACAATGTATTTAAATACTTGATTCAATATGAGATTTATAACTTGAGTAGTGATCTAATTTATTTTATTTCATTGTTTTTTATATGTGTTGGGGTCATTCCAGATTATACAAAAGGAAAAGGAAAAAGGGAAAGCATGATCAGTCCAAGTATTTGGTTCTAGGTAGTGTATCCTTTTAATTCTTCTCGAAAGGATCCTTGGCCACTCCAAGTAAGGAATTGGGAATACTTACATACTTTACAAGTGTATATGTTTCAACTACTATTGATAAAGCAGAAGAGGTCGAGAAGAAGCTGAAGGAGAAATACAAGATAATTGTTATGTCTAAACAGAGTACTAAAATATAAAGACAAAATATCCAAAGTACTCGCCATCCGAGATGATATAACTTCAAAAAATATTTGACTCTCTCAAGGTTCAACATGATGCATATTTAACGGTCAAGGATGAAAAGATACTGAAATTGCAAGGAAGGATTCAACACTTACATGCCAACCGAGAGTTAGCACAATTCAATAAAGAGGAAAAAGAGTTGAACACTCTTCTTTACTAACATAAAATGATCAATATTGTCATTTATCCATGATCAATGTAAAACTATGGAATCCTTGGGAAATCAACTTTCTCATATTAAAAACTATTTTGAGGAGATGGAATAAAATATTTTTGGTTTCCTCACCACGCATGAAAGTGAGGAAGGTATATTAGCCAGTCTACATAAAATTTAAGAAAATAATAAGGAAATCATTTTCACATAATGGGACATCAGCATTAAGCAAAGTGAAGCATCAAATTATCAAGCTTGAGACATTTCCAATAACATAACTAAAGCAATTGATGATATTTTTCTTCAATCTAATATTACCCTAAGTTGCTTCGAAGTCACCCCAACATATATTAAAATTTTGAAAAAGACGTGGAAAGTGTCTTCCAAGAAAAGGGATGATATTATAGATCAATTAACTAAGATCGATTTAGAACTACATTGGAAATTATTGGTTAAACCAAAAAATCGGTGGCTTATGCTACGATGTCTATCGAATACCACCACACAGATGTTTCCAATGTTAAGGAGTGTCACCTTCACCAAACAAATGTGTATTCAACCAACTTCTACTCCAGAATTAAAATAAATCATTAATATCTTTGAATTGAGACAACACGTTGGAGGTCAGTCTTCTGGATAAAATTAGAAAATTTGTTGTATCTATATTGATTTAATCTTTTATTTGAAAAATGGAGATGCTCCTAAATAACTAAATTACAAAATAAAGAGACCATTAATATTGAAATCTAGTCAATATCAAATTATAGACAATGTCCTCTTTAGAAAACACTATGACTCTCTATTACTACAATTCCTTGAGAAATCTGAAGCACAGAGGGTTTTGCGGGAACTCCATGATGAACGTGTAGGTGGACACTTCAGAGGAGAGACCACTGTACATAAGATCCTTCATGCATGATACTAATTTCCCACTCTATTTAAAGATGCTCATGCATATGTGAGAAAATGAAAAACATGCCAAACTGCTGCTCGAAGAAAAATAAAACTAGCCTTGCCTTTACAACGAGTCAACATTGAACAACCTTTTGAGAAATTATGATTTTTTATAATTGGCAAGATTTTTCCTAACTCATCCAAACGACATAGCTATATTCTCAGTGCAGCAAAATATTTTACTAAGTGGGCAGAAGTTGTTCCACTAAAGGTAGCTAATTCTGAGGCCATTATTGAATTTATTGATTAATTCATTATCACCAGATTTGGCTTACCTAATGCACTTATGTTTGATAATGCATCTTATTTTTCGAGAAATAGTATTACTAAATTTTATCTTAAAAGATATTTTGAGCTTAAATATTGTTCTAACTACTATCCCCAAGGAAACCTCTTGGCAGAATCAACAAACAAAAATCTCATAACAATCATCAAAAGGACTATTGTTCAGAATCAGAAAAATTGGCATAAGTCTTTAACATTTTCACTATTGGCAGATAGGATTACTCAGAAGGTGTTTATAGGAAATTATCCATTTAATCTGGTTTATGAGAAAGAAGCTATAATGCCATCAAATTTATCTCTTCCTTGATTATCCCTAATTCAATTTATTGACCAAGTACGTTATTCTTCCTTATAATTAAGAATGTCTCAAATACTTAAGATGGAAGAGCAAAGAGAAAAATCCAAGTTAACTCATGCTTAACACGAGAAAATAGTAAAAATTTCATTTGATGTAAATTTTGTTTCCCCAAAAACATTCCAAGTTGGAGGCCTCATACTTAAATGTGACAAGGTACATGAGGAAAAATGTAAACATACCAAATTCAAAAGAATGTGGCTTGGACCATTTCAAATCATATAAAAAATTGGAGCATCAACATTCATGCAAAAATATATTCAAGGAAGAAAATATTTTCTTCGTGTCAATGGGCTAATTTTGAAAAAGAATATTTTCTTAGATGAAAATATTCTTCTAAATGTACCATACTTACCCTTTTATTTTCTAGGAAAATAATGTTTGATTACATAATTTTGGTTGTTCGCAAAACCTATGAATTATTTTATTTATTTTTATTTTCGAAGAAGAGAAAATTTTGAGGAATTAACTGCCAAACTATAAAATTAATTGAATATTATACAACTCTGAAATATTTTTCCATCAAAATTTTAAATTTTATAAAACTGAAATTTGTAAAGTCTTTTTAATTTAACATCAATTAGAAAATGGTTCATCTTTACAAAGAAAAGACTTCTTGTGACTAAGCATATTTAACTCTAAATTTTCATCCAAAACCCTTAAGGAGTCAATGATTCTCCCCATCAATTGAAAATAATTTTCTTAGTGTAATTAGAAAAAAAAAAAAACTTTAAAGGATAAGAGGCCTCATTACGAGCCTTCTTACCATGATCATAGCTTAATGATTAACTCAAATTACAACAAGTGCATAACAAATCAGGGTAATGGCTCATGATTATTAAGACCATAAGACAAGGGGTCTCATCACGAGCCAAATTTTTCAATTTAATTATAACTAGTGAATGGAATTTTCACTTTCAAGTCATGAAGCGAGGGAAATGACCTTTTAAGAAAAATAAGTTTTATGATACAAAAATATTTATCTCAAAGAATTATAATAATAAATGGATGGGATATTGAATAATTGATGGTTGAATCATAACTTTTCTTAAGCTATTAATACCTACTAGTAGCAGTGGAATACCTATGAAAAAAAAGAAAATAAAAAAGCTAAGTTGCAGAAAGACACTTACTTTATCTTTTTAACTATATAGTGATTGACATAGAGGAACAAAGATATCTATTTATGAAAGGTTTCTAAAATATTAGTGATAAAGATGATTTTTTTTATTTTTTATATTAAGAGTAATTTTATTCATTTAAGATATTTTGAGAGTAGTTCTTGTTTCCTTAAAAAAAAAATTCCTATTTAAAGATACTAAGAAATTGTTTTTCAGAGATAACTAATTCTTCCAGTGAATCACCAATTGTTGAGCTAACAAAAACCCCCATTATTTTAGAAAATATTTACCATAGAAAATAATGGTGACCCTTTTTAATTTTTAGAGTTAAAACAAATAAAACCTTTAGAATAATTCATTAGATAGAAATAGGGACAAAAAATGGGATATAACCTTAAAATTTGACCTTAAAAGCACTTACACAGATAAAATATCGTGTTATCGCAATTCACAAAACCACAATGAAGCATACGTAGCTCTTAAAAGGCTACTTTGAGCATACTATGATAAGATGTAAATAAGAAAAAGAAATTTTATAAAGGAACAATCTAGATTTCCAAACAAATTCTATAAGGAAAGTTGCAGGACCCACTTCCGTCACTTAAGTTATCGCATTTCGCATTTCGCAAAACTAATATTATATCACATCACATCCCCAGGAGCATAATAACTATTTTCTCCCGACCATGTTCACCGATGCGATAAAGTACATCAAACATCATATATAGCACTCTTGGAAACATAAACATTTCACACTCAATTTGTTTTTTCTGATATAGCAATTGTGATATTGCAATTAAGAGAAAAACTGAAGATGATAAGTATTAAATGAGGATTTTCACACGAGAAATATTGCAATGGAACAGATTTGGTTTTAATGTGGAAATGATTATATGGGCACAACAACCCATATTAACCATTAATAACATAAATAAACGGTTTTGTTTCCCATACCTTCATAATAATTTTACTGTAAGATGCATTCAATTCATATCTTATCATCGTGAGAAGTCTCATATTTTTAAACATTTATATTGCTATGATACTTGTGCATAAGTAAAAACAAAAGTTCCCTATTTCCGCTTATTCTTTCTTACTTATTTACAAGAAAGCTCGAATAAGAAGAATTCTTTGGAGATGTCTAAAGCTCTGAAAAAACCTAAGAAGCATATGGCACATGTAAACCCTGCACCCACGACATCCGAGAGAAGAGAGATGTTGCCTCTATTGATAGATACTACGTGTGGACCTAAAAGCGGATCTTCTTCATGGGAATCCATGTATAAGCTGCTTGAAGATGACCAACCTCGCAAAATCCAAAGAAAGGAAACTACTCATGCTCCGTGTTATCACCAATAAAATTTCAATTTTTGATTAGGAAGGTCTGAAATACTTCATTAGCTACAACTATCAATCTTCAATATGTATATTATCCTGAAAAACTCAAATCACATTTAAAAAAATAATACCTGCATGATTTCACAAGAAGTCTCCATTCACTCATCACATTCGAGTGAATCTCCATTATCCACAAGAAAACAACCATCGATGTGCTTTCTTTATCCTTCTAAAATCTCTTCTTAAGACTATAAATTACTCCCATCTTCTGCCATACTTTACCTTTGTATGCCTACTTCTTGTCAGAGTTAAAATATAATCTCCTCTTTCTGCAATATCTCTGTCAATTTTCTTCAAAGAACATTTGTTTTACTAATATCCTCTTTCTTTTGTATTCACACTTGCATTCTACTTCTCTTTCACACAAAATCCTATTATGTTTTTCTATGAAATTTCTTATCCATAGTTTACCTCTGCAATCTTCATTTATAACAATTTTTTTCATTAACCTTGCTCTGAGAGAAAATAAAGTTTCCAAAAGGCCGCAAAATACCCACATACATAGAAACTTAAACTCTCTACCCGTTCCTAGGATTTTATGAGCTGGAAGTATTTAAATGACCCACAATAACTCATCAACAACACAAGCTTTGTGGCACCCTAGTTTCAATCGAAACCATTAAGTTGTCAACCATCAAGAACATATATAATACCTTTAACTTACCCTTATCGCATCACAACATCACAAACTCTTGCTTCTACAATACTACGAACCTATGGGTTATGACCCACATGACTCTCCACTTGCATGGAAAATCGCAACATATATGACATCGCATGTCACACAAAATATCATACAGCTTTCCAGTCAATAAATATTCACAACGTTGATGTGAATTCTCACTGAACTGCGATGTAATCTCGACCGTTGATATATACTAGATCTAACAGCCCCACTGTGCCTTTACGAGTCTGCTTTGCATCGCAACCCACATAACTTACCCTGCCAAGTCTGAACCTATAACTAAAAGAATTATCGATTTCAATGTGCGCCTAGATCCTCCTCCCAATATGTGTCCACTTCGCAACTTGGCGAGTATAGCATTTTTCACATTGGAAATTTTAACATTTCACATGTTGCACCTTTTAACTTCACCGTTTAACCATTATACCATATCGCTTGCACTATGATATGTTCTTGGAAGTCCGCTCTACATGTGGCTCTGATTTTCAAATTTCCCAACATATCTCGTGATGAGATCTCTATCGCTTAATCTCGAGCTGATCTTTGTGATTTAATCTTGGTCTTCCCTTCCTTCCTTTGGAAATCTTTTAAAGGGTTTGTTGCCTTAATATTTTCTCCTATTTCTTTGAACACCACTGCTCTACATCTCCATTTCCTTTACGTTATTCATTCATATCCATAACCATTACATTGTATCAAGCCAAATACAGAACACTATTCTGTATTACTTCTCCGAATCCAAAATTTGGTTTTTTTCCTTTCTCGACTTGCACTCACATCCATTCGCTCTAGATTGGAATCACACATGATTCTACCCAGCCATTAAGTATTATTCACACAGTAAAACTTATTCATTCATTAGAATTCACGTTGTTATCACCCATTAAATTATGAAACATTTTTTGATAGGGTCATATAGGTCACTCACCAAATGGATAAGGTCTCCTAAGCCATTTCAAGGTGGTATAGGATTTTTTTTTCATTTTTATGGCTATCCTAAGTTTTGAGATCACTTTCATTTATGCCATTTCATGTAAAATAAGTCTCATACCATGTCAGTTGTCATTCCCCATGCATTAAGACTCAAAAGGATGAATCTGCCAGTTTTTCAAATTTTCGTTTTACACAGGAAAACAGTAGAAAACACTATGAAAATACCTGGTAATTTTGTAGCAAATATGAGGATTTCTTTGTTTTTTGACTTTTGAGCAGTCAACTTCAAGGGAGGTTTCTACGTAAACAGAGAAGTATTTTAAGAAGCTGAGAGATATTATTTTCAAGAACATATCAAGAAAAATAAACCTCTTTCACTTTTCTCAAAGGTGCTACAAATTGGGAGATTCAGATATGCCTTTCAGCTCTATTTTCAGAATGCACAATTTCCCTGTCTTATACATGTTTTTGGAATGTAGATTTTGGACACCTGGAGATGGTTTTCAAAAACCCAAGAGATTTTTTTCTTCAAAACATACTGATCTACAAAAACTCCTTCCATTTTGCAACATATATCAAGGATAGAGAGATAGGAGCTCATATATGCACCCTATTTTTTTAGAAAAAGCAGTCATTGTATCGCAAATTAACTTTCTTAAGGTGTAAATAATGATTTTTGAAGAGGGTAAAAGAAAATTTTGTCTTATCATATTCCAGTATATCACCTTTCAAAACTACAGGTGAAATTTTGAAGAAAAATAAGATTTTTGAAATTTCCTTCACTTTAGGAGTTTTCGTAGCGCCATCGAGGCTTAAAGCCCAAAAAACACTACTAATTTATCGATATGAAATTTTGATAAAAAAAGTGTGGTTAAACTTGAAATTCAAGCCTGAGAAATTTTTTTATTAGCTCTTTAAACATATAAAATAGAGCCATGAAATAAAAAAGAGCTAAGAGGTGGTGGAAATTGGTAAATTAAATTTGCTACCAAAAGTTGCTACTAAACTGCCTTGTTTTCCCCTTTTTTGGAAGCAAGTTGAATTTTGAAGGAATTGTGGTTTGAAGTGTGGCTCAAGGTCATTTAAACACATGTGGAGGTAAAACATGGTAAAGAATATATTTGTATGCAGGTTTGGTCCACAAATATGTTTCAGCTCATCTTCAAATTATCAATTCATCATGGAGGTATTTCATCATGTATGATGGATGCAGCTCCTTAAAAGTAGGAATACATGTTCCATGAACCCCCCCTAACATTATTTAAAGTCTCATGGCATAATAAAGTGAAATTTATTGGAAAATTTGTTTAAAATAGAGGCGCCACAAAAAGTTGCTACGAAATGAGTGCTACAAAATTTTCTGTACATGACTGTTTTAGCAGTCACCTTAAAGTTTTATTTCTGACCAAATAAAAAAATATTTTAGAAATATGAAAAAAAAAATTATTCATTACATTCTTATCTATAAAACCCTCTCTCAGTTTATGTAAATACATCAGGGTTTGGAAATTATACACTCATTTTTGAGGCCTATTTTTCATAATTTTCACTAACGAGATTTGTGAAAAAATTGTGAAATTCGACTTGGAGGATGTCGCGATCAGCATACACGTGGCATAATCACATAAAAAAACTCTTGTAAACTCAGAAAATTAGTACGTTGCAGTTGATAAGGGTTATTAAATTTATTTTTTGAACTAATAATGAAAGAAGAGTCGGTTTTTTTTGAAACTCTACAAAACAAAAATATACCTAGGAAGTCCATGTTTGAAATAGGTCTTTGAGGTGAGAATTCAAAGCTAGAAAGGTGGAAAAATATTTTTATGAGTCCTCACTCTATAAATGAGATATTTTTAGAGTTATAAAGGGTTGGGATATGGTGACTTGACACTTCTACTATTGTAATTTCTAATATCAGTAATATAGATAGACTTTGTTTTTGCCTCACCTGAGATTCTTGGAATGTTTCAATGAGCTTATGTTTTATGTCTCTATTTATCTTACTTATAGTATATTGATGTTGAATTACTTAGAATTCATGTCACACATGCTCTTAATTCCTTTTAAAATTGAGCTACTCAATATTTCTATGTGTGAGTATTTTCCTACCATTGAAGCAGTAAAAGCCTCAGCTTCCACAAGTAGATTCATTTGTCACTGAATTCCTTCTTACTAAGTCCATGAGCCCAATGGTAGTGAAATATATCCCTTTTTTCACCTGCAATCAAATACATCAAGATACTCATAGAGTTAGCCATCTGATTTAAGACCTGATTGAGCAAATCATTAGATAAACTGAGAGATCCCTCTGAGACTGGAGAGGCTAATTTCCAGTTGCAAGTGGTTTGAGAGAGTTACTCCAATTTGACCATTGAAGAAGCCCAACAGGACTCAATTTGGTGATAACATTTTGGTGCCATTGCTGGGGACCAAAGGTGTAAATTTTCGCTAGGAAGAACAACAAAGTTTCAGTTGTAAGGTCTGAGAGCAGCAAACACTGTTTTTGCTCTGGCTACTCAACACATAAAATAACCAATTGCAAGGTGACTCCACTTATTGAATATTAGTAGCTTGATGAAGTTCCAAGATGAGTTCCATTCCATGAATAAATTCCAGGTATGCCCCTATGAATTTTTCTCACATCCCTGGTTTCCCAAATCCTATGTCAAAGGTTGATTGGTTAGCTGATCTTTCGATCTTTAAAAATGAAAAGAATGACAATGTTACTTTTAATTTGGTTAGATTACATATGCATGTACACAGAATTAAGGTTTAGTTCCCTGAGGATTGTCTCTTGAAGATGTTTATGGTCACTTTAGAAGGAAAAGCATGGTCTTGGTACAAAAGCCTGCCAAATGGTTCCTTATATTCTCTTGCTGATTTCCATGTTGCATTTTATGAGATGTATAAAGAATGTCATTCTTCCTTATTTCTGGTCAAAGACTGTTGTAAAAATTGTGTGAGTTTTATTTAATATTTGGAGAATTGTTATGAAGATGATGAGTTCATGGATGAGGAAATTTTAGAGGCCCTTCATGACAATCTCTTTCATCACCAAGAAGAAAGGATAACCTCTCTCTTGGATCAAAATGAAACCTGGCAGAATTTTGTTTATCAAAATCATATTACATCCTCTAAGTTTGGTGTAAAGTATAAGCAGACTTGTTAGTCTTTTGATCATCAAGAATATGAGAATCATTTCAAACAACAAGAGGAAATACTAGAAGATAATGGATATAATCCTCAGGTTAAGGAAGACAATTATTCTTCATGTCATTCCTTGCATCAACCTACATCAAATGAATAAAATTTTGAAATTTTTTTTTATGGTACATGCTAAGGGAGTTCCTTGTGAAAGTCTCCAAGAGTACGCCAAGTATTTCTTCCTCTCAAATGAAAATAATGATCAACAGATTTTTTCTTTTTTATTTGAGAAAGGTAAAAAGGGTTATAATGAAGAATATGAACAAGGAACACCATCAAAGGAGCATATTTACTCACACTTTCTTGTTGATCAACAAAAATTATTCGTGCATACTCTTAAAGATCCTTTTGTAGCTCTACTGGAATCTCCTACAGGAATGAATTTCAATATGATTTTGATTTATGTATACAAATTCAGATTGTGGAACAACTTGTCATCTCTCAAGAATGGCTTTATGATCAGAGAAGTGGAATTTCTGTTCCAACCCAGTACTCAACTTCTTGATTGGCTTCATTGGAAGAGTGAGATCACTTGATTCAGATTTTATGATGAGCAAGTAGAATATAATTATTTGTATATAAATAAGCTTGAAGGTCAAGCATTTTGTCAGTTTTAGTTTTAAATTCAGCATGTGTACTTTCAGTTCTTTAGCAGCTACTGGTTTTTCTTTTCAGTGCCAAGGTTACAGGTCAGAATAGGTTGTAGCCCAATGGAGGTGGCACCGGAACTACTAGTTCTTCGTTGTACCACAGGTGCACACCATCCCAAGTGGAGCCACTATTATCACCCATTAAATTATGAAAAAATTCTTTATAGGTTCATATAGGTGACTTACCAAATGGATAAGGTCTCCTAAGCCATTTCAAGGTGGTATAGGAATTTTTTTTTCATTTTTAAGCCTATCCTAAGTTTTGAGATCACCTTCATTTATGCCATTTCATGTCAAATTAGTCCCATACCATGTCAATTTGCATTCCCCATGCATTCAAACTCAAAAGGATGAATATGTGAGTTTTTCAAATTTTCGTAGCATTTTAAATAGGAAAACAACAGAAAATGCTACGAAAATACCTGATAATTTTGTAGCGAATATGAGGATTTCTGTGTTTTTTTACTTTTGAGAAGTCAACTTCAAGGGCGGTTTCTGGGCAGACAGAGTAGTATATTAAGAAACTAAGAGAGGTTATTTTAAAACACATATCATATAACATTAAAATCTTTCACTTTTCTCAAAGGTGCTACAAATTTGGTGATTCAGAGATGTCTTTCAACTCTATTTCTAGAATGCAGAATTTTCTTGTTTTATACATGTTTTTAGAATGCCGATTCTAGACAGCTAGAGATGGGTTTAAAAAAAAAGAGGATTTTTTTTCTTCAGAACATAAGGATCTACAAAAACCTCTTTCAGTGTTGTGACATCTATCAAGGCTAGAGAGATAGGAGCTCATCTCTACATCCTGTTGTTTCAGAAAAGACAGTCATTGTATTAGAAAATTAACTTTCTTAAGGTGAAAATAATGCTTTTTGAAGAGGGTAAGAGGCAATTTTGTCTTATCATATTTCATTATATCACTTTTTTGACCTATAGGTGAAATTTGGAAGGAAAAGGAGAATTTTGAATTTTTCTTCACTTTAGGAGTTTTCGTAGCCCAAGCGAGGCATGAAGCCCAAAAACGCTACTAAATTTTTGAAGATGAATTTTTGATAAAATTGGTGTTTAAAATTGAAATTAAAGCTTTGGAAAAAAAAATTATTAGCTCTTTAAACATATCAAATAGATCCATGAAAGAAAAGGGAGCTAAGAGGGGGTGGAAATTGGTAAATTAAATTTGCTACCAAAAGTTGCTATGAAACTGCCTTGTTTTCCCCTGTTTTGGAAGCAATTTGAATTTCGAAGGAATTGTGGTTTTAAGTGTGAATCAAGGTTATTTAATCACATGTGGAGGTCAAATATGGTCAATAATATATTTTTATGCAGGTTTGGTCCACGAAGTTGTTTCAGCTCATCTTCAAATTATCAATTCATCATGGAGGTATTTCATCATGTATGATGGTAGAAGCTCCTTAAAATTAGGAATACGTGTTCCATGAACCCCTCCTAACATTTTTTAAAGGCTCATGGTAGTATAAATTCAAATTGATTTGAAAAAGTGTTTAAAACAAAGGCGCTACGAAAAGTTGCTACGCTACGGAATTTTATCTACATGACTTTTTTAGCAATCAACCTCAAGTTTGATTTTTGACCAAATGAAAAATGATTTTGTAAATATGAAAGTGGTTTTGCTTCATCACATGCCTATTTGTAAAAATATCTCTCATTTTCTGCAAATCGATCATGGTTTGGAAATTATACACTCATCTTTGAAGCCTATTTTTCAGAAATTTCACTAACCAGATTTGTGAAAAAAAAAAAAAATTTCAACTTGAAGGAGGTCAAACTCAGCATCCACGTGGCATAATGACACATTAGCACTCTACTAAACTCATAAAATTATTTTTTTGTACTTGATAAGGTTTATTAAATTTATTTGTTGAACGATTAATGAAAGAAGAGTCATTTTTGTATTCAAACTCTACAAAACAGAAATATCCCTAGGAAGTATCCAAGTGATGGAATATTATTTGAAATAGGTCTCTCAGGTGGTAATTCAAAGCTATAAAGGTGGAAAAACATTTGTATGAGTCCTCACTCTATAAATGAGATACTTTTAGAGCTATAAAGGGTAGGGAGATGGTGACTTGACAATGCTACTATTGTAATTTTTGATATCAGTAATATAGATAGAATTTGTTTCTAATTCACTTGAGATTCTTGGAATGTTTCAATGAGCTTATGTTTTATGTCTCTCTTTATATTAATTATAGTATCTTGAGGTTTAATTACTCAAAATTCATGTCACACATGCTCTGACTTCCTTTGAACATTGAGCTACTGAATATTTCTGTGTGTTAGTATTGTCCTTCCATTGAAACAGTAAAAGCCTCAGCTTCCCCAAGTAGATTCATTTGTCACTGAATTCCTTCTTAATGACTCCATGATCCCAATGGTAGTGAAATCTATCCCATTTTTCACCTGTAATAAAATACATTAATATACTCATAGAGTTAGCCATCTGATTTAAGACCTAATTGAGAAAATCATTAGATAAATTGAGAGACACCTCTGAGACTAGAGAGGCTAATTTCCAGTTGCAAGTGGTTTGAAAGAGTTACTCCAAGTTTACCATTGAAGGGGCCAAATAGGAATCAATTTGGTGATAACATTTTGGGGCCATTTTTGGGGACCGAAGGTGTAAATTTTCCTTGGGAAGAATGACAAAGTTTCAGTTCTAAGGTTTGAGAGCAGCAGACACTTAGACATATATTGGTTGTATTTGTACTATGGCAACTCCACACATAAATTAATCAATTGGAAGGCAACTCCACCACTTGAATATTAGTAGCTTGATGAATTTCAAATATGAGTTCCATTCCAAGAATAAATTCCATGTATTCCCCTATGAATCGTTCTCACATCCTTGGTTTTTGAAATCCTATGCCAAATTTCGTTTGGTTAACTAATCTTCCCATATTTAAAAATGAAAAGAAAGACAATGATGCTCTTCATTTTGTTAGATTCCATATGCATGTAAAGAGACTTAAGGTTCAGTTCCCTGAGGATTGTCTCTTGAATATGTTTATTGTCACTTTAGAAGGAAAAGCATGGTCTTGGTAGGAAAGCCTGCCAAATGGTTCCTTTTATTCTCTTGCTGATTTCCATGTTGCATTTTATGAGATGTATAAATAATTTCATTCTTCCATATTGTTGGTCAAAGAATGTTGTAAACAATGTGTGAGTTTTATTGAATATTTGGAAAATTGTTATGAAGATGATGAGTTTATGGATGAGGAAATTTTAGAGGCCCTTCATGACAATCTCTTTAATAACCGAGAAGAAAGGATAACCTCTCTCTTGGATGAAAATGAAACCCGACAGAAGTTTGTTTATGAAAATCATGTTACATCCTCTGATTTTGGTGAAAATTTGCAGCAAACTTGTTAGTCTTTTGATCATCGGGAATATGATAACCATTTCAAACAACAAGAGGAAATGCTTGAAGATAATTGCTATAATCGTCACATAAAGGAATAAGTTTATTCTTCATGTCATTCCTTGCATCAGCCTACATCAAATGAAGAAAAAAAAGACAATAAGATGAATATACTTGTTTAATCATATGAAGAATTACCTTTAGAAATTTCTGTGGTACATGGTGAGGGAGTTCCTTCTAAAAGTTTTCAAGAGTACTCCAAGTATTTCTTCCTCTCAAATGAAAATAATGATCAAAAGATTTTTTATTTTTATTTGAGAAAGGTAACAAGGGTTATAATGAATAATCTGAACAAGGAACACCATCAAAGGATCATATTTACTCACACTTTCTTGTTGATCAACAAGAATTATTCGTGCATACTCTCAAAGATTCCTTTGCAACTCTGCTAGAATCTCCTACAGGAATGAATTACAATATGATTTTCAGTTATGTATACAAATTGAGATGGTGGAATAACTTGTCATCTCTCAAGAATGGGTTTATGCTCAGAGAAGTGGAATGTTTTTTCCAACCCCGTACTCAACTTCTTGATTGTCTTCATTGGAAGAGTGAGATCACTTGATTCAGTTTTTATGCTGAGCAAGTACAGTAGGATCATTTGTATATAAATAAGCTTGAATATCAAGAATTTTTTCATCTTTAGTTTTAAATTCAGCATGTGTACTTTCAATTCTTTAGCACCTACTCGTTCTTTTTTTAGTGCCAAGGTTACAGGTCAGAACAGGTTGCAATTTTTCATTTTGAATATGGGAGCAGCCTAATGTAGGTGGCATTGGAACTACTAGTTCTTTGATGTACCACAGGGGAACACCACCATGTGGATCCACTATTATCACCCATTAAATTGTGAAACATTTATTTATAGGGTCATATAGGTCACTCACCAAATGGATAAGGTCTCCTAAGCCATTTCAAGGTGTTATAAGAAACATTTTTCATTTTTAAGCCTATCCTAAGTTTTGAGATCACCTTCATTTATGCCATTTCATGTAAAATCAGTCCCATACCATGTCAGTTGTTATTCCCCATGCATTCAGACTCAAAAGGATGAATCTATTAGTTTCTAATTTTCATAGAATTTTACACAGGAAAACAACAGAAAACACTCCGAAAATACCTAATAATTTCGTAGCGAATATGAGGATTTCTCAGTTTTTTTTACTTTTGAGAAGTCAAGTTCAAGGGCAGTTTCTCGGTAGAAAAAGAATTACTTTAAGAAAATAAGAGAGGTTATTTTAAATAACATATCATAAAACATT
The DNA here is from genome assembly GCA_034641835.2 of Pinus albicaulis. NCBI lineage: Eukaryota > Viridiplantae > Streptophyta > Pinopsida > Pinales > Pinaceae > Pinus > Pinus albicaulis. The sequence continues at coordinate 1,535,797,737 of CM076580.1, read as the reverse complement.
AACCTCTTTCACTTTTCTTAATGGTGCTACAAATTTGGAGATCCAAAGATGTCTTTCAGCTCTATTTCTAGAATGCATAATTTTCCTGTGTTATACATGTTTTTAGAATGTTGATTCTAGAGAGTTGGAGAATGGTTTCAGAAAAAAAAGAGATTTTTTTCTTCAGAACATATGGATATAGAGAAACCTCCTTCAATATTTCAACATTTATCAAGGTTAGAGAGATAAAATCTCATCTCTGCACCCTATTGTTTAAGAAAAGACAAAGTCATTGTATTGGGAAATTAAATAGCTTAAGGTGAAAATAATGCTTTTTGAAGAGGGTAAGAGGAAAGTTTGTCTTATAATATTTCATTATATCACTTTTCAGACTTGCAGGTGAAATTCAGAAGAAAAAGGATAATTCTTCACTTTAGGAGTTTTCGTAGCGCCAACGAGGCTTGGAGCAACAGTCAACTTCAAGTTTTATTTCTAACCAAATGAAAAATTATTTTGGAAATATGAAAGAGGTTTTTATTCATAGGATGCCTATATAAAATAACCTCTCTCAGTTTCTACAAATACATTAGGGTTTGGAAATTATACACTCATATTTCAAGCCTATTGTTCAGGATTTTCACTAACCAGATTTGTGAAAAAATTGTAAAATTCGACATAGAGGAGGTACAACTCAGCATCCACGTGGAATAATGAGACATTAGCACTCTAGTACACTCCGAAAATTAGTTCTTGTAGATGATAAGGGTTATTAAATTTATTTGTTGGACTATGAATGAAAGAAGAGTCCTTTTTGTATTCAACCTCTGCAAAACAGACATATCCCTAGGAAGTCTCCAAGTGATGGAATAATGTTTGAAATAGGTCTATGAGGTGCTAATTCGAAGCTATCAAGGTGGAAAAACATTTTTATGAGTCCTCAATCTATAAATGAGATACTTTTAGAGTTAGAAAGGGTTGGGAGATGGTGACTTGACACTGCTACTATTGTAATTTTTGATATTAGTAATATAGATAGAATTTGTTTCTGCTTCACCTCAGATTCTTGGAATGTTTCAATGAGCTTATGTTTTATGTATCTCTTTATCTTAATTATAGTGTCTTGAGGTTTAATTAGTCATAATTCATTTCACACACGGTCTGACTTCCGTTTAACATTGAGCTACTGAATATTTCTGTGTGTTAGTATTGTCCTTCCATTGAAACAGTAAAAGGCTCAGCTTCCACAATTAGATTCATTTGTCACTGAATTCCTTCTTAATGACTCCATGAGCCCAATGGTAGTGAAATATATCCCATTTTTCACCTGTAATAAAATAAATTAAGGTACGCATAGAGTTAGCCATGTGATTTAAGACCTAATTGAGCAAATAATTAGATAAATTGAGAGAGCCCTCTCAAACTGGAGAGGCTAATTTCTAGTTACAATTTGTTTGAAAGAGTTACTCCAAGTTGACCATTGAAGGAGCCTGAAAAGACTTAATTTTGTGATAACATTTTGTTGTCGTTTTCGGGGACCGAAGGTGTAAATTTTCCCCGCGAAGAACGACAAAGTTTCAGTTCTAAGTTCTGAGAGCAGTAGAAATTTAGACAAATATTACCTATGTTTATGCTCTGGTGACGCCACACATCAAATAATCAATTGGAGAGTGGCTCCACTACTTGAAGATCAGTAGCTTTATGAAGTTCTAATATGAGTTCCATTCCAAGAATAGATTCCAGGTATGCCCTTACGAATCAGACTCACATCCCTGGTTTTCAAAAGTCTATGCCAAAGGTCGATTTGTTAACTGATATTCCCATATTTAAAAATGTAAAGAAATACAAATTTTCTCTTCATTTGGTTAGATTCCATATGCATGTACACATACTTAAGGTTCAGTTCCCTGAGGATTGTATCTTGAAGATGTTTATGGTCACTTTAGAAGGAAAATCATGGTCTTGGTAGGAAAGCCTTCCAAATGGTTCCTTATATTCTCTTGCGGATTTCCATGTTGCATTTTATGAGATGTATAAATAATTTCATTCTTCCTTATTTCTGGTTAAGGATTTTTGTAAACATTGTGTGAGTTTTATTGAATATTTCAAGAATTTTTATGAAGATGATGAGTTCATGGATGAGGAAATTTTAGAGGCCCCTCATGACAATCTCTTTCATCACCAAGAAGAAAGGATAAGCTCTCTTTTGGATGAAAATTAAACCCAACAGAATTTTGTTTATGAAAATCATGTTACATCCTCTAAGTTTGGTGAAAATTTGCAACATACTTGTCAGTCTTTCGATCATCAGGAATATGAGAATCATTTCAAACAACAAGAGGAAATACTGGAAGATAATTGCTATAATCCTCAGGTAAAGGAAGAAGTTTATTCTTCATGTCATTCCTTGCATCAGCCCACATCAAATGAAGAAAATTTTGAAAATAAAATTTTGGACAAAAATATGATTATACTTGTTGAATCATATGAAGAGTCACCTTTAGAAATTTTGTGTGGTACATGCTTAGGGATTTCCTTGTGAAAGTGTGCAAGAGTACTCAAAGTATTTCTTCCTCTCAAATGAAAATAACGATCAACAGATTTTTTCTTTTCTATTTGAGAATGGTCACAAGGGTTATAATGAAGAATCTGAACAAGGAACACCACGAAAGGATCATATTTACTCACAATTTCTTGTTGAGCAACAATAATTATTCGTGCATACTCTCTAAAATCCTTTCGCAGTTTTGGTGGAATCTCCTACAGGAATGAATTTCAATATGATTTTCAGTTATGTATACAAATTGAAGTGGTGGAAGAACTTGCCATCTCTCAAGAAAGGATTTATTATCACAGAAGTGGAATGTCTATTCCAACCTAGTGCTCAGCTTCTTGATTGGCTTCATTGGAAGAGTGAAATCACTTGATTCATTTTTTAAGCTGAGCCAGTAGAGTAGGATCATTTTTATATAAATAAGCTTGAAGATCAAGAATTTTTGTCAGTTTTAGTTTTAAATTCAACATGTGTACTTTCAGTTCTTTAGCACCTACTGGTTTTTTTTTCAGTGCAAAGGTTATAGGTTAGAACAGGTTGCAAGTTTTCATTTTGAAGATGGGAGTAGCCCAATGGAGGTGGCACTGTAACTGCTAGTTCTTTGTTGTACCACACAGACACACCATCGAAGTGGAGCCACTATTATCACCCATTAAATTGTGAAATGTTTCTTGATAGGATCATATAGCTCACTTAGCAAATGGATAAGGTTTCCTAAGCCATTTCAAGGTGGTATATGAAACATTTTGCATTTTTAAGACTATCCTAAGTTTTGAGATCACCTTCATTTATGCCATTTCATGTCAAATCAGTACCATACCATGTCAGTTGTCATTTCCCATGAATCCAGACTAAAAAGGATGAATCTACCAGTTTTTCAAATTTTTGTAGCATATTACACAGAAAAATAGTAGAAAACCCTACCAAAATACCTCAGAATTTCGTAGCGAATATGAGGATTTCTCTACTTTTTGACTTTTGAGCAATCAACTTGAAGGGTAGTTTTTGAGGAGACTGAGAAGTATTTTAAGAAATTAAAAGAGTATATTTTCAAGAACATATCATATAACATTAACCTCCTTCACTTTTCTCAAATGTGCCACAAATTTGGACATTCAAAGATGTGTTTCAGCTTTATTTCCATAATGCAGAATTTTCTTGTCTTATACATCTTTTTAGAATGTCAATTCTGACAGCTGGAGATGGTTTTCAAAAAACCAAGAGATTTTTATCTTCAGAACATAAGGATCTACAAAACTGTCCTTCAGTGTTGCAACATCTATGAAGACTAGAGAGATAGGAGCTCATCTCTGCACCATATTTTTTCAAAAAAACAAAGTTTGAATTGGCAAATTAACTTGCTTAAGGTGAAAATAATGCCTTTTGAAGAGGGTAAGAGGCAAGTTTGTCTTATCATATTTTATTGTATCACTTTTCAGACCTACAAGTGACATTTGGAACAAAAAGGAGAATTTTGAAATTTTCTTCACTTTAAGAGTTTTCGTAGTGCGAGCGAGGCTTGAAGCCCAAAAAATGCTACTAAATTTTTGAAGATGATATTTTGATAAAAAGGGTGGTTAAAATTGAAATTAAATCTTGGGAATTTTTTTTATTAGCTCTCTAAACATATCAAATAGATCCATGAAAGAAAAGAGAGCTAAGAGTTGGTGGAAATTGGTAAATTAAATTTGCTACCAAAAGTTCCTACGAAATTGCCTTGTTTTCCCCTGTTTTGGTAGCAAGTTTAATTTTGAAGGAATTATGGTTTGAAGTGTGGCTCAAGGTCGTTTAATCAAATGTGGAGGTCAAATATTGTGAAGAAAATATTTTTATGTAGGTTTGGTCCATGAAGTTGTTTCAACTCATCTTCAAATTATCAATTCATCGTGGAGGTATTTCATCATGTATGATGGAAGTAGCTCCTGAAAAGTAGGAAGACATGTTCCATGAACCCCTCCTAACATTTTTTAAATGCCCATGGTAGAATTATGTCAAATTTATTGGCAAAAGTGTTTAAAACAGAGGTGCTACGAAATGAGCGCTACAAAATTTTCTATACATGATTCTTTTAGAAGTCAACCTCAAGTTTGTTTTATGACCAAATAAAATATTATTTTGGAAATATGAAAGAGGTTTTTCTTCATCAGGGGAATATCTATAAAAAAATCTCTCAGTTTGTGAAAATTCATTAGGGTTTGGTACACTCATATCTGAATCTTATTTTTCAGACTTTCGACTAATCAGATTTGTGAAAAAATTGTAAAATTCGACTTGGAGGAGGTCCATCTCAGCATCCACGTGGCATAATGACACATCAGAACTCTAGTACACTCATAAAATTAGTTGGTTATAGATGATAAGGGTTATTAAATTGATTTTTTGAGCTATTACTGAAAGAAGGGTCGTTTTTGTATTCAAACTTTGCAAAACAAAAATATCCCTAGGAAGTCTCCAAGTGATGGAATCATGTTTTAAATAGGTCTCTGATGTGGTAATTCAAATATATCTAGGTGGAAAAACATTTGTATGAGTCCTCACTCTATAAATGAGATATTTTTAGAGTTGGAAAGGGTTGGGAGATGGTGACTCGACACTCCTACTATTGTAATTTTTGATATTAATATTATAGATAGACTTTGTTTCTGCTTCACATGAGATTCTTGGAATGTTTCAAGGAGGTTATGTTTTATGTCTCTCCTTATCTTACTTACAGTATCTTGAGGTTGAATTACTCAGAATTCATGTCACACATGCTCTAAATTCCTTTTAACATTTTAACATTGAACTCTTGAATATTTTTGTTCAAACTATTTTGTCCTTCCATTAAACAGTGGCTTCTAAACCTACAAATGGAATTAATTTTTCTTTGAATTTATTCTTCCTCAAATCATGGGCCCAATGGACGGTGAAGCCACATCATTTTTTATGCAATAAAATAATTTAATATACTCATAGAGATAGCCATATGATTTAAGACCTAACTGAGCAAATCATTAGATAAATTGAGAGATCCCTCTGAGACTTGAGAGGCTTATTTCAAATTGCAAGTGGTTTGAAAGAGTTACTCTAGTTTAACCATTGAAGCATCCCAACTGGACTCAATTTGCTGCTAACACATGCAATCAATTAATTATTTCACCGATATCAAATTTTTTCAGTTACGGGTCACTCAGCATGTAAAAGAAACAAAGCACACTCACCATGAATTGAATTTCTCATTAATCAATAAATGTACAGATACAATAAAAACCTACTTACAATATTTATTCGACCTAATACGCCCTTACATGGCCCTTTATCCCTTCAACAAAACCCTCTCTGCCTCTCGAATCTCGCCTCTATCTCTTGGCCTAACCTTCTTTGTTTAATTTGGCCCTCCTTTTTCCTTCGAATCTTACAATTAAATTTATAATACAATTTAGAGCTTATCCACCCTGACTCAACTCCTAGAAACTTGTAACTGATTTCTAAACTTATAACTTGATCCTATATTTTTTGAACTGAATGAATCAATCCTATCCCATCTGCTAGATTATCCAACCAATTTTGCCAACACAAAGATTCAATGACATGACTCAGCTCTTTGAATAATGAATCAAAACCTATCTAGAACCTTCTAGAGTAATACTTATGAACTATGAAGTAGTTATAAGATTTTACAATGATTATACAAAGGAAATGTCCCTCTTGGACCAATGTCGAGACCTTAAGGTCTAATTTCTACTTGGAATTTTTGACTTAGAGAAGATGAATGTGCATCAATAGGTATAGTAACCAAAATAATTTCTTTCACATCAAATATTCTCTCACACTGTGATTTGAAATGGAACTGAATTCCATGATTACCCAAAACATTTTTTGTTAGCCTTCCATTTCAGAAGTAACCACTAAGGGTATTCCCTATGAAATTTGTCACGTACTGTAGAAAATTAGCTAACAATGGTGGATATTTTACTGTTATTTACATGATCTACTGTTCACTCTTAAAAAAAAATGAAATCTAGTGTTAATCGTCTAGCATATTTTTCATTTTAAAAATTCTCCAACTTCATATCAAATGTGGTATTCTCAAGGTTCTTTTCCCCAACTTTCATTGCACGAAGGGTCACACTCGCTTGAGGGATCATTGCGGAAACCTCCACTAACAACATATCAATGCAACTAGCCTTCAATTTATCCCTCATATAAGAGTCCATGTGCTTTCAATCTTATGGGAAGAGGATGGAAGTGGATTCAACAAGTTTGTGGATTTTATGGGAGAGAGGAAGCCTCAACCCATATGGACCACAGTGTGGAGGAAATTTCAGTTTTTGGGATTTGGTTTCCATAGAAAAATAGTTTGGATCATTAGATTGGGCTCAAAATGGAATGTACAAAAGTGATCTCTACTATTTATCTACAACCTAATGTCAGGAATCCATAATGGGATAGTTTTTACAGTATAAAGAAAGCCCTAATATGTGCCAAAATGGTAGTCTCGTGCTTTTACTGATGAACTAAAAATTGGGAATGGACTCACCATGTTTTGAATATATCAAGAGGAGTACAACTACTTCACGAAGATAGATATTTCCAACCACAACATGAATATATGCCTCCAAGGTTTTGAACGTGAAACCATTAAAATTCATAATAGGTAGAACCTTAAGAGATGTTATTTGACTTAAACATCTACTCTTTCTCCTTTAAGATGATAAATGGCCTCTCATACTCATTAAATTCCAATGTGATCCCTACAAATAGTAAAAAAATGTAGCATAGAGATTAAATCCTAAACATACAATCTTAGCTACAAAAAAAACGATGGATTTTGAATGAGAGACGTGAGGTGTGTGTACTCCTATATGTGTGGAAGACTACATGTGGAGTGGAATTGCATTAATGTTAAAAGTGAAACATAACATGGCCCCTTTAATGGACTGAATTTTCAATGGTGACATTCAATATTGGATCACATACTGGTAAAACCATAATTCACAACTCTCTTACATGTCATTTTCGTGTGCTATGAAAATTTTGTAGTTGGGACATAATTCACATGTCATTTTATTTCTCTATTGAATGTTGTGGTTAAGACGGGTATTGTAAAGAAAAATTAAAGCTTAAAATTTTAAAAATTGTTAAAATTTTCCAATGTGAAAAAAAATAGATACAATATTTTAATTTCACACAGATCTAATTTTAGCTGTATTTGAGAAAATAAGATGTTTTTACACATTTTTGGTTGTGATATTAGGTGGTATTTATTATAATAATAAAAATAAAAATAAAAATATAATTTTAAGGTTACGTTTTTATGCAATTATTTTGCAATTAAAGTTTACGGAGGCAACATGTGATATGTTGGAAGGAAACAAGTTCTTAATTTAAATTGGTTGTATTGAAAACATTTAGGTTTTCTTGCATATTGGGTGGGTGCATATAAAACATAGTATATAGTAAATGGATTTAATAGGTTAAATATATTCAAATTGTTGCGCGAATGGGTTTGTAAGACCCTTTGTTTTCATCTTAAGAAAATGGTATTCTCTCCTAGTCACTCACATAGTTTAGGTTATTATAATCAAAGTAGTTGCTTTTCATTAATATGTGAACGTTTCATTTTAAGGAGTGGGATAATGCGCTTTCCACAAGGCATTAAAAGAGGGAATGAGCATGCACATTCAGAATGCTATTGTTATGTTTTTCTTTAAGCATGAGTGCACGTCTTAGAAGACTCTAACAAGGGTTGAAGAGCTTGAATAGTTAGAGATGTTGGAGGGTTTTAGTCCTAATTAGAGGTTTAGGCAAGTAATTTAAGCAAAATTACAAGTTATGTGAAGCAAGCTTCTTAGTGGTACCAATTAGTGAACATTCCTTGATCAAAGTTCATACCCTATCCTTGGCACTACCACTTTGAAAGACGAAAAATAAATGTGAAATATATGTGTAACCCAATAAATAAGTTGGAAAGGTTGTCATAACATATATAGGTGTTCATGTAGTATTGCAAAAGGAGGTGTTGGCCCACTCCCATTTTTGATAATTTGTCAAACTTTCATTTTGATTCCCTATGAATGTGATCAAATTATATAGCCCTAAATATTCTAATAATCTCACTAATTATAATCACCTTATGATCCAATAAATAAGTGTATAAGGAAGTATAACCTTTCATCCAATGTATAACAACCTTTTAATCCCCTATTACTTGAAAGTTTAGATTGTTGAAGTGACACAACTAAAATTACTAACATAAACGACTAGTTCATATTATTGTAGTTCTTGTTAGGTTTTTGTTCCTAGACTAAATTAGGCATTCACGTTAGTCATTTTTAGTAGTATTACTTATTAGTTGATCATATATTTTAACTCGGGACTAAATTAGTCATTTATGTTTGTCATTTTCAGTTGGGTTTCTTAATATTGCTAAATGTTTGTAGTATTTAACTTGGAAAAGATGTGGTGACTAACTTTTTTAGTCACTTTGTCACTAATGCCACCATTTTCTACTAGTAAAAGTACCTCCCTTGGTAAGAGAGAGTGTTGATTTTTGTAGCTATTGTAGGCACTTTTACATAGGCCTTAGTGCTTGAGGAAGTAGTCCAATATCTGGGTATACACTAGCTAGCCCAAGATCTAGGTAGACACTTTCTCTAGTGCTAAGGTTGTTTTTGTATCTTAAAGGTGAAACTTAGGAAAAAGGAAAACCTAAAGTTAGGAGATTAAAAATAGGGTGAAATATTTATGTGGTTCCTGAAAGTGGAGCTGAAAATCTTCTGGTCTCTCAAGAAAAGACCATGTTATGGAATCAAAGACTTGGAAATATTGTAGAGAAGGGCCTTTGAATACATCATGGTAATGATATGGTACAATGTATGCCTAATTTCTCTCTTGTTTTCGATTTCTGTGAAAAATTTATATATGGGAAGTAGAATCTGGTGAGTTTTCCTTTTGGTGCTAAGAGGGTGAAAGGGATTTTAGAGTTTTTGTAGAGTGGTGTGTTTGGACTTGCGTTGGTTCCATCGATAGGTAATTCTATGTAGTATGTATCGTTTATAGATGAATTCTCAAGGAATACATGGATATATTTCCTCAGGAAGAAATCTGAACTCTTTGATAGATTTAAATAATTTAAGATTATCGTTAAAAACCACATAGAGAAGAAGATAAAAGTGTTGAGGACACATAATGGCACAGAGATTTGCAAGGAAGAATTTGAAGAATTTTTTAATAAGTGTGGTATAACAAGGAAGAATAATACTCCACACCCGCCTCAAAAAAATGGAATTGCAGAAAGAATGAATATGAAGTTGATGGAAAAGGCAAGAAGCATGCTTAGTGGTGCCAAGTTAGGACAAGAATTCTTTGCATAGGCATTAGATATTGCAGGTTACCTAGTTAATAGACCACCTTCATTAGCTTTGGAGGATATGACTCCACATGTTGTATGGACTTGTAAGAAACCCTTTCTTTCACATATAAGGGTATTTGGCTTTGATCCATATATACATGTTCCAAAGGATAAAAGAACCAAGTTCGATAGTAAATGTGAAAGGTTCATATTTATTGGGTATAAGGATGGTTTAAAAGGTTATAATATTTGGAACCCAGAAAAAAGGAAGGTTGTGTAGAGTTGAGATGTGGTGTTTAGAGAGGTGGAAGATGTTATTAAACTCATTCTACTACCACCGGAACCTGAGAAGATATAGTTTGAGCTAAAGGAGGAACAATGAGACTCTACAACAGAACATCAATTAGAAGATGAAGAGCCACAAACTCCATGTGTGAGAAGATCATTTCTAGAAAGAAAGAAGCGAGAAAGATATATTCCATCTGATTTCTATTGAAATTTTTCTTTATCTACTATTCATGAAGCTCCCAAAAATGTGAGGGAGGAAGTATATTTAGAGGATGTCAAACTATGTAAAGAATCTATTGTAGATGAAATGACATCTTTGGACAAAAATGAGGCTTTGGATTTGGTGGGGTTGCGAGCTCGAAGGAAACCCATTGGAAGATAATGGGTGTTTAATAAGATGAATGGAGAAGGAAAGGTGGAGAAATAGAAAGCTCATTTGATAGCAAAATGTTATTACCACGTGTTGATAATTTATTTTGGTGATTTTTTTTCTCATGTTGCCAAGGTAACTTCTATTAGATTACTTTTATCTATTAGTGTTTCTTTTGATATTGAGGTAGAACAAATGGATCTCAAGACAACATTTCTTCATGAGGATCTCAAAGTAGAGATCTACATGAAGCAACGTTAAGGACTTGCGGTGAAGGGTGAGAAAGAACTGATATGGAGGTTAAAAAAGTCTTTGTATGGTTTAAAATAGTCACCAACGATGTGGTATCACGATTTGATACTTATATATGGGGACTTGGATTCACTTGAAGAAAAACATATCACTATGTGTATTTTAAATTTATTATTGACTGTGTTATTCATTTTTTCTTGTATCTGAATGATATGTTGTAGATTGGAAATGACAAGGAATAAAATGAGATCGAGAAAAGTGGAAGACTTGGATAAACCATAATATATAGGTCAATAAAATATTCCACAAGTTTAATATGAAGGATAGTAAACTGGTGAAGGTTCCTATTCATGTACGTGTAAATTTATTTGCTAAATAGTGTCTCAAGACAAAAAAAAAGGAAGATGAAATATCATGTGTTCCACATGCAAGTGTAGTCGGTAGCCTAATGTATGCAATCGTCTATACTAGACCACACATTACACACGCAGTGGCAGTATTGACCAGGTTTATGTCAAAACCACGTAAGGATTGACCAAGTTTATGTCAAAGCCACGTAAGGAGCATTGGATGGCCGTGAAGCAGGTTTTCAGGTATTTGCATGGAACTAGTGATTATTGCATCTCCTACCAAGGAAATATTGGGATTGGACAAAGTTCTAGATATATGTGGCATTGATGTTGCAGAATGAGCTAGAGATATAAATAAGAGAATATGTACAAGTAGGTATGTGTTTAACGTGTTTGGAGGAGGAGTGCGTTGGAAGAGAAAAATATAGTCTCTAGTGGTTCTTTCAACTATATGGGCTAAATACATGGCATCCACTCATGTAAGTAAGCAAGAAATTTTGTTGCAGATATTGTGTTCAAGTATGGGGTTGGTACAAAAATATATAAGGATATAATCTCACAACCAAAGTGCAATTTTATTCACAAAGAACTCCCCTTATCATTAAAATACAAAGCACATTGATGTTCAATATCACTTTGTGAGGGATATGGTTGAGGAGAAAAAGGTGTTGCTCGTAAAGGTGGAGAATTTGAAGAATACTAGAGATGCATTCACAAAGTATGTGAGCATTGAGAATTTTTCTCGGTGTAGGGAAACAATGGGCATTCCATGGTTCTACCAATGATCTAGCTCTCGTGTGAGCCCCTTTATGGAAAATAAAACAAAGAGTGGGAGAATTTTGGTTGTGTGTTATATTATTTCCAAAACCTCTCTCACGCATCGAGGGTCATAGGGGGCCAATGGCTCCTTGTGTTCATTGTGTCGGGTGCAGCAGGGGGTCATAGTGGGGGTGCAACCCCCCTTGTCATGGGTTGTGTAGGGAGGGGGTAGCCCCCTACACGTGTTCAAGGGAAGTGCCACGAGAAAAATGTTTTGGACCTTATAATAGGTGGGTGGACTTACCTATGTTTTTTTCATGGGCTTTGCAAATGGTTTTTTGCATGATGGTTCTCTACACATGGTATTTTGTAGATATGATCAAGGGAAGTATGGTTATGTTCTAATACATGGCTAATGGATTGGGGTTTATGTATGGTTCAACATGTATATATATGTATTGTAACATTGAAATGAATATAATGAAAATCAATCTCGTAGTCCAGTTTCTCGGATCCAAAGGGAAATCTTTGAGTATATTTGTTTTATGTTTTATGTTCTCCCCATTCTTTATTTTTTTGTTTTTAGAAGAATATTTTTTGTTTTTAGAATTATTCTAGAGATATGTGAGCTTCTCTTCTTTCATTGTTTTAAAATCAATATTTAGTGTATGGTCTTCATTTGGACTTCATAATACTTGGGTAAGTGTGAATTGTTATATATTCTAAATATGAAAATAAGGTTAGCAATCCTTGTCAAAGGTTAACGAATTTGTATTGCAATTTTTTGTAATCTTGGATTTTTGTGCATTAAAAAATTTAATGTTTTGTGGTGTTGTAAGCATATATGATCCACATGGGGAGGAAATAGATTTTATTATATGTTGGTATAGGACGTCTTTCACCTACTTCTTAATTTTTTAACTTTACAATAGTAATGTTCTACATAGATCAATGTTTAGCCATACAACTTAGACATGAGGTCAATCTCTTGTTGAATTTTGTTTAGTGGGGGAAACCATTTGGCTCAAGGAAAGCATATTTATACCACACCTATAAATTATTGAACTCCTAGTTTTTCTATGGTGTCATTTTATTTTTATATTAAGTTTTATAAAAATAAAAATAAAAATTAAGAAACAAGCTTGTATACTTAATGTGGCATTCAACAATATCCCAATAAACCAATGTCATGTAAAGAAATGTCATCATTACTAGGGTTTAAAGCACCATGAAAAAATCAAAGTGAATGTGTATCATTATACCAATGTAATTTGAATGCTTGATACTAGCTCACAACAATCAATTGTTGCCATAATGAGTAGAGTACTAATTTGATTACACTTATATCTATAAATGTAGGATAACTAGAGGAACCTCTAACTTCATCTATAGGATCTAATGTAATCCATTACTTATCACTCATTAGCTTATTTAATTATTCTTTATTCGTGGCTATAGGGAAGGAACAAAGAGAAGTGCCTAGTTTCCTAACAAATTCAAGGGTCAAAATTTGATCTATGATAAATGTAGGCTACTCTGACCATTATGAAATTAGACATCCTTTTCCCACATAATGTGATACCAATAAGAGAAGGATATAGCAAGGTTACCTTGTGTTACAAACCTGTAATATAGCGGTCATAATTTTGACTTGACTGTTGATAATCTTGTAAATCTATACATACTTTTCCTTCTGCAAGTTGTATTCACATATTTTGTAAAAAATCAAAAAAACAAAAAAATCAAAAAATCAAAAAGAGGGTAAAAAAAGTCCTAAAAGAATAATCAAAGGACTTAGAAAAAATAAGATACCCCAAAGAAAAAAATGAATAAAACATGAAAGTGAGCAAGCATAAATGCCACTACTTCTACTTTTTGACTATGGCAGAGTGTCAATAAATGCCATTAGTCCATGATGAGTTAAACAATTTAATCTTAACTTGCCATTATTTCAATTTCCTTTGTTGTAGATAAAGAATAACGAGTTGTTAGATAGGTTAATCCTAACAATTCAATAGTTAGGTAGAGAAATAAAGTGAATCCAACAGTTTAATCTGGATTCATGGATGAAATAAGTGTAGATTGGATAGATTACTTGCTTTCAGAAATAATAAATGCTGTGAAGGTTGCTAGATTAAATGCACCTTATTACAAAAGAAGAAAAAATGTTAGCATGGTAAGATGGGTAGGTAGAAGAAGGTGCAAAATCTCATTGATGTAAATATCATTTATCATGGGCTTCAAAATAACTAACATCCCCTTCCCATAGTCATGAAACATTCTAAACTATCAGTCAGGAAGGCTCAAGGCATTTCCTTGACTTTTGTTGGGACCGGACCCAACGCTCTATGATTGATTAGTTGAAAATGTGAAATGCTTATATTAATCCATTAATTACATCATTTACCATTGATGCACTCATCCCCTCAAAAAATCCTAAGTAAAATATCATTTTTACTTAAAGGCACTTGTAATTCCTATTTAGCTAATTTCCTACATCATTTAAACACAATAAACCCTCAAAATGACATTATATCATGAGCTAAGTGATAAGATCAATGAAAATTATCTTGTATTTCACTTTACTTGTTATGAATATGTGTTTTGAGTATTCCATGTCCTATTTTCATACAAACTTTAACTTATATATTAATTCCCTATACAACTAACCTTTTCCTATTATATAACTCCTTTTATAAATAAATCCCAAAAACCCACTTATTATAACTTAAGCCAAAGTTATTTACTCCCACATGTTTAAATAAAACCCCCCTTATAACCCATATTGGCTAAGTTTATCCTTATATGTAATCTCGCCCCTATGGTAATTAAGTCTTCCTGATTTAATTAACCATATAATAAAATATATGAGAAAAAACTTAAAACATGTGTTATATGTGTTTTAAACAAAATTACCTGAAGTTTTATTCAAACCAAACTTCAATAAAAATGAACCATTTCCTTGTATATTTTCCCCCCGACTCCCTTAACCTAAGGTTAAAACTTCAACCTTAACCTCGGTTAAATTCCCCACAATATATTATTCATTATCCCAGTCCCTAACCTCGGTTAAATCCCTAATAAACCTTCCCGATCACTTAATTTTTCATTAAAATTAGTCATTTCTATACATATGACTTAACCAAAGCTTTTCCCATCGGATTCACTTTCGACCATCCGATCCCCAGAATCCATTTAATCCTACGGTGAGAGATTTGCGTGATATTTCAATAAATTTATCCCTCCCCATCACAATTGATAAATAACCGTCCGATCTCCTCTCCATTTCTAATATCTATGGCCCACGTTGAATCCGATAAGTCATCATTCCCTGCACCTTCCCTTTAAATCATGACCATTCGCTCCCTAAAGCCAAATCCGACGGCAATTATCCATTTTCGTGCTGCAAAGCTAATCGATCAAAGTTTCAGGAAAGTTGGGCGAAATGGGTGGTTTTTCCAAACCACCCCGCGTCGACGTGTCACGATCTCATTGCGCCGCGTTCGAAAAGATAATTTCCTCTTACCACCATTTACCTGCACGAATACCACTGGTGGTATTCCATAAACCATACCCTCTTAACCGTGATTTAATGTTATTTAAATATGGTTTCCATCATCGGTTTAATACATTAAAATTATAATTTTCATTCAAATTTTCACCTTTTCGCTTTAAACCTGTAAAAACGTTGCAGAACTATTTTTCCTCAAAATCACAGCATTTAAAACCTTGAGAACCTGTGCAGAGCTTTTTTAACCTACCAGTGCCATTTTTCAAAGCCCATTGACCTGAAATTCAACTACAAAGTGCTACATTTCCCTTTGAAAAACCAATTTCACAGAATTGAAGACTTAGCACCACTGTGAAATGTCTTCAACCCAATTTCACTAGTTTTCAGGTACTTTTCCTCAAAACTTACCCACTGAATTTCAAAATTCCTACTATTACCAGTAAAAACCTGAATTGTATATCAAAAACTACAGAAAAACATCCATATTACAGGGGAAACTCTATCAAAATTTCCCCAGAACCCTTATTTGCCATTTCTTGTAGTTTTTTCCCAAACCCTGGTCTTTTTCGCTGCCGAAATTGATCGTAACATATGTTCTGAGCATCAAATCCCTTGTTTTATCCAAAACCTAGCTCAGAAACCCTATTTTTCAGTAAAATTCACCAAGAAGCCCTTGTTTCTGACAAAATAACTTAGCAAACCATCTAAGCTTGCTTTGTTTAATTTAAAAATGACAAAAAAACAAGTAACCCCTAAAAGTGGAGGCCCAAAGCCTCAAAATAAATCCTCCGCAAAATTCCCTCAGCCTAAGTCTTCCAAAATTGACAGACCAACCCCTACAGTCACTGCTGATTCCACAGAGGTGGTTAGGCCATTCTAGCCTCGAGTCATTTCCCTAGAGAATAGTCCCTTAGTTGACCTTGATTATAGAATCCTGGACCCTACTGTAGAATTTAACTTGCTTGATGTTTATAATTGGTGCTTTGGAAAGTTTGTAGAAAAAGGTGACAAAGATATTCCAGTCTGGGAATCCAATTTTCGAAAATACATTATTCCTCAAACTCATCCATCCCCTGATTTTATCAGAGTATGTCAATCCTTTTATCTCCCAAATCAAAGATGCATTGTAAACAAAGATAGAGAGGTCCTGTTTTACATCAATGAAGAGTGAATAAATTCCATGCTGCAAATGAATCCTGACTCCAATGCTGCTTCATTGTCCATAGA
Organism: Pinus albicaulis; assembly: GCA_034641835.2. Lineage (NCBI taxonomy): Eukaryota > Viridiplantae > Streptophyta > Pinopsida > Pinales > Pinaceae > Pinus > Pinus albicaulis. The sequence continues at coordinate 1,535,781,117 of CM076580.1, read as the reverse complement.
GGAGTTGACACAAAATTATCTAGAGCTTGAATTTTCTTCTAAATTCAAAGTATTCCAAACTTTTTTTCCTAAGCATGTTGATATCCCCAAGCTTAATCCTCCTTTTCATACCTTTGACTTCCCAAATGAAACGAGGCAAATAGTCTCAATGCTATAATTCATATTAGGATACACCAGTGATGAATTCACAGATGTAGCTATATTAGGTTTTTTGTCAACCCTGAGTCCTAGCCAATCTCCTTCTATAGTGTAAAATTTTGCTAAATTCATTGCAGAAAACATGCATTATCAGTTGTCAAGATTTTTAGAAGAAGGAGTCTTCAGATACACATCATATCTGCTTCACCTCTTTTTGTATTATCAAGCAGATAAGTTCCCCTTTGAATTTCAGAAAGTGGATCCAGAGGGAAATGTTCTTTCAGTTGTGTTTTGGTCCTCAATTCTAATAAAATGGAATAGAGAATATAGCTTTGCAGATTTCAATGATCTTTTTTTAGTGCCTGCTATGAATCTGTTGAACAAAGAGGAGACCCCTAGAATCAATGAAGAGACAAAGAGAATTCTACAGCTGTCTGAGAGCTGTAAAACAGGGGACTGGTATTTATATAAAATTTACACAGAAATGAGAGTATATGGTGCACTCTTGGCCCCATATAAACTACCAATATTTGTTACAACCAAGATATTTGCATTGGAATATTTGAGGCAACTATTGAATGCAGATGAAATTAATTTCATAGCTTCTAGGAAAAAGACCCAATTTAAACTGAAGAATAAAATTGGGCCATTTATTGTAAATAATAGAGAAGCAGCCAATGAAATCAATGTGAAGTTGAAAGAGTACAAATCTCTATATAGTTTCATGTGGAATTATGATCCATAAGGTATTTTAAGCACACTAAGAGTGAAATGCAAGTTGCCTGTCTTATTGCATGATTCTAAGCCCCATATTGAAAAGTATGCTAACCAACTTGAATGGGAGCCCAACACTCTAGTTGATGATGATTCACTGGAAATACAGAGAAAAAATGGAAAGGGTAAACAGGTTGAACAAACACAGGTGACTACAGTGAGCAAAGAAACTGAAAATGTACATAAAAGGAGCAGAGAAGGAGATTGTTTCATAGTTGAAACTATTCAGGATAAAAGATTCAGAATTCCTTACAGCAAGAAAAATAAATTGACAAATGAAGAAAGGAATAAAGCTGTTAATATTGAAGATAATGAAACTGATGATGAAGCTACAAGAATAGTGACTGAAACACTTAAAGAGCTTCAAAATGTCAAAATTGGAACACAACAAAAGGATACATTCATGGTAGATAATCAAAAAAATATTGATGTGCCTTCTTCTTCTAAGGAACTTGACAACACAGAGTCAGAAATTCAAATCAGGTTCAGACAGATCAAAGAGAAGAATGAAGAAATCAGGAATCAAGCATATTCTAGATTCCTCAAGGAAAAGCCTGGAAACAAGGACAAACTTCTTTCAGCTTTTGATTATTCCTCTAATAAATTAGTAATGTCATTTTTGAATCCTATAGTGGTTGATCCAAAATCAGTAGCAGATTATTCAAAAACAGATCTTGAAGTTGATGCAAATGCTATTCATGAATTGGATCAAATAGAATTTCATAGGAGTAATACTGAAATACTATATTCAAAAATTGTCAATAAGACTATGAAATCTATTAGGCTTGAGAAAACAGTGCTAAACCTTCAGAATCAAATGAAATTGGAAAAGGCCTCACTATATGCCAACAATTTGAGGATCAAAGCAATAGAATATTTGGTGATTGAAGCAGGAGCTGATCCTGCTAACATGGAGTTTGCAAAGACTTTGATTAAACAAAAAAATGAGGATATAGCTGCCCTCATAAAGTAGCTAAAGTTTCCCCAAAATGAAAATCATCAAGCAACGGAAATTCTTCAGCAGAAAACCAAAAATGATGAACTCAAACAACTTGTTCATAAGATGACTACCCAAATAAAAGAAATGGAAAGTCAATTGGAAGCTTCTATAAGAGAAAATGAAAACCTAAAGAAAACTCAACAGGTTCACATTCCTACAGTAATCCCTACTGTAATTACATTTGTTCCATCCACATTAGCAGAACACTTGGTGCCACAACGAGTAATGGCCACTGCAGTGCCAATAACTTCTCATGAAATATCTTCTTCTTCTTCCTCAACTTGATAGATAAATAAAATACGTGACAAAGCTACTGTAATCAGAGCGATGGAAGACATGTCAATTAAAGAGAAAGAAATACTTAATTTGAAAGGAACTATTAAAAATCTAGAATCTTCCAAAAGAGATGCCTTGATTACTTCCAAAGGGTATGAACAGAGGGCAGATAGACTGCAAGAACATGATAAAATTCTTCAAGCACAGGTGAGTCTTACTGATTAGGTTGCATATATTAAAAATCATTTATGGACAAATGTCATTGAAGGAATTCACTCTCAATGGCCTTCAATTCAAATAATTTATGAGCAAAAAGAGTTACTACAGGCTGCTAATGCAGAAATTGACAAAACTAAGAGAGAGATTGAAAATAAGCCAGCTCAAGCAGTTCAAATCATAGCCTTTTTGAATAGCAAAAACAGGGAAGAGTTGGAAGAGTTGAAAATTACAGATACCATCCTACAAATCAAGAAAGTCCTAAATAAAAGGAACATGATGAACAACTTGGAAGACAGGTGTAAAGACATAAATTTGGCCATCTCAAGATTTTGGGCCAAATACAAAATATTATCAGGAGCAGGTTTGCTAGACATTCATGCATTGAATGACAAGTTGATGCCTCAGAAATATTATGATCTAAAAATCAGAACTCATGCAAAAGATAAAGCCAAACAACCATTGCCATAAGGATCACCAAGTGGCAAAGTACTTCTTCAGTATTTTGAAAATCTATTCTTTTTGGAAAATGAAATTAAGCATATATTCAATGTAAAGCCTGACTTTTCCAAATATACTGAAGTTGATGAAAGTTATAGGAAGCTGAAGAATATGAAGATTCTCACTACAGAACAGTGTCAAGAATTCACAGATCTTCTGTGAATTTGATAGAAAAATTACTTGGAAGCTCATATTTTACTTTTACCTTGTGGTGAAAAAATCAGTGTTAAAGTGTATCAGTTAAATCAAATTTTTACTGTTGGTCATTTTTTATTACAGCAGTGAAACAATCAAAAGTAGAGATAAAGAGTATAAGATCAGAAGATGAAAAAGAAAGAGTACTCCACAAGCTATCATCCATGAGAAAATGTATATATTGCGAGCAAAGCTCACAACACATCAACAATTAGTTTAAATTAGAATAATCAGTTCTATTTTCGCTTATAAAAGGGAGCAACTTGCAAACTGTTTTGTAGATGTCCCTCTTATTATGTTTTCTTTCCTATTTTTTATTAAAACATTATCTCAATTTCTGATATATTTTGTAAACAATTTTATGTATAAATACTTCATAATTTGAAGTATTCAGGGTGGAATAAAATTTCTCAAGACAATTATAGTTTTTTGCTTGACATATTGAATTTGGTGAGTCAATTAGCGAAGCAGTAGACTAGAAATGAGATTAGAGACATCTTAGCTAAGGATTCTCGTGGTGACAAGTTAAGTCTCATTTTTCCTGTTTCAGTGTATTTCTTTTAAAGTTTACATTCATTCCTATTATGTGTTTCTATTATGTAATGATCAATTAAGGAGAAATTAAACACGATTAGTGATAATAAGCTCCCTATTTTAAACTTCCATTATTACACTCTAAAGATGTTACAATCCAATCTGTATCTGTATCTGGATCATGTAAAGTTTTTGTATCCAATTGAAGTTCTTAGTCTCACATAATTGATACTATCCAATTGAAGTTCTTAGTCTCACATAATGGAATATGCGATATCCAATTGAAGTTCTTAGTCTCACATAATTGATACTATCGTTACACTTTTATGACACCTCCGGTTTGCAATTTTCCGCATTTATATATTTGGGAAAGTATTGCATGCATAAATATTTCAAATTTCCCTGCATGCCATCCATTTTACATAATATACATACTTCATAAAGTTTTTTTGTTTAATTGAAAGTTTTCAGCCACTTCAATGCAAGCTCGAAATATCAATATTTATGATAAGGAGTCCTATTATTTTATGAAAAAAAAAAACACAGGAATAATAAAATAAAGTGTTAGATTATTTGTTCAATCATTACAATCAATTTATTCTAAAATTTTACAATTGCTTAGCTTAGTCTGTTTATTCACTCATTTTAGTCAAAGGCTTGAAATTTCTTTTTTATAACCATTTGGTTGGTTTTATCTAAAAACAATTTTAAATATGGAAATTTTTCTATAAAACAGTAACATAAAAACAAAACATCATCAAACAAACAAATAATAGTGTTTAATCCTAAATTTAAATAGATACATATACTCAGCTTTACGTTTATCAGAGATATCAATTTTTATATGAAAACTAGCTTTTAACTCTTGTATTTATGGGAGATATAAGTTTTCATATGAAAACTGGCTTTTAACTCTTGTGCAGTTCTGAGGAATCAATGGTTACCAGTGCTGAAAATTCAATGAACAGGTATAGATGTTTAATTTATAGAGAGTGAAGCCATTATTCACTCCATGTTATTTTAAAACAATCACATTAACTTTTTATAATTTTTGGTGTAGTTCTGAGAGTGTTTTGATTGGAATAACTACACATTGCATGAGTGGGAAGTATAAGATAAAGAGGCCAACAATTGCAGATACCACTAGTCTCCTAGCTGAGATACTTGGTCTCAATGACCTAAGAGGGGTTTTAACTCTAGAGGCTTGGGGAATTCTTAGTGGAGAAGAAAGAAAAAGCTTGGTTGGATTACTTCCAGGTGGGCAGAGTGGTGCAATGGAACCTCTCCTGAAGGGGGATAATATTTTCTTTAGTAACCCCATTATATAGTGGGGATCTAGTGTATGTAGGGGCAGGAACATCCTGAGGCATTACTACTAAAGGAATTTGAGCTTAAGTTAAGACAATCTGAATATTTTAAAGAGTTGAAGTGGCATTACTACTAAAGGAATTTGAGCTTAAGTTAAGACAATCTGAATATTTTAAAGAGTTGAAGTCTTATCATGTAGAATACATTATTTTCGGTGAGGACTTTAAGGGGCTATATGAATCCTGTAATGAGGACAAGGCCATGTTTTTGGAAGCTATCAAAAATCTGGAGTAGTGCTTGAAGGGGCTCTAAGTATTTCCTTTTCACATGTTTAGTTTATTAGTGTTTATGTTATTATTAACTATTTTGGATATTATTTTTTATAGTCAAATTTGAACTTGTTACGTATTATCGGTTAAAGCAATTAATTTGTTGTAATTATGAAATTTTAATTATCTTCACAAGCCATCTTTTTCTCACATGTTATTTTATGAATGTTTTGTTATTATTAATTATTTTAGATATTACTTTTTATAGTTAAATTTCACTAGTTCAGTATGAAATTTTAATTATCTTCATATTTTCACTAGTTCAATATGAAATTCTAATTATTTGATTGAACCATCCTTTTCTCACATATTATGATTTTTGTTTATTAATATTTTATTTATTACTATTTTTTTCACATGTTAGTTTATTAATATTTTTGTTATTATTAATATTTTTGTATGTTATTTCTTATAGTTAAATTTGACTCTTTAAGTAATTATGAAATTTTAATTAACTTCACAACCAATGTTTTTCCCATTTTATTTTATTAATTCATTTTTTATTATTAATTATCTTAGATGTTACTTCTTATAATTAAATTTCACTCATTGACTCATACTAGTTATAACTATGAAATTTTAACTTTCTTGTGAGGACATTTTCTAGCATATTAGTTTATTAATGTTTTTGTTATTATTATCGACACCTAGTGTCTCCCATAGCATCTCCCATAACAATATTTATGTTAGAATGCACTTTCTTTTTTTTAATTGATTAGTTAGTAGGTTTATCTTAATAGTTTATGTTGTAACTATCAGCAAGACTTCACTATTCAATTATAGATTAAAACCCTTATTTAGCACAAATAACATAAAGTAAAAGTAGAAAAAACAAATAAACTGAAACATAGATTTGTCTTCACAATTCTAACCACTCATGTGCAGACTTCCTAAGACTCCCTAAGGTCTCTAGGCACTTCATGAGACTTTTATCTAACCCAAATCACACAATAAAAACTCAAAATAACCTTACATCGAAATGAATTCTATCATCAATAACCTATGATATATCCAAGTTTTATCCTAGACTCCTTATATAGTATTTTACATTTACAATACCATGGTCCCAAAACCATGGGTTGAGATGAAGGTATATAAATATTCCCATCCCTTTACAAAAGGAGGGGATTTTACCCACTCAAAATCCCCTCATACTCAAATATAACTTAGTTCTGTGGTATCTTTCTCAAAATTATTTCATCTAGGGTACCCTCTCCAACACTATTCCAAATACCATCCCCATTTCTATCATATTTCCACATGGTCACGTTGCAAATTTGATTGGAAAAGATTTATGGGAGATTGTTTAATGAAGTTATGATGATCTAGATGATTGGAATGCCCTTACTGCCAATGAAATAACAGCACGAAAGGAAGCAAGGAAGAAGAATGATCAACCTTTGTTTCACATTCAGATAGCTCATGCAAGAAGTTAAACTTATAAGTGACTACTATGTGACAGTCAAAGATGTGGTCAATAAAATGGTTACACTTGGGGGGAAAGGATAACTAATGAAATTTTAATAAAAAAGGTATTGAGAACTTTAACACATAGATGGAATCATGTTGCCATAATATTAGAAGAAAGAAAGGATTTCACACAATTAAAGTTTGATTAATTGGTTGGATCTCTCATGTCTCATGAAGAAAGATTGAAAGACACTTCTGAAGTTGTTGAGAAATATTTTTCCTCTAAATTACAAATTACAAAAAATGAACATGAAAGTTACAATAGTTCCAAAATCAATCAACTTCTAGGTAAATGGCAAAGCAAAAAAATTTCTTGAGGTAGACGAAGAGGTGGCTCAAGGGGAAGAGGTGCAGGTAGATTTCATAAGAGAATGTTCAATGTTACTATTATAACACTTATGGGCACTAATGAAATATGGTAAAAATGCCAACTATGATTAAGAAAGTAATGACTATCCTCAAGATTAATTATTTTTATCTTATGCCAAAGATAAAGATGTTTGGTACATAGATTCTGGATGATCTAACCATATGATAGGGAATGAGAAATTGTTTTCAAACAAGGATGGAATTTTTAAATCCAAAGTAGAGCTAGGTGATGATAAACCATTTGGGGTTGCCCCCAAAGGAGCTATGGAGGTCCAAAAAAAAGAAGGTATAAAGAGTATTAATGATATTTATTATACTCCACAATTGAAACACAATTTGTTATGTGTTGGGCAGCTATGTGAGAAAAAGTATAAAATAGTCTTTGAAAATAAGACATGTACTCTCTTTGATAATTTTTGTGTTTATGAAAATAAATAGGATGTTTCCCTTGAGGTTTGATGAGAATAACAACAACCTTTCAAATATGCCTTATGAGGATTCAAGTTGGCTATGGCATCTCAGGTGTGACCATTTAAATTTTCACAGTTCGAAGTTTTTAACCTCAAATGCATTAGTTTCTGGTTTGCCCAAGGTAGAGGAGCATAAGGAGGTTTTTGAACGATTTGCTAAAGGAAAGCATGTAAGGGAAAATTTCCCAAAGGGAAATGCATGGAGGGATCATCACCACTTCACCTTGTTCATTTAGACATATGTGTTCTTATGGAGACTAATAGTGTGGGTAAATCATCATATTTCATCACTTTTATAGATCATTATTCAAGGAATTGTTGGGTATATGTTTTCAAGGCCAAAAGTGAAGCCATGGATACATTAAATAAGTTCAAAGAACTTGTAGAAAATGAGAAAGGGTGCAACATCAAATGTTTGCGGGGTGATCGTGGAGGATAATTTTGCTCAAAATCTTTCACGATGGCATCAAGATGCAACGTACTACAACATACACATGCCCAAAAAATGGCGTGGTTGAAAGGAATAGTCGTATTGTGATTGAAATGGCAAGGTGCATGTTACAAACTAAGCAATTGAGCATTTCTTATAGGGGAGATCTAGTTTCTAAAACAGTGTACATCCTCAATTATGGCCCCACTAGTGCACTAGAAAAGATGACTCCTTGTTGTCAAACTAGGAGGTAACTCCTCAAATCAGAATGTGTATTAGCTGAAGAATGTACATGCCTTTATAGATGGGAGGTGAGGCTATTGGGATTCATCTCCCAATGACTGTTGGCCTTCCTTATTTCCTAATATTAAATAATATACAAAAATACAAATGCACACCCATCCATAGGATTAGGTGTCAACATTCCCCCCTTTAATCCGAAGGGATGTTGCTGAGTCCAAGCATCGATCTAAACTTTTCAAACTTCTCTCTTCCAAGTGCTTTGGTGATGATGTCAGCAGTTTTCTCATTTTTGGAACAATGATGTAGATGGATGGTTTTGGCCTAAACATGATGTCAAATTAGATGGTACTTTGTATTGATGTGCTTTGTTCGATCATGGAACTTTGGGTTCTTGGCCAACTTTATTGCAGAAGTGTTGTCGATCATGAGTGGAGTGAAATACATCTGTTTCATCTGCAAATCTTCTAGGATTTTCTGGAGCCACACAATTTCCTTTGTTGCTTCAGCTGCTGCCACATATTCTGCCTCGGTCGTGGAATCTGCTGGAACTGACTGTTTGCGTGATCTCCATGAGACAGCTCCTGATCCAAGACTCATGGTGTAACCTGTAGTAGACACCCCTGTTTCTTTGTCACCATCAAAGTTTGAATCAGAGTATCCGATCAAGCTGAAGTCGCCTACCTGTGTATATTTGAGTCCAAAGTCTTGAGTCCCCTTCAAGTACCTTAGCACTCTTTTTGCAGCAGACCAATGTCCTTCACAAGGTTTTTTCATGAACCTTGAGAGGATTCCAACAACAAATGAAATGTCAGGTCTGGTGGTGGTCAGATAGATAATACTTCCTACAAGTTGTCTATACTTAGTTGCATCCTCAAATTCCTTCCCTTCAATAGATGTGAGCTTCAAGTTTTGTTCCATTGGAGTGCTTAAGGGTTTATAGTCATCCATGCCAAATTTGTTCAAGAGATCTCCAATGTACTTCTTTTGAGAAATAAATATGAATTTAGGATGTTGAATTACTTCAATACCCAAATAGTAATGAACATGACCCAAATCAGTCATTTCAAAACCTTTCTTCAACTCTTTCTTCATGCATGCAATATAGCTCTCATTGTTTCCTGTTATCAAAGGATCATCTACATATACCACAAGATATACAACTGTTTTTCCAACTTTCTTAACAAACAAAGTTGCATCATCAAGATCAAAGTGTTTGAAATCAAGTTTCAGAAGATGCTCGGTCAATTTCTCATACCAGGCTCGTGGTGCTTGCTTGAGGCCATACAAGGATTTTACAAGTTTGCAAACTTTGTGTTCTTGACCCTTTTTCACAAATCCTTCTGGCTGGGACATATAAACTTTCTCCTTTAGATCTCCATTCAAGAAGGTTGTTTTTACATCCATCTGATGGACTTTCCATCCACTCTGAGCTGCTAAGGCAAAGAGAGTCCGGATGGTGGTCCATTTTGTTGTGGGAGCAAAAGTTTCTTCATAATCGACTCCTTCTTTCTGTGCGAATCCTTTTGCCACAAGCCTAGCCTTGTGCTTGTCAAGTGAGCCGTCTGCTTTGTACTTGTTCTTGTAGACCCACTTACAGCCAATTGGTTTCGTTCCCAAAGGCGGATCAACCAGCTTCCAAGTGCCATTCTTTATTAAGGCATCATACTCCTTCTGCATCGCTTCTTTCCATTCATCATGAGAAGTGGCTTCTTTGAAGGAAGTTGGTTCATGATCTGTAGACAAACTCAATTCACAGTTATAAGCAATATCCATATCAACGGGAGAATCAGAATTATCTACATCACCTTCGATTTGTTGAGTGGAACTTCTTGTTCCTGTTTTTCCAACCTCATCAGGATGAACATTCTCCAGTGTCTTTGTCAGCCATTTGGGAGGACCTTTCTAAGATGGCCCAGGCTGGTCATTTGACTGAGTTGGGATTGATTCAAGATTCAATCTCCCAATTCTGTCAATCACATCATCCAATGTGTCATCCGTGGTTGTTTCTTCATGTGGGGGAGAGTGTGGTTCAGGAAATGATTCCACAGTTTGATTCAATATCGGAATCCCCCTTCAAGGTGTGGAATCACATTATCAAATTCTTTGAAAGACTTTGCATGTGTGAATCTATCCGGGCGATCAAGTTCCGGGCGATCAAGTTGCCGCTCAACAACCTTGTCACTCTTGGAAGATTCAAGAAATATGACATCTCTTGCTATCACAAACTTCTTATTTGCTTCATCATAGAGACGATATCCTTTGGAGGTATTGGAGTACCCCAAGAAGATACATTTTCTACTTCTGGCACCAAGTTTGTTCCTTTGACCCTTGGGTATCAAGGCATAACAGGTGGACCCAAAGACCCTGAAATGCTTTACCGAAGGAATGTGGCCATGCCACATTTCAAAAGGAGTTTTGTTTCTAATTTAACTTGAAGGACACCTATTCTTTATGTAAACAGCACATAGAACTGCATCGGCCCAAAACATCAATTTTACATTCTTGAAAAATAACATGGAGCGGACCATATTTAAAATAGTTCTGTTCATTCTTTCAGCTACACCGTTCTGTTGTGGATTATATGGCACAGTTGTTTGATGTTTGATTCCATGTTGACGAAGATAATTTTCAAATTCGTTTGAAGTGTATTCTTTTCCATTATCGGTACGTAGAGAGCCAATATGTGTTTGTGCATCATTTTCAATCCATGCATGAAAATTCTTGAAAGTTTGAAAAGCATCAGACTTATTCTTCAGTAAGTAAATCCAACACATTTTGGTGTAGTCATCAATAAATGTCATCATGTATTTGTTTCCATTTGTAGAAGCAATAGGCATAGGGCCACATAAATATGAATGAACAAGTTCAAGTTTCCTATGTGCTCTTGAGTGTGAATCATGAAATGGCTGTTTGCTATGCTTTCCTAGAATACAAGCATCACATTCCTTAGGTTTTCTAGGAATTGTAGGTAGTCCATCAACACCATTTTTCTTCAACAAACGAAGGTTGTCATAATTTAAGTGTCCAAATCTAGCATGCCATAAAAGACTTGATGGAAATGTACCTTCATCATGATGTGAACTGAATGCAAAGTTTTGAGCATGAGCAGATGAACCTTTCAGCTTCAAAAGTCTCCCTTCTTCTATTCCCTCCATGACGAGTGAGTGATCTGATGCTGATCTGACCTCTGCCTTGCCATCAAACAAGTGAACTGAGTGTCCTTGCTGCCGGATTTCGATCAGGGACAGCAAGTTTCTCTTCAACTCCAGGAGGTATAGAACCTCATGTAGGATATGATCAGGAAGACCAGGCAGTTTAAGCCTGACTGTGCCAAGCCCTGATGGCTTGAGTTTGGATTTATCTACGAAATATACTGCTCCATCAACTTTGTCAATGAATTCTTCAAAAAAATATTTTCTAAATGTCATGTGACATGTTTCTCCTGAATCTAGCAACCAATCATCTCTCCATGAAGTAAATGAAACATCAAATAGGTTTTCAGTTACTCCATTGTTACAATGTGCTAGAATAGAATGAGCTGATTCAGCTGGTTTACCTTTGTCTTTGTCATTAGTTTTACCTCTGTCTTGATTTGTTTGCTGCTGAGCTTTAGATTGTCTGCCCCCCTTTTCTCTGAAGTTTCTTCTTCGTCTTCTGCCTTCTCTTCCTCTGGATGGACTTGAAGCGTGTCTCTTTTCTCTCTGTGCCAAGTAGGCAGCCTCTTTAGAAGATGAAGGGACTGTCATCTTCTTTTGAAGGAGGAGAGAAAAAAACTCTGCTGGAAAATTTCTCTTGAAGGAGAGAAAACAAAAAAATCTTTGTTGGAAAATGGACTGAAAAAACTCTTTGCTGCAGACTGAATTTAAAAAAAAAATACTCTTTGCTATAAACTGAATTCTACATAAAAAATACATATATGTATATTTTTTTTGTTTGGGGAATAAAAAACTTGTATGTGAAAAGTCGATATGGAAGGGAGGGCGATATTGTGAAATGGTGGCGGGGGGGAGGGGCGGTATATAAAAGGAGTGAAATGGTATTCAAAAGAGGGGGCAGAATTATGAATGTGGGAGGGGCATTAGAATGATGGGCGGTATATGAATGGCAGTATTACAATGTGGAAACTCTGATACCATATGTCGACAACGTTATATGTAAGGCGGTAAAAGGGTGCAAACAGTGGTGAACGGATATTACAAAGTGGTATTGTATATAACCAAATGATATCTTATATAACCAAAATATGTCGGCGTGTATTAAAACAGCGTGATATATAAATGGTGTGACTGTTATATGACAGTCGGACTGTATATGCGTGGAGGGCGGTAATGTGATACCAACAGCGTTTAAATATGGAGCACAATACAACGTATATGAAATCACAATACAACCAGCGATAACACCATGTAATGACAGCGTGGTATATATATAAGAGGTGTGGTATATGCAAAGGGCGGTGGTATTATAACGAAGAAAACTGTATTTAAGAGTCGAGGGCGTAAGGGAGCCGAGTAGAGAGCCGACTTGTATCTTTTTGAACGTGAATGGAGCGTATTGAATGGAGTATGCAGGTGGGTGACAGCAGACAGCGTTGGATATAGTATATGTGGACAGCGTTGTAACTTATGCAGCGTTGAAATGACAGTCAGTGCTGGTGGAGGGCCGACAGGCCATGTATATGGTGAGTTGATGGATATATATTAAAAACACAGCGTAATATGGATGTGCATTGCAGGTATAAGAGCGCTGTTGATATATGGAGGCCGAGAGACCGGGTTGAGGAGTGTTAGAAGTGAGGGGGTAAAAAAAATACTGAACGTTGTATTCAAATGTGACAGAGCACTGTATTCAAGAGTCCACTGGAACGAGCAGAAGGGAGGGCGGTAATGGAGAAATGAGGGTCAGTTGGGAAGAGCGTTAGGTGAATATGTAATGAGAGGGCACAGAGTTTTGAGGGAGAGGCGTTGGGTAGGTAGGAGGCCCAAAGGGCTATTGCAAAAAAAATTTGAAATTGAATCTGCAGAATGACAGAGTTGCAGGACTGCTGGAATTGCAGAATGGCAGAGCCTGCAATTTGCAGATTGACAGAGCATGCAGTCTTCAGGAGCTGCAGGAGCTGGAGCTGCAAATGTCAGTACTATATAGGGAAAAAAAATGCAGAATAACAGTCTAGCAATTAAGAGCAGCAGAAAACTATTAAAAAATATTGACTAAGCAAAGGATAGGGAGTTACACCACAGGGCAGAAATGCCAATAGTGGGGCTGGCTCTGATACCATATCAAACCAGGAGGTAACTCCTCAAATCAGAATGTGTATTAGCTGAAGAATGTACATGCCTTTATATATGGGAGGTGAGGCTATTGGGATTCATCTCCCAATGACTGTTGGCCTTCCTTATTTCCTAATATTAAATAATATACAAAAATACAAATGCACACCCATCCATAGGATTAGGTGTCAACACTTGTGAAGCTTGGTATTAAAAAAAGCCTAATGTTAAATGCAAAGTTTTGGTTGTTTGGCTTATGTGCATGTACCTGATCAAAATAGAAAAATGTTAGATGCAAAGAGTGAGTTATATATTTTCATTGGGTATAGTGAGGTAAGAAAGACTTATAAATTGTATAATCCCCTCACTAACAAGCTTATTGTCTCAATGTTGTGTAACCAGCTCCAAAAATAGAAGAAAAGAGATATCAACGCCTTAGAAATAAGCCACTTCGCCGGGGCAACCTCCAATACATTACATAAATGAACAATTATTCGATGATACAATTTACAAAACCTCCTTTCTATATATAATAGTCCATGTGGCCATAATGTAATCCTAGTGGGCCATAATGTAATCCTAGCTGACCTAACAATAATAATTTAAGGGAACAATAATAACAAAATGGGGGTTACAAGGGTACAATAATAATAATAAGGGGGTTACACTAATAACAATAAGGGACTATACTAGTAATATAGGGACCTAACGTGCCCCTCTCCTTCAAAAAAGTGTTGTCCTCAATGCTTTAGTAGCTTTGGGTGCTTCTGTATAAACTTCTCATCCTCCCATGTAGAATCTTCAGTGGGTAAGTTCTTCCACTTGATGAGATACTCTGATATTGATCGATTCTGTAGCTGTCGAGTTCTCTTTTCCATGACCGCTTCAGGTTCCAATATGATTTCTGATTCCTCATCAAGTTCTGGAAATATTGTTTGAACTGGAAGATTTTCACCTATAACCTTCTTTAAGCATGAAACATGGAAAACTAGATGCACTCGCAAAGAAGCAGGAAGCTCCAATTTGTATGCCATAGTACCAATCTTTTGCAACACCTTGTAAGGACCATAGTACTTTGGTGATAATTTATTATCCTTCTTAGCTTGCTTGAGGGACATTTGTTTGAATGGTTGTAGCCGTAAAAATACCCAATCTCCTACATCAAAACTTCTCTCACTGCGATGTTGATCTACCTGTTGTTTCATTCGATTTTGTGCCAAATTCAGGTTATCCTTTAAGAGTTGGAGAACTTCTTGCTGATGCTCGATGTGATCTTCCACTGGTTGAACCTTCGAATTTTCCCTTAAAGATGATGTGATGGATGGTGGATGATATCCATAAAGTGCCATAAATGGGGTCATTTTTGCTGCAGTATGGAAGGAAGTGTTATGCCACCATTCAACAAGAGGTAACCACTTGACCCATTGTGTTTGTTTATCAGATACAAAACAACGAAGATATCCTTCCAAAAATTTATTTACGATCTCAGTTTGACCATCAGATTGAGGATGATAAGATGAGCTATGAGCTAATTGAGTACCCAAACAAGAAAATAACTCCGTCCAAAATTTTCCAGTAAAAATGGGATCTCTGTCACTCATAATAACCCTTGGGCTTCCATGTAGCTTTTGAATTTTGTCCATAAATGTAGTAGCAACTGTACTTGATTTAAATGGATGAGATAATGCACAAAAGTATGCATACTTGGTAAGTCCATCAACTACCACCATGATGACACTCTTTCCTTCGGACTTAGGTAAACCTGTGATAAAATCCATTGAATTCTCCTCCCAACGTTGACTTGGAATGGATAAAGGTTTTAGAAGTCCGAGGTCTTAATTGTCTCAACTTTATTCTGCTGGCAAACCAAACATTCCGCCACAAAATTTTGAATATCATATTTAAGGCCATCCCAAAAAAAATCTTTCTTCACCCTGTGGTAAGTTTTTAAAAATCCTGAGTGCCCTCCTAAAGGAGAAGTGTGCAATTCCAGAAGAATATTTTGTTTTAGTTGGGAATTCTTACAAAGATATAAGCTATCTTTGTACCATAAGGAATCATTTTTCCAACTAAATGTATCAGATGTACTAGGATCTTGCCGCAACTTTTGAATGAGTGTCCATATATCTTTGTCCTTCTTCCATTCATCTCTTGCTTCAGTTATCCAATCTGGTTGGATAATAGGAATGGCACAAAGCAATGCTTCCACCTCTTCATTCTTTCTTGAGAGTGCATCTGCAACAACATTAATATTTCCTTTTTTGTAGATTATTTCAAAGTCATAACCCAACATCTTTGTGACCTATTTTTGCTGCTCTTCTGAAGATAGTCTTTGTTCCAAAAAGTGTTTAAGACTATCATGATCAGTTTTTACCTTGAAGTGTCTTCCCATTAGGTAAGTTCGCCATTTCTTTAGTGCATGTAGTATTGCTAACATTTCCTTATCATAAATAGGTTTCTGTAAATACTTTCCTTTGATTGGACGACTTTCAAAAGCAATGGGTCTTCCTTCCTACATTAAAACTGCACCAATTCCATTTCCTGAGGCATCACATTCCACAATAAGGTTTTTGTGAAGTCTGGCGTAGCTAAGACCGGTGCTAGGCACATTGCCTCTTTAAGATGTTCAAAGGCCTTAGTTGCTTCAGGAGTCCATGAAAATGCATCTTTCTTCAATAATGTTGTTAGAGATGCTGCTATTCTCCCATAATTCTTAACAAACTTATGATAATACCTTGTTAGCCCGAGAAATCCTCGCAACTGCTTTATGGTTGTGGGGACTTTCCATTCCTTAATGGCTTTAATTTTGTTAGGGTCTACTTTAACACCCTCGTGAGATACAATATGACCCAGATATTCCACCTCTTGTACTCCAAAGAATCATTTGGATGTTTTTGCATATAATTGTTTCTCCTGCAATAGTTTGAGCACCCTGTCAACATGTTCAACATGATCCTTCCAAGACCTGCTATAGATTAGTATATCATCGAAAAATACTAGCACAAATTTTCTAAGGAAGGGTTTGAAAATGGAATTCATCAACCCTTGAAATGTAGAAGGTGCATTGGTAAGGCCAAAAGGCATGACCAAAAATTCATAATGACCCTCATGAGTTCGAAATGTTGTTTTTGGAATATTTTCAGTCTTCATTCTAATTTGATGATATCCTGAACGAAGATCCAACTTGGTAAATAAATTGCTCCATGTAATTCATCCAATAATTCATCAATCACAGGAATGGGAAATTTATCTTTAATGGTGAGCTTATTGAGCTCCCTATAATCCGGACACATTCGCCATGATCCATCCTTCTTATGTACCCACCTCTAACATTTCTGCAATCATACGTTCAATTTCGCTTTTTTGAACGTAAGGATATCTATAAGACCTGATGTTTGGAGGAACACTTCCTAGAATCAAATTAATAGCATGATCATGGTCATGAATAGGTGGGATTCCTTTGGGAGTTTCAAACACCTTGGAATGATTGTCCAAGACTTGTTGGAGATCTGCAGAAATAGATGATTTTGATGTTGGAACTTCTGGTGAGCATAATTGTGCAATTACGCCTCGCTGTTCTTTCTTTAGAAGCTTTGTCATGACATTAGAGCTTATTATCCTTCCTGGCTTCCCCGCAATACCCCGTAATTCGACTTCCTTTCCTTCTGAAAAAAATTTCAAAAAAAGTTCTTGAAAATTAAAAGCTACCGTCCCCAAAGATTGTAACCATTGTGCTCCTAGTACAACATCAGCACCTCCCATAGGAATGGAAAGCATTGGACTAGTCAATACATATTCCCCCATGGTTAGCTTGATATTATGGCATTTTCCAGAGAAATTTATAGTTCCTCCATTTGCAACCATCACTTGACATTCTGGTGCTGGGTATAGGAAACATTTTAATTCCTTGGCTACCTTACAATGAATAAAATTATGGGTGCTACCTGAATCAATCAACACTATTACCTTTTTCTTCTTGATCTGTCCTTCTATCTTGAGAGTTTGAGGAGTGGTAATTCCTGCCAGTGCATTACACAATATAGTCAGATTCATTTCTTTCTCTTCTAGGACTGGTTCCCGGTGTATATCCTCTTCTTGTTCATTTTCTTCTTCCTCTTCACAATATATGTAAAGTAATTTCTTCTGAGCACACTTATGACCTTTAGTGTATTTGCTACCACAATTGTGGCAAAGCCCTTTTTCTCTTTTTTCTTCCAATTGTTGTGGTGTCAACCTTGTAGGTTGTGGATATGTAGGCATAGCAACACTTCCTTCTTTATAGAATTGAGTGGTAGGCCTCCTTGTCGCCATTATTTTACATTCAACTTTTCTTGCCAACCTAAATGCCTTCTCCAATGAATCCGGTTACAAAACGCGAACTTAATGTTGGATGTTATCCTTTAAAGTGCCTATGAAGAGATCGATCCTGTGTTCCTCTGGAATATCCGTTACCCTTATATTCAATTTTTGGAAGTCGTCAATGTGCTGCCCCACTAAACCATTTTGTTTGAGATTTATCAATTGGCTAAAGAAGGTGTTGCTCTTCGTATCCTCATAATGTTCTATCATTTCCTCCATAAAAATTGACCAAGTGACAATTTTTTTACGGGAGAAAAGCCATCGATACCATACAAATGTATTTTGTAAAGTTGCAATGCGTACCTTTTGTGTGTTTTGCACATTATGGAGATCAAAATATTGCTCCATCTGTAGTATCCATGTTATAGGATCCTTTCAATCAAACTTCCTCATATCCATTTTTGGAATATGGTGATTCTTCCTACCAACATTAGAGTTTATGAAATCACGATTAACATTTATTTTGTTCTCATCATGAGGTTCTTCTACTATCTTTTCACCTTTAGGAGACATTTCTTGTATCAACTTTGTCAAACCTTCGATGTCTGATTTTAGATCATTCTTCATGTTTTCCATCTTAGCTTCCATTCCAACTTCCATGCCATCCATCTTTGCTTCCACGCCTTTCTTCAAAACTTCCATTTCATTTTTTGTTGCTCTTTGCGAGAGTGAAATTTGTTGCACTTGCTCTTGTAATTTTGATAGATCATGTTGCCTTCTGAAGGCTTAATGGGTGTTGAATTATTTTTATGGGGAATATTTTAGAACCCAATACTGATATCTATTTTACAATATGCCCTTGGAATCAATTCAAATTGATTCTTCAAACAACACTTATGCAATTCAGAAAAAAATACACACATTTTTATTGCTTTTGAGGAGCTCAATATTGAAATTGGATTATCTCTATAATTACAGCACTTCAATATTTTAATTTTGGTATCAACATATCCCTCTAAATTATCTTTCGAATGCCACAGGTCTGACCTGATTTGGATTCTCCAAGACAAAGTTGTGTCCAATCTCCCACAATGACCTAATTATGGACTGGTTTAGTAGAGCGAACTGGTTTAGTAGAGCGAACTTGTACAACTTTCCACGTGTCACTGTTTTATCCTTCAGATCTAAAATTGATAGCGAAGAAACTACCATCCATTTACCTACGACCAATTTTTACGGCACTCCAATCCGATGCTCAGAGAGAAAGTTATGAAGATTTTCCCACGATCACCTCTTTGAGATGAAATTCAAGAGCCTAAAAAAGCACTACGATCCACAGATCATATCTCCGAAAATATTGCGAACCAACCTCTGAAATTTTATGAATATTTTACTTAGGATGTTGGCTTCGCACCCTAAAAATTTCAGCTTCTGAAACTTCGTAGAAAAACAGTTATAGCGCAAATGCCATGATGACCTATTTAGGAGCCTGAAAAAAGCCCTGACTTCCATAGATCATATCTCCAAAACTATTGCGAACCAAGCTCTGAAATTTTTTGATGATGTTCCTCAAGATTTCAGCTTCGTACCCTAAATATTTCAGCTTCTGAGGCTTTTTATAAAAAAAATTATTGTGAAAATGCCACGATGACCTGTTTGGAGTAGCGAAACCCTAGAATCCAAAGCTCTGATACCAAATGTTGTGTAACCAGCTCCAAAAATAGAAAAAAAGAGATATCAACGCCTTATAAATAAGCTACTTCGAGGGGGAAACCTCCAATACATTACATAAATGAACAATTCTTTGATGATACAATTTACAAAACCTCCTTTCTATATATAGGAGTCCATGTGGCCATAATGTAATCCTAGTGGGCCACAATTGTAATCCTAGCTGACCTAACAATAATAATTTAAGGGCACAATAATAACAAAATGGGGGTTACAAGGGTACAATAATAATAATAAGGGGTTTACACTAATAACAATAAGGGACTATACTAGTAATATAGGGACCTAACACTCAAGAGATGTAATTTTTTATGAAGGGGGAGTTTATGGTCATCAAAAAGGCCATGTTCAAAAGACAAAACCTGTTTTGAATCATGATAAAATTGTTGATATTGAGCAGCAAAATAATGATTTTGTATGTAGTGGTCTAATTCCACGAAGCAACCCTTCATGAATTTCTTGAGCATCAAGTTCAAGTCCAACTTATTCTCCAAGTTCTACAAGGAAGGTAAGGAGATTGTACGATATATATGACAGGAGTGAAAATCAAGGACATGAAGAAAAACCAATAGGTGAGAAAGTGAATTTTTCTTTATTAGCCAAGGTTGATTTTGAGCCATCATGTTTTGAACATGCATGTACTAGTGAGATTTGGGTGCAAGCCATGCAATAAGAGATGGATTCCATTCACAGCAATGACACTTGGGAATTGAGAGAGCTTCCACATGACAAGAAAAATATTGGCATCAAATGGGTCTACAAGACCAAATTTGACAGTGATGGTAGTGTTGGAAGACATAAGGCAAGATTAGCTGCTAAAGGATTCACACAGAACTATGGAATTGATTATGAAGAGACATTTTCACAAGTATCAAGACATGAGACCATTAGAATTATGATTTCATTAACATCTCAGAAAAGGTGGAGCATACATCATATGGACATGAAAAGTGCCTTCTTTAATGGGTACTTAGAAGAGGAAGTACATGTGGAGGAACCACAAGGTTTTGAAGTGGAAGGAAAATATAATAATGTGTACAAGTTGAGGAAGGATTTGTATGTTCTTAAGAAAGCAGTAAGAGCGTGGTATGCTAGGGTTGAGAATGAATTTGAGATGAAAGATCTATATCTCATTAAATATTTTCTAGGAATGGAGGTTTATCAATGTAGGGATTATATTTTCAGTTGTGAGACAAAGTATTCACATGATATGTTGAAGAAATTTGATATGCTTGATTGTAATCCATCCTCTACTTCAAGTGCTCATCGAGTTGTATTATGTAGAGATGATGGTGTTGATTTAGTTGATGAGACAACTTACAAAATTATTATCAGGAGCTTGATTTTTCTAACCCACACAAGACCTCATATTGTATTTTTAGTTTCACTTGTTTCAAGGTTTATGAAAATCCATCTCAAATACATATGAAGGCACCCAAGATAATTTTAAGGTACGTGAAAGACACTCTAAATTTTGATATTCATTACTACTCTGCTTAAAAGTTCAATCTTGTTGGATTTAGTGATTCAGACTCGGGAGGTAGAATGGATGACCGTAAGTCCACATCTGGAAATTGTTTCTCTTTTGGTTCTGGTTTGATTACCTGGAGCTCAAGAATAAAAAGCATTGTTTCACAGTAGGTACACAAGCTCTTTGGCTCAAAAATTTTTTGGAAGAAATTGGAGAGAAGAAAATTCAACCTATGGTGATTTATTATGATAATGTAACTACCATCAAGTTAGCAAAGCATCTCGTTCATCACAGTAGGACAAATCATTTTGATATGAAATATCACATCATTTGGGATTTGGTGTAGGATAATGATGTTGAATTGAATCACATAAATAATGAGGATCAACTAGGAGATATCTTCACCAAAGCCGTTGAAAAAGCTCATTTTTTGGCACTAAGAGATAAGTTAGTAAGCCCTCATTAAGAGTTAAGGGGGAGTCTTGAGAATAATTCTTAAATCTCACCATGTAATTGCTGACATTAGTGAGGAGATTTTGTGATTATCTTTGGTTATGTTATTAAAAATTAGTACAACAGATTAGTAGGATCGTGAGTGCATAATGGTGTGTGCTTAGAATCATTGCTAATCATGTCACTAGATAATTAGTAGTTGATAGATAATAATATTAGTAATAGGTTAATTATATAACAATGTATTTACATACTTTATTCAATATGAGATTTACAGGTTGAACACTGATCTTTGTTTTTATTTTATTTCATTATTGTTTATATGTGGTCAGGTAATTCTAGATTCTATAAAAGGGAAAGGTAAAAGGAGAAATCTTGATTAGTCTGAGTATTTGGCTCTAGGTAGTGCATCCTTTGAAGTCTTCTTGAGAGGATCCTTGGCCACTCCAACTAAGGAATTGGGAAGAATTACATAGTTTACAACTGTATATGATTCGGCTACTATTGATACATCGACAGAGTTCGAAAAGCAGCTGAAGGAGAAATAAGAGAGAATTGTCATGTCTCAACAGAGTACTGAAATAGAGAAACAAAATATCTCAGAGCACTAGCCATCCAAGATGATAGAACTGCAACAAATATTTGACTCTCTCAAGGTTCAACATGATTCATGTTTAAAGGTCACTAATGTAAATATACTGGAATTATATTTGACTCTCTCAAGGTTCAACATGATTCATGTTTAAAGGTCACTAATGTAAATATACTGAAATTGCAAGGAAGGATTCAACACTTAAGTGCCAACCCAGAGTTAGCACAATTCAATAAAGAGGCAAAAGAGTTGAACACTCTTCTTGCCCAACATCAAATAGTTTTTTTCCATAAGTTGGCATTTATCCATGATCAATGTAAAACTATTGAATCCTTTGGAAATCAAATTTTTGATATTAAAACTATTTTGAGGAGATAGAAGAAAATATTTTTGGTTTCCTCACCTCACACGAAAGTGAAGAAGGTAGATTAGCTAGTTTCCCTAAAATTGAAGAAAATAATGAGGAAATCATTTTCGCAGAATGGGACATTAGTAGTAAGAAAAATTGAAGTATCAATTTATCAAGCTTAGGACATTTCCAATAGCATAACTAAAGCAATTAATGATAATTTTCTTCAATATATTATCATCCCAAGTTGCTTGCAAGTCACCCCAACATATATTAATTTTTTGACAAAGACATGGCAAGTGTCTTCCAAGAAGAGGGATGATATTATAGATCAATTAACTAAGATCGATTTAGAACTACATTGAAAATCTCAGTTAAACAAAAAAATTGGTGGCTTATGCTACGATGCCTAATGAATACCATCACACAAATGTTTCGAGCATTAAGAAATGTCATATTCACAAACTAAATGTGGATACAACCAATGTCTACTTGAGAATTAAAATAACTAATTGATATTATTCAATTGACACAACATGTTGGAGGTAAATCTTCCTCATAAGATTAGAAAATTAGTTGTGAAATATCTCTAAATAGGTATTTTATCATATTTCCAAAGATAGATAGATAGATAGCTAATATTAATTTATATTTCATATTTTCATCATATTACTATAACATACCCTTATTCATTTCATTTCTCATTAGTTTATAGAAAGGGAAATTGGTTCCATTACTAGAGTCAAAGCCATCATTCGAGATGGAAAAGTATCTGCTCCAATGCTCTGACAGGATGGTTATCCCCAATATTGATGCAATCATTGAGAACCATCAACATTTTTGGCACTAGAAGCAGGGATATCTCACTATGAATGGAAAAAAGTCTTATTCTAAAACTAAAGGACATTTAAAGAGTCGTTCTTCCTAAAGATACCCACCAACTTCAAGATCAGAGTCGAAATATTTGAATTATAGATATGAATTTGTTGAATCAACAACTCAATCTCATAGTTGGCTTACAAAATAAATCAGACAAGCCTTTACTCAGACATAAATACCTCCAGAATCACACGAGTTACAAACTTTAATTGAGTGGTCGGAATGAATTTTTAGGATATTCCGACACATAGAAAATATTTAAGTATAACTTGGTCTAGCATAGAGTTAGGTAAAGTGTGTTTCTTTACTATGTACATTTGTAAGTTATAATCCGGCGGTCATGATATGTAGTTATTTGATGGTTCACTCTCTCCTCAATATTACCGATACTTGATCCATGACTGAACACCCGATTGGTCCAGGATGTCTATTTAAAGGGCATGGATGATCATTTGTCTCATAACCGTTCATGAGAGAAGCTTATGTAATTTTTCTTTCTTTATATTAATAAATTTCCTAAAGTGGTCCCATTGGTTAAGGTCGTGGATTGTTTCCCTCTTGGAGAGTTTTACCCACGTCAAATACTTTTGTTCTAATCTATGATCTATTTGTGAGTAGTGACCTTTGGTTTTTGATGTAAGGAACTTATCTTGTAATTTCCTACATGGTATGAGATCTATTTTGAGGGCCACATCAATTTTTGATCCAAATCCGAAGTCGGTTTAACAACATGGAACTGTCGTTTTCTAGATCTACGATTTCTGATTATTTTCAAGCCGGGATAACCACTTTGTTGTGTCAAGAGAGTCTGTTACAGTGACAAAACATTTAGTTTCATAAAAAAAAGGTTTACGGTTACCTAATTTATGTCATTTTAGATCTGGAGGTATAAAGTATATGTTTTGCAGTTATATTTATTAATCCTTTTGTTTATTTCACTCCCTTTGCTTATTTCAATTTTTTTTTTATTGCCAGATCTATACCCTCCTCTCTATGTATGCTCTTTTCTCTGCGCTTTGTGCGACATCGGAAAATAATAAACATGAAGACGATTTTTTTTCCTACGTATGCCTTTCCCCGCGTCTTTGTGTGATCTCGGGAAATCATAAATAGTTAGAAAATAGATAGTTGTCAGTAATACTAACTGGAAATCTAACATTCTGCAATAAGGCCTGATTTTTTTTCACAGATTTTGTGTGTTTCTGCACAAAAAAGCATGCACGTGGAAAAGCAAAAAAAAAAAAAACTTTCTCCTTTCAAACAATTATAGAATCCTTTTACTAGTTCAGTTGGTGTAAAGGTAGTTTATAAGAATAGAGGACTTGGGTTCAAGTCTCTTTCTCAAGCTTCTTTTTCTAAAAAACCTTTTGTTAAGTTACTTTTTCTTATAAATCCCTTTTCCATGTTGCCAGTTTTAAAAAAGAGTGTTTTATTTGAAAAACACATGTAAAAGTGACTCTCACTTATTTATAAAAGTGGGTGACATAAAGTAGTTTTTTTTAAAACTAAGCCTATTGTATTAAGTTTGGAAAAGGGGTGCAGAGGGTTTTTTTTTTAAGTATAACTTCATCATCAACTTTGAACCATTCCTGTAATTATTCAGCATCTACAACACATTTTTATTCAAAAAGGCGTCACATCACAATTTTCGAGCTATTTTTTTTTTCAATTGGCCTAATTTTTTGAGATACTTCCATTGGAGAAATTAGTTTCAGCCTTTTTAGTTTCAATTTAAAAAAAATATTGGAAAGTTCATGCCCAGTTATTCTTAACAACGCCAATTATTTCCAATGGCTACCCCACATGATAGATTTACTTAGAAGTAAAAAGCTTTATAGAATAGCCACGGGATAGGAAACTAAACCTACCGATGGAGATAAAGCTTCTAAATGGGAAAATAAAAAATATCAACCACTAGGGTTGATAGAAATGTCCATTGCTCAAGGCCTTCTATTTCATATCCTAGAAATTGACACCCCTGATGCAACCCTGAGAACGATAAATTTTGTTTTTGGAATTCAAAATAAAATCAGGACCCAATAGGTTGAAAATGAGTTTCTTACTTTGGACCCCAATAATTTCTCCTCTATTGAAGTTTCTTTTCCAAATTCAAGACCCTTAGACTTCTTTTAGAAGGTTGTAAGGTCAAAAAGGAAGATGGTAGCCTTATCTATTCCATTCTTTATAAGCTTGGCCCTGCATACTCTGTATTTGTTTCCACCTTCCATTCCACTAGATAAGCCATCATTCCTCAAGGAATAGCTTCCAAGTCCCCCTCTTTTGATGCCTTTTGCGATTCTTTGATAAGAGAATAAGAAAATATATTACACTTTGGTCTTATTAATATTGGAAAATCTTCTACAAAACCCTTAGAAGCCCAAAAAAAAACATATTCAGAGAATCCTAAGAAGAAACATCCTAAAAAGACTGCTCCTAAACCAAACAAGGGTTTTAAGCAATTTCAGCTGCAATGTGAAAGAGAAACTCAACAAAATGATAAGGCAAATAAAAACAATGTGAAGGAGATAGATAGACATTGAAACTTATGTAATCATGATGGCCACGGAGAGTCAAAATGTTCTAATAAGATGGAGGCCTTGGAAGCATCAATGGAGAAGCACAACATCAATTTGGAGAAATCTTCAACTACATCTTCAGGAATTTCACTTTCTCCTTGTGGTTGTCAAGCATCAATATCTGGTTATGCTTTGAATGTTTCTTCTTCTTCTTATTGTCATGAGTGGCTCATTGATTCTGGTGCCTCTTACCACATGGCCAAAAATAAGGCCATGTTTTCTTCTCTAAATGATTGTAACACCAAAAATATTTATGTTAGTGATGATAGATCTCTTAGTGTTGTAGGATCTCTAACCATTCATCTAGATAATGGTCAATTTAATGATGTATTATGTGTTCGTATATTTTTTTGCAACCTTATATCTATTTATCACATAACTCATTCAGGTGAAAGGAAAACAGTATAATTCTCACCTCATGATGTTGTTATTAAAGACCTCAAAGATCCTAGACATATTTTAGCTACTGGCATTACTGATGATTCTAAAAGGTTGTATAAGTTTGAAAACTTTGGGTCATCATGTCTTCCCTCCATTTTTGTTGCTCATAATGATGACGTGAGAAAACTTTGAAATGAGATATTTGGTCACTAAAACTACCGCTCTCTTCAAACCCTCTGTAAAGAAAATATGGTGACATGTCTTCCCATGGTATCTTGTCGAGATGGTGTTTGTTACAGATGTGTACTCGAAAAACCTCATCAAGATATTTTTGACTTAAAAAACGAAAATTGGATGTTTTTTCGAGTTCTTTTTGATTCAAGAAAAGAATTTCTTAGTTAGATCACAAGCTAAGTAAGACATCCTTAAAATATTGGAAGTTTTAATTCATATTTAGTCTTAGAATTTTTAGATCTAAAAATAGTGTTTTTAGCTTTGAGTGTTTTTCTAGAAATTGTAGTGTCTTTTGAAGAAAAAACTTAGTTTGCAATTTCGATCTTGAATAAAAGGGATTTTTATTGAGCATAGATCATTTTGAGTTCTCATTGAAATTAGATTTCTTTTCATTTATTCATGTTTGAAGGAAAGATTTGTTTTTAAAAGATTGCATTTCTCAACTCTTCCTCAAAGACTATTTCTTTCAAGGATAAGGTATGAAATAAACCCCTCCACTTCAGCTACTACAATTTGTGATCTAGTTTATAATATTTAAGCTTACTAAAGTGTTATTAATCACAAGTATCATTAATTAATGGGTCAAGAAAAAGCCACAAAAAGTTTTGCAAAGAAAGGCCCTCTTTTAGAATTCACTTTAAATTTCCATTTGTCCTTATGAGCCTAAGCCATAGAGGTCACAATGGTAGAGTTCTCTGACCAAGAGGTCACAAACCTTCCCCCATTATGTGAATCACATGTTTTGATTCACAATACCTATATTAGAACTATAAAAGTGGATCTATTAAAACTGGAAAAAAATTAAAAATTAAAAATTAAAAAAAAAATACTATGAAGTGTATCTATACTCTAAAGGTTTCTTTATTATTTAGTTTTCTTATCTAGATGACTGTCTCAAAGATTTTGGAAAGGGTCCTATAGGGAAGAGTAGATCCTTTTGTTATCCCATAGTTCTAACACTTCAACCCAACCACCATGTCAGTCACCAAAATGGCATTTTTTAAAGTTTAATTTTTTCACATATGCTTGACCCACTCTCTTCTAGAAAAAATAAACTATGATTGACTAGACAAGCACATGTCATAACTAGTTTCACATACTAAACATCTATTTTATTATCATTAACATGGGAAACTAGATGCAACCTCAAAAGGAGTACTTAGCAAGGTTAAGACGCCCTAGATCCATTATATAAAAAAAAAATTAATACAAATGGAGAAACATTGCACAAAATCATGAGGGCCTTCTTTGCCACTCAATCCTAGGATATTATATATGTTGCTTATTATCATATTTTGAAACATGATTTTGGATTTGACTCTTAATATTGGACAAATTATATTTGTTGTGTGTTATCATATTTTGAAAGATGATTTTGGATTTGATTCTTAATAATGGAAAAATTGAACATTTTCCATTTTAGTTCACAAATTCATGCCATGATCCTTGGAAATTTTGATGTATGTATGGTTCTATGATATTATTTAATATGTTATTTTAAATTATGTAAAATTTGATCAAGACTAGTTTCCAATAGAGTGACAATTGGTTCTACCTATAGTTATCAACATTAATGTTTGGCTCCATCCTTACTCCACATAGTAAAAATATTTGTGGATTATAACTTTGATAGGAAAAGGTGTCTCACCTAACATTTTCATCATCAAGCCCCAAATTTTCAATCTTCAATCCACTTAATGTTCAATTCTCTAATACATCCTCTCAAAAGGCATGGTGACAATCCTAACAATCTTTTGAGTCTTTATGATTTCGACTCACAACCAAGTCATGCCGAATTTACAATATACAATGGAAACTCTTCAATTCTTCACAATATACAACAACAACTTCCCCACCTAGCACTAAAACATTCAATTTATAATCTCAATGATCCTCCATCCAGATGTTAATGAAGGTTTTCATTGATACCAATATGGCTTTGACTAAGATGTCAATATTCTTCAAATGCTTTGTTCTAGATGATGATGTCTTGCCTTAAGAAGTTTCCAAGTGTCTGATTAGTGATCTAGTCCCTAAGGAGAAGCCCATGATGTGAAGAAATATAATTTATGAATCCATACCTTTGATGATGTTATACTTGTATGTGACCACACTTAATGATTGTGTTTTATGAAGATTGGAAGACTAAGAAATGACGTGATTGATGATTGAAAGAGACCTTCCTAATGATACTTCCTATAACATATCACTGCACCACTATGTAATATACTAATTTTTTATGTCCTACTATGATCCTATGATAAAGGTGTTAAGCAATGAAGAAGACAAAAACCATGAAGAAGCCTAACAAGAGAAGCTTATTCTGCTCTACCTCCATTTCTGTGCTCATAAACAATCAATCACATAAAAAAATAGTTTTTGCTAGATTAGGGTAGAACTTCCTTAATAACACTTACACCATCTTGAAGACCATAATTTTTCCTTTTCAACGACCTATTACTCAGCCCAAACTCTAAGTGGTTTGAAAGATAATGAATTTTTAAGTTATAAAAATATTATTTTTTGGCAAGTCGACCTGTGGTAGCCTACTCATGTCGGCCTCCAAACATGGACATGGATTTTCGGTTGTCATTACAAATAATCCTACTTATATACAGTCTGAGATTCATTTTCTCACTCTTTAACTCGGTCAACAACACAGAAAAGAGAAAGATTTGTTCACAACTAGTGACAAGGGAATTTTTTATAAGGGTTTGTCATTAATATTTTGGCTTGGATTCTTGAAGATTATGGTGACTGTTCCTAGTTATAGTGATCATATTCTAATCAGCTCATACAGCTACCTAAGCGTGGTTGCTCAGACCTATGGTCATATGCCTCTAACCACAGACCTTCAATCATAGACCTCACACCTGTTTCTTTATTGCAAAACCACATACTTGTAGTTCTGAAAATTTGGACCTGTAACATCTCAGCAATTTCGGGTCTATATAAACCACTACAGGAATAGACCTTGGGTTTTCTGGAACACCTTTTCTCTACACCTCATTCTGTGTACCAAACCTCATTTTAGGATCTCGGACTTTGAGAACAGTGTCTTAAAGGATCACGGTCATCATTGCACAAGATGACTACTAGTATTGTAGCTCTGTTTGCTAAATATTACAGTTCAAAATTATTGATAGCATTTTGAGCATCATTTGAGGGTTTTGAACGAGTGTCTTTAACATTACCTCAAGAAAAAATTGTAACATCTTTGGAGCAGAACATAACAAAGCTAGAAGAGCAATTGGAAGAGATATTGAATAAACCTTAAAGTAGTATATTATGAAGTGAATTTGAAGCTGCCTTTGGGACATTCTTAAGCATACCATATTGACATTGTTTGAGGATTGCGACAGTACTTGGAGCAGCCTATTAAAGGACCCTTAAATCACTTACATTTGTTAGACAGAATAGAACATGTGATCTTCTTTGAAGCAAAGCTTGAGAGGAATTCTATACGACCTTGATTGAGCAACTACTCGAGGAATCTAGTGATAGATTTATTAAATTATTTGCAGCTACTTAAGAGAATTGAAGTGAAGCATATTTAAAGATCTGTTGAAGCCTTGATAAGTCCCAGAGAAAAACTTGTTGAACCATCCTTCTTTACACTGGTGCGTTACTGAAGGGAATTAGAAGCATAATTTGAGGCTTGTGTGAAGACAATCTTGTGAACAAATTTGAAGAACCTTGTTGATGAATTGTACTAGAGTTGACCTTAGTTTTATACAAGGTTGAGGTACTCTTGAAAGAGTAATGATTCTTAAGATCTCATTGGAGCTTATTGATGATACATTGGACCTGATATGAAAGACATCTTATTGAGAAGCTTTAACTGTTCTTGGTGACATTATTAGAAATGACGGTGCGTTACTGAAGTCATCATGAGTTGACCTTAGAGAAATTGTTTGGGTGAAATGAGGATTTCTAGTGATAGCTTCTAAGAAGACAAAGTTTTTATTGATGAAGTGATTTGGAGAAGGTATTGGTGAAGATATGCAAGGCTTGTTGAAGATAATATTGGGAGTCATGAACAACCATCAAACTTATCTTGACAAATTGAAGCTGGGTTGGAGCCCTATAGGTTGGAGCCTCATAGAGACAAGGCTGGTGCCTTGGAAGATAGGGTTGGAGCTCTAGAGGATATGAGTCCTCAACAAACCACGTTGGAGCCTGTACCAGAGATAGGGTTGGAGCCCTAGAGGTTGGTGCCTCAAATTGACAAGGTTGGAGGCTTGGAATGACCAAGTCTGTGCTTGGCACAATACAGGTTGGATCATGGAATATTTGAGTCTTCATCTAGGGTTGGAGCCCTATATCATTATTGTACTTTACTTATTATAAAGAAGAAATTAATAAAAATATTTATTCCATCATTTTTCATTTTGTGTTCTAAATATAAGTGATCTAACTAGTAGAATTAACAATTGAAATGAAATGCTAATTCACACCCCTCTGAGTATTTCCAACAATTGGTATGAGAGGCACTACCTTCACTCAAAGCCTAACAACTTGAAGGTTGATCCTTAGAACACAAATGGCAAAGCCAAGGAAGAAAGTCTCCAATCCTCCTAAACATGTGTCTTCCTCAACCATCAAAATTGAAGTTAATCAGTTTACGAAGGCCCCATTGTTCAATGGAAAGTTAGATATATGGGAGGCAAGAATGATGAATTTATTAAAGACTGAAGGCATTGAAGTTTGGAAATCGGTGTTTACTGATAGCCTCATGGAAGGATAATCCAAGGAGTATAATATAAGAGAAATGAAAACAATATTGAATGGCCTACGTGATTCTATGAAGGCCAATTTCGAGAAATGTTCATCAGAAAAAGGCATATGGGACAAACTTCATGATCTTCACTCAAAAGGAGCATTGACCATGACCTCTAGTCAAGAAGATGATGGAAATCAGGAAGGAAATCCAAAACCCATCAAGGAATTTGAAAATAAGAATGATGACATCAAGGCCAAAGAAGACCTAGAAGAAGAAGAAAGAAAATAAGACTTTGAAGATCTCCTCGCTAAGCTTATAGATGCCATGGAAGATATTAACAGGTTGAAAAAGGAAAATGAGGAAATTAAGAAGAGAGCGCAAGATGGTGACCACAAGACAAGGAAGGAAGTTGACCTTCTCAAGCTTCAAGTATAAGAAACAGATGAGGAGCTCACGAAACTTAAGGAGGAATTTCATAAAAAACAATACAAAGCATTATGAAGAATTCATATCTATGACAAATAATTTGGATAAGGAAAAGAAAAGGGAAGAAATGTTTTCAAGCCACCTTGAACAAAGAGTTAAGAGCTTGAACAATCTCGAAGCATAGATTGGTCAAGACAAGGGAAAGGTCTCCTCTCTTAGATCTCAACTAGAAGAAGCAAGGAAACAAGAGGAAGGAACCTAGAAGGTGATGGAAACTTTGGCATTCATAGAAGAAAAAGTTGATGAATCAGAAAAGGAGAGAGACACCATGATATGCCAACTAGAAGAAAAGGATGAAGAAATCACCAAACTAAAATGAGACTTCAATCTTCTCAAGGCCGAAACATGTGAAGCGCAAAGAATAAAAGAAGAAATGGTGAGGAGTCTAGCAAAGGAGAATGAAGAAATCCTCATAATGAAATCAAATATCATCTCCCTTAAAATCGAAGCACACGAAGGAACAAGGATGCTGGAAGAAATGAAAAAGAAATTAATCATGAAAGATGAAGGTTGTGAAAAATTGAAAGGAGAAATTGCCTCTCTTAAAAGGAATTTGACTTGCTGAATAAGAACTTGAAGAGTTCTCAAACCCTAGATGACATCCTAAGTCATCAAAGATCCCCCCTTGATAAATCAGGTCTTGGTTATGAAGGTGAACCCTCAAACAAAAGTGATGCAAAACCTAATGCTTCAAACCACA
Organism: Pinus albicaulis; assembly: GCA_034641835.2. NCBI lineage: Eukaryota > Viridiplantae > Streptophyta > Pinopsida > Pinales > Pinaceae > Pinus > Pinus albicaulis. The sequence goes on along the minus strand of CM076580.1, from coordinate 1,535,748,720 downwards.
AGGATGTGGAAAAGCATGGATGAAATATTAATGCCCCCAGTTCTAGCAAAATCATGAGTCAAGATGACATTGGAAGAGACCCTACCTCAACAAAGTATGTTGACGGTGTCAAGGATGCAAGAGGTAATGGATAACATGAGAGGATCCCAAGTCAGAATGACTTTGGAAGAACATCAACACAATCTTCATCCTCCAAGTACCAAAGTATATTTTTTGGTTATTTCTATTCTTATACAAACTTTGGGCATATGGCAAAGGACAGTAGGGCATACCACAAGGATAAATATAATGGTTCCCATCAACTCCCTAGAAGAAATTTTGCAAAAAGAATTCATGATTCCTCATTCATGAAAGAAATGGAGTACCTCAATTGCCATAACATTGGACATATGGAACTTGATTGTAACTTGACTTGGGGCCCTACACAAGCTAGAACCATGCGAGAGAAGAAAGTTACAGAAGTATGGAGAAGGAAGCAAATTACCTCCGGAAATATTTTGAACAGTCCATCCAACAACACATGTTGTTGAATTAATGAATTCATCCTTGATATTCCAAATTATTGATAATGAAACTCTACCAAAATGAGACTATGCATACATTTAGGAGGAATGTGTGATTCTTGAGCTATCTTGTAGAATATATCTATGAAAGGGCCCTATGAAATCCTTGATGAGTCATATGGAAAATCATCTTTTGATAGATCGTATCCATTGAAGAACATAATCGATTATCATTCGATCGATCATTGTTGAAGATGTCTTCCACTTGATAACAAGGTTGAAATATTTCTTTTCGAACTAAAAAAGAAGAGCTAGCAAAGGTTATGCAGGCAGGGATTAGATTGAACATTTACATGAAGATATGCAAAGGCTTAGGGGGAGAAAGTTCATTCAAGACAACCATGAAAACAACAGTAACATACCTATTAAGGATTACTATTCATGAAGAAAAGAAGCAGCTTGACATGAGGAGTACTTAGGCACCCAGTTTTCCATTCATGTCAAAGGGGGAAAGAATGATGGAAGGGCAAGAATATTGTCATCAATGACAAAGGGGAAGATTATTAATCCAGGTTGTCATTGATGCCAATATGGATTTGATTAAGATGTCAGTATTCTTAAGATGCTTCGTTCGAAATGATGATGTCTTGTATTAAGAAGTTGCCATGTGAATAACTATACTTTACGAAGCCATACTTGTGATGATGTTATACTCTTATGTGACCACAATTAATAATAGTTTTTGATGAAGATCGAAAGACTAGGTGATGACGTGATTGATGATTGAAAGAGACCTTACTAATGACACTACCTATAACATATCAGTGCACCACTATGTATGATCTGAAAATGGAAGTATTTGTTTATGAAAATTATCCATTTCCATTTAATTGAATGTGTGCAAAATTATCCATGGCTTTTAAGATAAAAAAAGTGGATTTGGTAATTGTTTATGAGTTTATGTGTGAGGGAATATTAATTAAGTTTTTTTTTTAACATATTAAATAAGAAATACATAGCAAAATAACTTCAGCATAACATGACTCAGATATTTAGTGAGTAATTCAACCCTACTGGGCTACGTCTGCTGGACCAAGCCTCCCAAATGAGCTTGTCCTCTTGTATTAAAATGCTCCGAAATGCTAATACAAGTTTAAAAGTGCCTCAATAGGAAAATATGATTGTAAATACAGAATTAGAAGACATGAAAATGCTAAAAATTCCTTTCCATATTCACTAAACAGTGAACAATTACCATAAACAGTGCCTTCTTCCACAAGGCCCTCATGGATCTTTGAACTGCTATGAAGATTTTTGGGATCTAGAAGTCCTCAAACAGTTTTAAAATCTCTTCCATTAGGTTCAAAAGGTCAAAAATAGCTGAAAATGGTTTTTGGATCACCTCAAACAGTGAGGTACAACTCTAGATAACTCCATTTCCCCAATGGCCCTCGTGGCTCTCCAAGCTTCCCTGAAGCTAAAATGGCTATAGAACACCTCTACTGCCTCTGAAAACTATCCCAATGGCTATGGAATGCTAAAAATAGTCGAAATTTGTTTTTGGTTCACCTGAAATGGTTAAGCATAGCCCAAAACAGCTCCAACTCTCTCTTCGCCCTAATGGCTCTCCAAGCTTCCCTGAAGAAAAATGGGTTAAATATCAACTATAATGGCTCTGAAAACTTTCTCAATGGCTCCAGAATGCTGAAGAAAACCAAAATTGACCAAAATTTCGTCCAAAAAGGTTTAGTAATGTGAAAGTTATGATCAAAACAAGATTTGTCTAGTTTGGCCTAAAAAAACTCCCCCAAATCTGGGAGAACTGTAGTTAGCAGTGCCAATTTAGTGTCTCTTGCCGAAAATGGTGGAACTGGCACTTAACTTGGTGGATAGTTTAAACAAAAATTTAATTTTGGAGGTTGGCTGTCACATGGACCGTCTGAACCCGCCGTTAAAACTGCCACACAAATTGTTAAATAAACTATCGCATCAAACCTTGTGGGTGGTCACATTAATACGTGAAGTTTAAATGGTTGGAATTTGACCATTTCCCACCACTTGTGAGCCCCTTGGTTCCTAGTGGGTGGTCATATTATATGTGGGGGTTGGCCCCCATTTGCCGCCACCCACAACTTCATTAAACTTCAAATACAACGTAATTCATATAACTGTTAAGAACTGATGTTGTGGTGCAATGGTAAGGCTTTCGGCTAGCGAACGAGAGGTCCGGGGTTCAAACCTGCGGACTTACAAAAAAATTTGAATGCCAAAATTTCCATGACCTGTGGCCACGTGGCGGCCTTCAGGCCTGGCACGTGGTGCCCTCTAATTGGTCTGTTTCAAAAAAGTCAAACCAACAACCACTGAGCGAATGCCACTTGTCCACAAACGATTGGCCCGAATGGAATATTCTAAGAAATATTCCAAGAATATTCCTTCGAATATTCTTTTTTTAATAATTCCAAAGTCAAAGTCAACTCTGGTCAAACTCTGTTTTTTTGCAGTTTACCGAAAACTTCAAACCTGGATAACTTTCACATACGATGTCGGATTTGAGTGTCATTTGTGGCGTCAAGATCATACTGATGAGGCTTATCCATTCGTTCAGGTTGTAAGTGATTTTGAACACTTTCAATTTTGAGATATTTCCATAGCTCGAACTTGAGCTCGTGATGACACCTCCCAAATGAGAAGTTTTTGGACCCCAAAAGCTCACTGAAATGCTGAAACTGAACTGTACAAAAAATGAGAGAATAAAAGCATCCTCTTCTTTTCATCCTTCAAAAATTTTCCTAACTTGCCATCTGTCCTCATGGCGAATTTTTGCTGAATGAGCCATGTACTTGTGCCGAATCCCAACCAAGTTTTTTTTCCATACCAATCTGCCATTCTGAAACCAGAAATGACCCTTGTTGAACTTTGTGCCCTCTTTTCTTGCATGTATTTCCATCTCATGGAATCTTGCACCACTTTTCACCGACACTTTGTTCTCTGCACCAATCGACAGCAAAGGCACCTTGTGCAACATACGACATCAACAACAAGTTGACCTGAAATGTGCTATATAATTGACACAAAAAATCTGTAACAAGTGTGCACACAATCGACACAAGTCGATAAACAACAAGATACATCTTGAAAAAAAAGTGTATGTATCATGTACAACGAACTATTTACAGTTCACTATTTACACATACAACCTCTATGTACATGTGCAACTTCAACTCTTATTTTCAAATACCATCAAGTACATCATTCCAAAAAAATATGTGGCTGATGAAGAGCCGAAATTAAAGAAACTGCTGCAATATAAGTGAGTATCATACTCATCTTTTACACCTCCATGGCGAAATTTTGCAACAACAAAGAAATTCCTTCAACTGAAACTGCTTTTACATGTAATCTTGCATCAAAATTTTCAACTGAAATACATGCATACCAAATCTGAAATTTTCATGTACAAAATGAGTATGACTTACTACATTAAGAAGTTAACCCACTTCCTACCAAGCCAACTCCATGGCATATTTTGTTGCAACAAAATTTCTTCATGTGAATCTTCCATATTCACATCGATAATGGAATCCAGAGATCCACTTGCGCCAATATTTTTGTCCTCTAGCTCCATGTGCTTTGGACGACTTGTTGGATGCAAAGTCCAACAATGAGAGACATCATGTCCCTTCTTTTGACAAAATTTGCAACTCTTAAGAACTTTCTGAGAAGGTTCTCTTTGCCTCTTCTGCTTCTCGTGTGCTTTCTTTTTCAACCAGCATCTTGAAGCAACATGGTTAAATCCACCACAAAATGTGCAACAAAAATTTCTTTCATTTGAACAAGAAAATTTATCATTCTTTGCTGAAACATAATCAAATTGATGATGTGAATAATTATACTTCTTTTGCTGCATGGAATGTCCATCCTTTTTGTCTTCGAAAGACGATGAACAAGTAGAGGAGATAGCTTTCTTTTTCAGACTTCCATCACTTTTCTTATCTTGAAAACTATTTAAATTTGCATGCTCACAATAAGTGAAATGTTTACCCTCTACTTGCTGCAATGAAGGCTTAAAAAAATGGCAATCATCATTAATTTTCTTTTTGCATATATGCATTTTAGAACCTGGAATAAAGGTTCTCTTTAAATTTGCATCACATGCATTCAAGCATTTGGATTCTTCGTCATTAAACTGCTCATATCCAAGACCAACGTTCTTGGGTCGCTCCACAACCGAAATAGGGTCAACCATGCCTTGTGCATGCTTGCCCAAACCTTTGCCTTCTTGATAGCCCATTTTAACCATTAATTTGGACCCTATACCCCTTCTATGTTTTTCAAAAGAACCAACACACTTCTGAATTGAGGAAATTGAAGACAAGTTGGAATGGTTTACCAATTCCTCACACTTGTTCTTGGACAAAGCTTCTTGAGCTTGAAGGAGTTTTTTCTCTATGTCATGCAGTCTTTGGAGAATTTTTCCCTTCTCTTCCTTCATGGCCAACAATTATGCATGAAACTTAACACTTTCTCTTTGATCCACAATTAGAATCTGCACCATGTCCTTCACCTTAATGAACTCATTCTTCATGTCATCATTTGAAGAATTTCATGGAGGAAACTTCACTTGCGGAAGAAGTTGACATTATGTAAATGGTGAAATTAAGAACTTCCAAAGAAAAGTTCTCAAAGCTTTCAAAAAAATTACAAGATTTTAACCAAATGTCTTTACAACCATACTCTTATTCAAGCAGCCATAAAACACAAACTCCAATAGCTTTTGTAGCAACACTAATCAAACAGGTTTGTTTTCCAAGGGTAATATTAAGGAAATTTTGGGTAAGGAAATAGTCTACAACTCTTTTTTTTCCTTTCCAAGACTTAGCTATCAGCAGCTATCCTTTCAACTCAAGCAAACTCATACAAACAACCATTTTGCAAGCAATAAAACAGTCAATCTCTTACATTGCTTTAACACATTTTGCACAAAAAAAATGCTCAACCCGAGCTATAATACCATCTGATCTGAAAATGGAAGTATTTTTTTTATGCAAAGTATCCATTTCCATTTAATTAAATGTGTGCAAAATTGTCCATGGCTTTTAAGATAAACAAAGTGGATTTGGTAATTGTTTATGAGTTTATGTGTGAGGGAATATTAATTAAGTTTGTTTTTTAACATATTAAATCAGAAATATAAAGCAAAATAACTTTAGCATAACATAAATTAGATATTTGGTGAGCAGTTCACCCCTCCTCGTCTACGTCTACTGGAGCAAGCCTCCCAAATGAGCTTTTCCTCTTGTATTAAAATGATCCAAAATGATAATACAAGTTTAAAAGTTCCTCAATAGGAAAATATGACTGTAAATACAGAATCAGAAGATATGAAAATGCTAAAAATGCCATTCCATATTCACTAAATAGTGAAGAATTATCATAAACAATGTCTTCTTCAACAAGGCCCTCATGGCTCTTTGAACTCATTTGAAGAATTTTTGGCTGTAGAAGTCCTCAAATAGTTCTGAAACCTCTTCCATTAGGTTCATAAGGTCGAAAATAGCTTAAAATGGTTTTTGGATCACCTCAATCAGTGAGGTACAACTCCAAATAACTCCATTTCCCCAATGGCCCTCGTGGCTCTCCAAGCTTCCCTAAAGCTAAAATGGCTATAGAACACCTATATTGCCTCTAGAACCTATCCCAATGGCTCTGAAATGCTGGAAATAGTTGAAATTGGTTTTTGGTTCACCTAAAATGGTTAAGCATAGCCCAAAACATCTCCAACTCCCTTTTGGCCCTGATGGCTCTCCAAGCTTCCCTGAAGCAAAAGGGTCTGAAGATCAACTCTAATGTCTTTGAAAACTATCTCAATGGCTCCATAATTCTGAAGAAAACAAAATTGACCAAAATTTTGTCCAAAAAGGTTTAACAATGTGAAAGTTATGATCAAAACAAGATTTGTCAAGTTTGGCCTAAAAAAACTCCCCCAAAATTTGGGAGAACTATAGTTAGCATTGCCAATTTAGTGTCTACCACCAAAAATGGTGGAACTGGCACTTAACTTAGCACACAATTTAAAAAACATTTAATTTAGGAGGTTGGCGGTCACATGAACAGTCCGAACCCATAGTTAAAATTGCCACACAAATGGTTAAATAAACTGTCGCATCAAACCTTGTGAGTGGTCACAATAACACGTGAAGTTTAAATGGTTGGCATTTAACCATTTCCCGCCACTTGCGAGCCCCTTGGCTCATGGCGGGTTGTCATATTATATGTGGGGGCTGGCCCTTAGGGGCCGCCCCCCATTCCGCCACCCACAACTACATTAATCTTAAAATACAATGTAATTCACATAAATGTTAAGAACTAATGATGTGGTGCGACGGTAAGGCTTTCAGCTAGCAGACAAGATGTCCGGGGTTCAAAACCGCGGACTTACAAAATGTTTTGAATGCCAAAATTTCCATGACTTGGGGCCACGTGGCGGCCTCTGAGGTCCGTTTCAAAAAAGTCAAACCAACAAACAATGAGTGAATGCCACTTGTCCACAAACGATTGGCCCGAATGGAATATTTTTGTTTTAATAATTCCAAAGTCAAAATCAACTCTTGTCAAACTCATTTTCTTGTAGTTTTACTAAAAACTTCAAACTTGCATAAATTTCACATATGATGTCAGATTTGAGTGTGGTTCACGGCATGAGGATCGCATCGACGACGCCGCCTATCCGATCGTTCAGGTTGCAAGTGATTTTGAACACTTTCAATTTTGAGCTTTTTCCATAGCTCGGACTTGAGCTCTTGATAAATGTAATACGCCCATTGTTGATGTCCTACCATGATCCTATGATAAAGGTGTTAAACAATGAAGAAGCAGAAAACCATGAAGGGGCCTAACAAGAGAAGCCTATTATGCCTTGTCTCCATTTCAATAACATTAAAAAATAGTTTTTCCTAGCTGAAAAGAAAAATTCCTTAATAACACCTACACCATTTTGAAAAGCATAATTTTTCTTTTCCAACTACCTATTACTCACGCCGAGACTCCAAACTGCTTGAAAGATAATGAATTTTTAAGTTAGAAAAATATTACTTTTTGGGCGATCAACCTGGGCTAGCCTACTCATCTAGGCCTCCAAATATGGATGTGGGATGTCATTACAAAGAATATTTATATACATTCCTAGATTCATTTTATCACCCTTTAACTCGGTCAACAAAACATAAAAGATAAATAATTGTTCACAACTAGTGAACAAAATAAGGAAGAGACAAGGGCATTTTTTATAAGGGTTTCTAGTGATATTTTGGCTTGGATTATTGAATATTACAATGACTATGATTGATTATAGTGATAATATTCTAAAAGACTCGAACAAATACCTAAGTTTCTAAACATATGGGACAGTTACTACATGTGGTCATATACCTTTAACCACATACCTTCAATCATAGACCTAGGACTTTCTTTATTACAGAACCACAGACCTCGAGTTCTGAAACTTAGGACCTGTAACATCTCCGAAATAACTTAGGACCTGTAACATCTCTGAAATTTCGAGTCACTACAGGAACAAACCTTGGGTTTTTTGGAACACCTTATCTCTGCACCACTTTCTATGTACCAAACCTCATTAAAGGAGCACGGTCATCATTGTAAAAGGATGCTACTAGTATAGCAGTTTTGTTTTCTAAAGATTAGAGTTCAGAATGCTTGAAAGTCTTTTGAGCATCATTTGAGGGTTTTGAAGAAGTGTCTTTGACATCACCTCAAGACAAAATTGTAGCAGCCTTGGAGCTGAACATTACAGAACTAGAAGAGCAGTTGGAACAGATCTTGAAGAAAACTTAAAGCAGTATATACTAAAGTGAATTTGGAGCTACCTTTGGGAAATTCTTAAGCATACAATATTGACATTGTTTGAGGATTGCAACAATACTTAGAGTAGCCTATTAAAGGACCCTGGAAGAACTTAAAGACGTTTGTTAAACATAATAGAACCTGAGGTCTTCTTTGGAGAAAACCTTGTGAGGCATTCTAGAAGGCATTAATTTAGCAGCCACTAGAGGAATCTAGTGATAGATTTATTAATGTCTCTGCAACTACTTAAGAAAATTGAAGTGAAGCATCTTTAAAGGTCTGTTGAAGCCTTGATAAGGGTTAGAAAAAAACTTGTTGAAACATCCTTCTTTACACTGGTGTGCTATTAAAGGGAATTAGAACCATAATTTGAGGCTTCTCTGAAGACAATCTTGTGACCAAATATGAAGAACCTTGTTGAGGAACTCTAGTGAAGCTGACCTTGGTTTTAAACAAGGTTGAAGTACTCTTGAGGGAGTAGTGATTTTGAAGATCACTTTGGAGCTTATTGATGATGTATTGGACTTGATATTTAAGACATCTTATTGAGAAGATTTAACTGATCTCCGTGACATTATTGGAAATGATGATGCATTAATGAAATCATCTTCAAGTGACCTTCCATAAATTGTTTGGGAGAAATGAAGAGTTGTGGTGATAGCTTCTGAGAAGACAAATTTGTTATTGATGAAGTGATTTGGAGAATGTACTTGTGAAGATGGCTTGCTGAAGAGAACTTTGGGAGTGAGTGAACAAACATCAGACTTATCTTCACAAATAAAAGCTGAGGGTTGGGGCCCTAGAGTTTGGAGTCTCATAGAGACAAGGCTGGTTCCTTGGAAGATAGCGTTGGAGCTTTAGAGGATAGGAGTTATCAAGAAACCAGGTTGGAGCCTGTACTAGAGATAGGGTTGGAGCTCCAGACGTTGCTGCCTCAAATTGACAAGGTTAAAGCCTTGGAGAGACCAAGTGTGTGCTTGGCATAATACACGTTAGATCCTAGAAGGTTCGACTCTTCCTCTAGGATTGGAGCCCTATATCATTATTGTACTTTACTTATTGTAAATAAGAAATTAATAAAAGTATTTGTTCCATCATTGTTCATTTTTTGTTCTAAATATAAGTGATCTAACAGATAAAATTAACAATTGAAAAGAAATATTGATTCACCCCCTTCTCATTATTTCTGACAAGGACTAGTCAACACTACTCTAAAACAATTTGAAAGAACAAAAATTTGTATAAAAAGAATGTGAAATTTGTAATTTTTTCGATGTTACAATGTTTAACTTTCATGTATAATCTAAACTCAAAGTAAAAAATAATTATTTTTTATAATATCTGTGGGTTTTGTTTTCTATATAGTCTAAACAATCCAATCAATAACTCACCTAGAGGCTACACAAAAGTAAAGCCTTCCTCCTATAATGCAGCCAAAAGTACATCCAAACATTCCTTTCCCATTATAGTACTTGATGTTATTGTGTACTATGGTGCTTCTAAAATAATATTATAGGTGTTTTTAAATACTCCTATTTCTTGACCATCTCTTGGAAAAATATCATGTCATTTCTTCTAAAACAATATTATAGGTATTTTTAAATACTCCTTTTGTTTCTTGACCATATCTTGGAAAAATAAAAATATACTGCTATTCAATTTATGGTAACATAGTTTGGGCACTAACAATGTTAATAAAAATATGACTTCAAGACCCAACAATTGCATGCACAAAAATTGAAATTTTGCACAAGAAATTGAAAACAGAAAATCAAGCATACTATGTGAGCAACCATAGAGGGTAGCAACAACAGTCAAATTTAACCAGCCCCTTGAGTTATTGTCAATTGCAAATAGCATTATGAAAAAAGCACACTTATCACTGCAGTTCAACATGAAAATACAAAATTTTGTACCACAATTCAATATAGGAACTTAAAATGAAAATTTGAATATTTATATGGTTCAATGCATCACTATGCAATTTCAAATTTCCAATATATGATAGGTGAACTAAATTCTCATAGATGCTCATGAAATTTGAAGATTACAAGTTATAACTACTTTCAATGTCCACAAAGAAAATAAATAAATAAACAAGTAAAATAAAAATTAAATCTAAAGATGCAATTTAAAAAATATATATCTTCGGAGATGAATTGAAAGACCAAAAATTGAGTTAATAAGATCCTTGGTATAAAAGAAAGTTGATATTTGTGGTTGTGGCTAACAAGATTGCCCCTATTCAAATTTAACTTCTCCACATCCAAACATTTTGAGTTATCCATAATCAAATGTAATGATTCTCATTTTTGCAATCTTAAAACAATCATATATGCAAACTTGTATTCCACATGTTACTACCAACAATAGACTGTGCCATCAATTGCAAAATGACTATTTCTTGGCCACTAATTAACATGACATATATCTAGTCTTACTATCCCCCAAAACTACATGGAATATGAATAAGATATATATTTACTCTAGATGACTTCAGTGTGTGAGGATGCATCACTTAACATGGAAGCATCACATAACATGGAATTCCCTGTGCTTGGGTGCAAGTCTAAGGAGAATATAATCTACCAAATTAGTCCAAGACCTCAATGAATGGATTTTGTTCTCCAAGGTGCAAGGATTATCTATTAATGGTGGAGGCATTATTGATGACACAAGCCAGAAATGGTGGGCTGGTGATTGAAATCTAGACCAAAACCATCTTTTTTAAATTGTTACCACAGGGTTTATGATATATTCTAGCACAAATGTACATTTGAGAGATTTGAAGTTTAAGAACAGTCCAAAAATCCATGTTGAAATATCTCAGTCAACCTATGAAGTCCAAAACATGGAAATTGTTGCTCCTGGCAATAGTCTGAATACAGATAGAATTCAGTTCTACACCTCTCAATTTCACACTTTCTAATTTCGCAGGTGATTATCATTTTCATATCTGGGTTATGGGTTATGAGTTTAATTAATGGTTAAGAAAACCATTAAAAAAAACGGTGCTCCTGTACTGATCTACTGGTAAACAACGATTGTTTTCTCGGATTTACTGGTAAATAACTTCACTACCTACTGTTAATCTACTGGTAAATCACGATTGTTTTCTCGGATTTACTTACGAGCTCCTAATTTCTTTGCATTTTCTAAGCAATCCAACTCCTCCTCGTCGTTTTCCATTGTGCAGGCATTCATGACTGCATTTTCAGAGACAGCCCAATATCAACTACACTATCTCTGCGGTTGGTTATTCATATCGCATAGAAAGTGTTCTCCAGCGAAATAGAAATACGAAAATACCATAATACTAAAATCAAGTTTAATTCAGTTTGACATGGGATCTAACCGCAAACAGAATGTTGTGGAAAACTGAAATTAAAACCAGATGAGTCTAGGATCCAACCAGATGCAAACCTCTCAATTAAAACCATTTTAAGAGCGCACTTATTTATCAACAACGTGTAGCTTGTATATTTTCTCTGATATCATCAAAAGAAATATGCTTTTCAAACCTTTCTCTCATCTAGGATCCAATGGGTTAAGGCCCTCGGACGGCACTTATTTAACTTAAATTTCATTGATCAACAACGTTTAGCTTGTATATTTTCTCTGATATCATGAAAAGAAATATGTTTTTGAAACCTTTATTACAGAATAAACTCTGATTTCAGCAAAATGGAGGACAAAATGGAGGGCATGTATAGAGAAAAAAGAGTAGTAATTCATTAGTTTTGAATTGATTTTATATATTTATTATTAATCAAAATAAATTAAGTAGTATGATTTTTTGACTAGATTTAAAAAAAAAAAAAATGTCATGTATATTTAGGTAATATATGAAAACACAAAGTTGCATGTGTTAATTACAATAGTAAAAAATATTAAATGCAAATATAAATAACTTCATCCACATAAATTATATTACATTAAATTTTCAAGTATTAGAATATGAGTTTCCAAAATAGTATTGGTTGGGCCAAAAATTGCACATGAAATGATGTTTCATCACTATAAAACATTATTATTGTGTGGCCAAGGCATTGCATGTGAATTCACAAACTTTGAAGGCTTGACCATAAATACTTTATGGTACATATACGTAACATGAGCAATGTCAAAGCCATTTTTTACCATACAAAGAAGAAAAGCCAAGTTTTCTTTAGTTTGGCCATAGTGGCCACTATAATATGGTCAAATGACATGTATATACAAATAAAATAAAATGTCACCTTATAGAAGAAAACCTTAGTAAATTAGTATTCAACCTTGAGGAAAAACTTAAACACAATAGTGGAAACTAAGTTACTTGGTAAAAATTTGAAGCTATAGATAACTTGTCAAACGAATAATGTGAGGTGTGATGTTTAATCATAGTCATTTTATTCATAACATAATTTCATTTTCTAAGTCATGAACTTGGTCAATTATATAAACTATATGTGCTCAAATAACAACATGAAAGTAAACTTTTATGATAGTCATGAAAATATTCAACACAAAATATCTATAAGGATTCCAATCAATATAGTGTAATACTAATTTTATCTTCAAATTTTGGCTATTTTTTAAATGGACATCATACCAAGTATTTTAAATTTTATAGTTAAAAGACTAAACAAAAACAAAATAAAGATTTGGAATACAATCAAATAATAAAGAGAGGATATCATGGAATCAACATTTCAATTATAAAAAAGATTGCTACTTGTCCACTCATGTCTTGTCTAGCATTCCTAAAACATTTTTTTACCCAAAATAACCATGAAGTGAAAGACTCACAACATTAAAAACCATAGTAATCCCTACTAGAAATATTTACAAACTCCAAAGCTTAGGTTAGTGAAGGATCTCTATCAATAAATGAATGATATTCAAGACATGATTTGCAATGTATCCCTATCCTTTCTCCAATCACATTTCCTTTAACCTTAGCACAAACAGAATCAAGTAATAATAAAAATAAGGCTTTCACATTTGTTTTTATCTTTTATATCTATAAAAAATGAATTTATTTGTTTGATGAACACATTAATTCATATTTAAAGCTTTTCTGGCATATGAGATGGTATCAATCAAGTAAGACATCAAAAAAATTGTCTTGAATGAGGTCCTCAAACAATTTCTACAATATCAACATTTTTCTTGTTGTGATATATCAGCTATAAAAAATAACATATCTTCAGAACAAAATTCCATATATTATTTATTTTCAAACTTTGTATATGGGGTATTTATAGGAAACTTTTTAAGATATTCCTCCATCTTTACCAAAGCTAAATGTAGGTTGGTTAAACTCTGTATCCTTTCATTCAACATCAATTTTTGCAAAATAAATGTCACACATTATTCTTTATCCTTTTTGGACATGTTATATATGATAAATTGAAAGGCACAAAAAACCAAGAGAAAACCTTTTTCTAACCAAAACAAACAAAGAGAGAGTGTCTTTAATAAAAAATCATTCTAATATGAGCAAATTTATAACCCAAATGAAAAGAAAACAGAATGGACCATTTTTGTTACTTGACTTTGACTATTTTTGTTATTAAAGTGCTCCGGCTTGATGAACCAACAAATATGACTAAAGCTATAAATGTGAAAAAAAAATGTTGACAATTGTAGACATAATAAGTAATGGGCACCTTGGATGAAAAAATTAAATATTAAAACTTGTGGACATGGAATGTATTATAATAAATTACATTGCAATCACTACTATGGGCCTCCACTGGTTACAAGTCCTCAGTATATTAGGGTTGATGATGAAAGAGAAATGACAACCATAAGTTTGGTTTGTCCTCGCTTTTATGGTGGATATCTTCAAACCAAAGTGGTCATATTAATGAACCTAGGTTCCAACATGGAAAACCTAGATATCCATCTAGCACTAAATTATACCAAAAGACTTTCAACCAAGTTTACAAAAACTATGATATTTTAGCAAACACATACATTAAATTGACATGTTACTTAAGCTAAAATTACAAAACACTATACATTAATCTACAAACATTTTTACATATATATTTTAGAATAGTATCTGAAACATTCATGTTTAAACCACAAAAACTAATTACATATACTCTAGATATTCACAAGATCAGTTAACCATCACGTTTCGTAATCTCACTTAATTTATTAAATCTCTTTAGGAACTGCAGCTATGACTAAGGCAACAAATGTGAATTCACCTTCCTTTCATTTTTAGGAGTTTCTTACATTATGACTAAATAAGTTGAACTCACAGTCAAAGTTGGAAGTAGTTGTAACATATTCTTCCAAAGGCTTCCCATATTGAAGCTGAAGCCCTCTTTTTTGAGCCATAAAAAGTGCTTGAAGGAAAGCTCATCTTCAAACCCTCAAAAGAAAGAAAAGAAAAATTCAATTGATTCCAAACATGGTCTAATTGTATTTACCTCCTAAAAGGAAGAAGAAAGGTAAATAACATAAATCAAGAAATAGTTACAAGGGATAGTAACAAAACTTACCTTAATGTGAGAAAGATTTGATAAGGAATAGACATTATACCTTGAAGCGTCCCTTGAAAACTTTGATACCATGTTTTGAATTGGAATGTAAATCATCGCAAAGCCAATTTTGGCTATCATTGTATCATTAGGTGGGGGAGATAAGGAACCAGATTCTCCTAGGGGAGGGGATTCTCCCTTCTAAGTCTGCACTTGAAAGCATGCCTATACCTATAGATGATGTATTCTTAACATATGTAAGGATAGTTTCGAGTTCCTACAATGATAATTAAATATCCATCATTCAATTAGGAAAAGTAACATTGAATACCATACCAAAAATGAAATTGTTTAGCTATGAGAGATAACTCTTAATATGACATCCTAAGGACATAAGCAAAACAAGACTTTATTTGATTAATTTAATACCATTGATTGTTCATGTAATTACTAAGGAAACAATAGTTTATAAATCTTATGAAACATTTATACACTAGTACCTAAACTAGCCTTGTCTTTCATGTGGAAGACAAGGATGATTATGCTAATATTTTGCTTACAAATTCTACCCGATACAATCCACAACAAAATGAGAAAATATATCAAGATTCAAGAAATCTACAAATTAAGTTATAAAAAACAACAAAACACATATCATGTTTGGAACTTGCTTCTTTTTCTTTGATTCACGTTTCACAACATTATAAATCTGGTTAAAGAACCAAATTCTGGCTTGGAATCGAATTCTCAAGAGTGTTGTGGGTTGACTGATTCGATTGACATTATTTGAAGTCGATTTCAGTCCTTAGCGCAGAGAGAGAGGTGTGCTAAGAGGAGCAATGAAATTTTGGGGTGGATCGAACCAAATTTCTGCTGATATCCAATTTCAAGTAATCTGAAGTCGAAAGGAGTTTGATAAGCGGTTATGTTTGCCGAAATGATGAAATCGATTTTAATGTTAACTTGGTTTCTGTATCTCAATGTATTGTTGAGGCGTTGTATGAAAGGCACAGGTCCGGAGCCTTGAAATACAGTGGAAAAAATCTGAAAAGCAAAGACCCAGACTGTATGAATTATGAAGAAATGTAGGAAGAGGAAGCGATGTGGAAATCGGTTGAAGGGGCGGTGAAGTTTCATGGCGCAATTACATAAGAGGCGCAGACTTCTTGTTTTAAAACTCAATCTATTTTGAATCGATTAAACAGTAAATCAATGGCGAGAGGATTTTCAAATTTATTTGGCCTGTTGAATTCAGGCACAAGCATTCTAGAATGAGAGCATAGAACTTCGGAACGCACAGTGAAAATGAAGTCCGTTGAGCTTCATAAGGGATAAAGAATGTTTTGTGAACAAAATAGCAATTGAAGAGCGTTGAATAGAAATCGAAGACACAGTTTTTTTTGCAGAGGCCGGGGTTCTGAAATTGTTGGCCATGAGAATCGACTTTTTTTTTTAAAGACCGAGGTAGCAGAAACTGTAGCGTTGAGATTGGGACAAATCTTTGAATGCCACGAAGGCACAGTCCATAGCTTGGTCAAAGTCACATTGCCCGTGATCGATTGGATAAAGTATGGTGGACCATATGAGGTGAGTTGACATAATACATGTGTGTTTGTGGCGTTGGGAATTTTAATGTCAACTCGAAAATATATAAGAAATGAGTGCATGGCTAAATGATATGCATTGGTATTGTTCCAGTTGAGCTTTTAAAACATGGCGGATTTGCATACATTGTGTATGGCGGATATATGGGTTATTTGAAGCAAATTTCACAATATTGAAATATTTTCATGCCATGATAAGCGTTGGGGTTTTATAAGGGTTTTTAATGCTTTGGAAAGTTTGGAAAAGTAGATTGTTAGGTTTGTGGTTTTGAACCATATGTTTGAAGAGCTTCCGCATATGAGAATTGGTTGTATGATTTGATAATCATAGTGTAATGGTTTTTAAGATGAAGCTTCCGTGAATGATGGTTTGTGAAATTTCCCAGACTTAGAAGTTTTATTTGGGCAATTATTTGGAAGTATTTTTATGTGCATGAGAGTTTTGGGAGAATGTGGGTTTTGCAGGGTTTTTCTGCATCAAGTGGTATCAGAGCGGGGAATAGCTCTGTGTGAAGATTCAGGTTTTTGATTTAATGCATGTGATGAATAAATATTAGATTTTGGAACTGATGAAGATTGCAGTACAGAGATGCATTGCAGTTGAAGAAGTGAAGCAAGATCAATAGGATCTTGAAGGTGAGTTTGCAGATGATATTTAACTCTGATTTGAAGGCTATTTACAGAATGCAGATTGCAAGCAGGTTGAAGAAAATCTCAGCGGGAAGAAATAGATCACAGCTGCAGAGCAGTGATGAAGGAGTCCAGCAAGGGATTCTAAGAGAGAGTGGTAGAACCTAGAGATTCAACAGATGTTGAATAAAGTTTCAAATGAGTGAAGCCTGAAGGAGCAATGAAGAGATGCTCAAAAGGTTCCAGCAGAGGACCAGTGATTACCAAAAGACCAGATCTAGAGGAAGAGTTTGGTGAGGTAAGTGGTAGCAGGAGAGCTTGCTGTTGTAGAGGCTTGGTGCAACTCATGGGTGAAAAACTCATGGCGAAGAAGATGACTACTGAAAATCATAAAGGAGAGAGCAGAGGTTCAGAGAGAGGCCACAGTAGAAAGAAGGAGGAAGATGCCAAGGCAAATGGCATAAGACAGCAGTTGACTGATGAAAAGTATGAGAGGGAGAAAGCTAAGATAACAGTTCATCTTGAGTTATTGATGAAATTGTTACAGGAAAATACGAGAGACCAGAGACATGGTTGGACCAGGAGGAAGAAAGTGAAATGGCAGAGACTACAAGTAAAGAGGGATCAACATATAAGCATGCAGTTAACAGAAGAGCTGAGGAAGCTCGCGCAGGTGATGAGTATACAGTTGAGACGTGAAGAATTTAGAGCAGCTGAGTTGAAAGGGGAGGTTTCCATTGCTGAAACAAAAGAAGAGATCATTGATGATTCCTTGAGTTATGGGGCAAATCCAGATCAGCTGGATAATGTAAAACCTTGTATTTTGTAGCTGAAAATTGTGATGTGATTACAGGTTTTACTGAGGAGGATGCGTAGTCTTGTGAAGTTGTCACAAGTATGGAAAATAATCTTTCAGAAGATGAATACTCTGAAGAAGAAAGTAGTGATGCGTTTGTACTTGAAGCTGTTACAGTACAAGAGGAAGTTCTTGTGAATGAAGAAGAGGATCAGCTTGAAGAGCTGGTATATGAACCAACAGTTGAGACTGTTGAACTTTGTGATTTTCAAACTGAAAGTTTGTGTGTGAATGCAGAGATGATACATGGTGATGAAATGCTTCAGCAATGCCACAGAGAAATTGCATTGTTGGAATATTTGTTGGAGAATTCAGAATATGAAAGAGAGATTGCAACAGAAGGCAGAGAGGAAGTTTTCCATTGTAGAAGACAAGAGGGTATGGATGATTGGGTGGCGGTAAGAACAGAAGCAAGCATAGAAGCAAGGTCTCAACAAGCCAGAGCTCAGCAGGCAACGAGAAATCAGCAATCTGAAGAATTATTGGACAAGGAAATTAAATTAATCAGAAATATAATGATGAAATTATCTGAGAGGAAGATATCAGCAGGGAAGAGGAGAAGCAGCAGCAGCAGCAAAATGAAGACAGAAAGAGATCGTGAAAGTGCAGCTAGTGGAGCAAGGCAACATAAGATATGGAAACCTGGAGAAAAGCAGCAAACAACAGCAGAAATCGATAATAAGTTGCAGAAGAAAGTGTGGGATCTAGGGGGACAAAGACTTAAATGCGTGATCAGGAGATCATGATCATTTTCAACCTTGGGAGTCTGATGCAAGAGCAATAGATTCGGAAAATACTTTGTATTTTATTTAAACTAAGGGGTCTTACGTTTGTGAGGAAATATTAATTTTATGTAAATATTAATGAGATTTTTGAGTGATTAAATTATATTTTTAATTAATTATTGTGAGGATTTATTAATGTTCCAAAAATAATTTGGAGAACATGAGAGAATTAGATTTTAGATATTTGAGAATTAATTATGAAGCCTAAGATAGATTTGGTTTCAAGATTTTAGGGATAAAATCTAGATTGTAGGGGTGTTGAGATATTTGGGGACTTTGTTGAGTGATTAAAGGGATTTGAACCTAAATTGGTTCAATTCAATTTGTATAAATTAATGAGCCTCAAAGGCCAAATAGATCAGAAAAAAATAGAGTGAGTGAGAGCTGAGGTTTGAACAGCCAAGTTTGTAAGCCTCCGGGCAATTGAAAGGGCCATGAATTTTGAATATCTGGCCAAAGACAAAGTTTGTAAGTATTTCCATTTGTTAATGTGAAAAGTGTATTTTCAGAACTATATAGTTGATTTGTTGAGCAAACAAATATTTAAATTTTTGTAATTGGGAATTGAGAAGAAATTCTGTATATGCTTTTCATGTAAGTGTGTTCGAATACCAGTCAGTTTAGAATTGAATTAAGGGCACAATTGAATGAAATTCCAGTAAAATGGTGAAACGCTAGCATAAATCAAAGGCGTAGACTGATATGCAATCGAATGAGGCATTCGAATAGGCAAGATGACAAAGCGTGATATGATGGTGCAAGGTTTAATTACATGAGGGAAGAGTCAACGTTGAGTTCAAGTTGTGTTGTATGGGCAGAGTAAGACCCAATTGAAGGCGAAATGCTTAATTGAGAAATGTTGATGGAAGAGTAAGATCGATTCACGTTTCACAGCATTATAAATCTGGTTAAAGAAACAAATTTTGGCTTCGAATCGAATTCTCAAGAGTGTTGTGTGTTGACGGGTTCGATTGACATTATTTGAAGTCGATTTCAGTCCTTAGCGCAGAGAGAGAGGTGTGCTAAGAGGAGCAATGAAATTTTGCGGTGGATCGAACCAAATTTCTGCTGAAATCCAATTTCAAGTAATCTGAAGTCGAAAGGGGTTTGATAAGTGATTATGTTTGCCGAAATGATGAAATCGATTTTAATGCTAACTTGGTTTCTGTATCTGAATGTATTGTTGAGGCGTTGTGTGAAAGGCGCAGGTCCCGAGCCTTGAAATACAGTGGAAAAAATCTGAAGAGAAAAGACGCAGAGATTTATTTAAACCTCTGTGTGAACTATGAAGAAATGTAGGAAGAGGAAGCGATGTGGAAATCGGTTGAAGGGGCAGTGAAGTCTCATGGCGCAATTACATAAGAGGCGCAGACGTTTTGTTTTAAAACTCAATCTATTTTGAATCGATTAAACAGTAAATCGATGGCGAGAGGATTTTCAAATTTATTTGGCCTGTTGAATTCAGGAACAAGCATTCTGGAATGAGAGCATAGAACTTCGGAACGCAGAGTGAAAATGAAGTCCATTGAGCTTCATAAGGGATAAAGAATGTCTTGTGAATGAAATAGCAATTAAAGAGCGTTGAATATAAATCTAAGACACAGTTTTTTTGTAGAGGCCGGGGTTCTGAAATCGTTGGCCATGAGAATCAACTTTTTTTTAAAAGACCGAGGTAGCAGAAACTGTAGCGTTGAGATTGGGACAAATCACTGAATGCCACGAAGGCGCAGTCCATAGCTTGGTCAAAGTCACATTGCCGGTGATTGATTGGATAAAGTATGGTGGACCATATGAGGTGAGTTGACATAATACATGTGTGTTTGTGGCTTTGGGAATTATAATGTCAACTGGCAAATATATAAGAAATGAGCGCATGGCTAAATGATATGCATTGGTATTAATTTGTTCAAGTTGAGCTTTTAAAACATGGCAGATTTGCATACATTTTGTGTGGTGGATATATGGGTTATTTGAAGTGAATTTCACAATATTGAAATATTTTCATGCCATGATAAGCGTTGGGATTTTATAAGGGTTTTTAATGCTTTGGAAAGTTTGGAAAAGTAGATTGTTGGGTTTGTGGTTTTGAACCATATGTTTGAAGAGCTTCCGCATATGAGAATTGGTTGTATGATTTGATAATCATAGTGTAATGATTGTTAAGATGAAGCTTCTATGAATGATGGTGTGTGAAATTGCCCAAACTTAGAAGTTTTATTTGGGCAATTATTTGGATGCATTTTTATGTGCATGAGAGTTTTGGGAGAATGTGGGTTTTGCAGGGTTTTCCTGCATCATTAAGGCCGAATAATGAGTTGACAATTTTCACTGGTGTGAAGGGGTTGAGGCCGTTGCTGATGCAGGTGGCAGGACGTTTGCTGAGGAGCTGTCTAGCAAGTTGGCATATTTGAGCATCTCTGCCAATTACCTATTGTAGGTTCGGGCATAGATGTGAAACCTTTTGTTTTGATGTAAGCTTCCATTAGTTCATCATAGTTTGCCTCGACAGCAATTTTATGCTTCATAGTACTATAACCATCTCCTCAGTTCAGGAAACACCCTAGGTGGAGGAGAGTCAGGGATAATAGTATAAGCTATGGACATCAAATCATTTAGGAACCTTGAGTAGCCCACCCTGTTAACCCACTGATGTGTTGCGAGTCTCCAGTCAAAAATTCGTCTGGGCTGAGAATTTATCTTGTACACCTTATCTAAACCCAAACCCTCAAATTTATCTGCATGCTGGAAAAGGAAAAGATAAAAGATCATGGAGAAAAAACGAAAACGACCCGTGTCTGAGAGCTCTTGGAACTGAGTCTGAATGGTGGAGGCTAGCAAACCAGGAATATCTAAAACGACCCCGGGTTGAGACATTAACCATAAGAAAGAAATGCATCCCTTGGAGGCTTGCCCAAAAACTTTCACGCCTAGTAAACCCGCGATAAGCGCAAGGATAGGCTGGATGTCTTCCTTGAATAGGCTCAAGGGCACTGAGTCTACGGAGGGGAGGGTTGTGAAATGAGACTTTGTTATGGAGGCGATGAAATCGCTCTATTGCCTCCATGGCAGCTTTGCAAATTGAGGAGTCAGCGTTATTTCACTAAAACTGACATAGTTTGAGCTGGTAGGAAAACGAAGGGCTTTTCTGATGATTTCGGGGGAAATGGTGAATATTTTTTTCCCTTGAGCTGAGAGTAACATGCCCCGACATTCATCGTAAGTGTCCCAGAGCCAACAGATGAATTCAACCACTGGATATACTAGGGGGGTTATTTGATGATATAGACTAGACAAAACAACCCGAAACCTATCTTTGTTTTCGACATGTTTCGTAAATAGTTCAGGCTTGACGCTGGTAATGGGAAATGGGTACTGTGGGTCGCGAATATCAGCTTGTAAGTCTAAGAAAGAGTCAGGCCCTGGAACAGCTCTGGACTCACGGAGTTGTGGAGTTTCCGGCTCAGATTTCTTGGTTGTGACTTTACCCATGACCATCATGCAAACTCAAAACACAACAAAAGGAAACTAGATGAAATGAAAGGGATGGAAAACCTGCGAAGTAGAGATTTGCTCGAGAAAGCGACGTAGGGGTGCTAACAACGACTGGACAGACTTGGAACTGGGTGCCCACTTTTGCTTATACAATAGTCGAAAAACCGAGAGATTATTTTACCACAGTAAAAGACGGAAGACAGTTATATAGGACTGAGGCAGCTCGGGAAAAGATGGCAAGGTGAAACGAATAGGGTAGGCGTCAAAAGGTTCCGGCTCAGATTTCTTGGTTGTGACTCTACCCATGACCATCATGCAAACTAAAAACACAACAAAAGGAAACTAGATGGAATGAAAGGGATGGAATACCTGCGAAGTAAATATTTGCTCGGGAAAGCGACGCAGGGGTGGTAACAACGACTGGACAGACTTGGAACTGGACGCCCACTTTTGCTTATAGAATAGTCGAAAAACCGAGAGTAGTATTTTACCACAGTAAAAGACGGAAGACAGTTATATAGGACCGAGGCAGTTCGGGAAAAGATGGCGGGGTGAAACAAATAGGGTAGGCGTCAGAAGGACGTTGACAGTGAGACACACGACATGTAGGGATTGGTTGTTAGATTCTTGCTAGGTGAACACTGTGTGTCGGGTTAAATACTGGTACTGGCCTTGGTACCGGGTGTCCTAAAAACTTACCTTACCTTTATATCGTGTTGAGAGCTGTACTCCAGAACCTGGCCCTCGAAAGACGAGAGGTGATATCTGTGATAGCTCTAAAGCCCATGCCCTTTTCTCTGTAAAACGCTTGCCTCGTGTCATACGCCTTGACATGTCATCAGGATTTCGGGGAGGGACTCCGCCTTATCCCTCTCTTTTGTGACCCCCCCAGAATGATGCTTGAAACTTTGTTCACGTGCCCATATAGAGTATGCGCAGGCCCGCCTTGTGTTTACTTCCTTTGCACCTTTTACACCTTTGTGTAATTTAGATTAAGGCCCTTGTATATTCCTACTTCATTACAAAATGCGCTTACCCTCTTTTCGCATATGACTCAGCTTAATTTTATTTCTCCTTTACCAACTTTGGAACTCTTAGCCTTTTAAATGTTGTCGGTTAATCTTCTCCTTATGACCTTTATCAGAATATTAAAGGGTGAAAGATATAATCAACACTGGCTCCACCTAGGGATGGCACATTCATCCTTGGACGTGTCAAGAACCTTGCAGACCACCTGTTAACCCTTTTTTGTAGACACATCTCATTTTCACTTTTCTTTTTCTCTTCATGATTCTTCACAACAAACGACATTAAAACAAAGATAAAAGCGGATAACTAATGTAGAGTATAATACATCAGGCTCTCACGACCTGAATAAGAACTAGAAGTAGGGTTTTAGGAACTGACCTTTTACAGGGGTAACAAGTAAGTCACCCTGCAAATTTTCTAACTTGAATGTGTTGTTTCCCCCCTGCTCCACAATTTTAAAGGGGTTGAACCACAACGGATCAAATTTACCATGCTTCCCCTTCTCTGCTCTTCGAATATCCCATATGATTACTAAATCCCCGACCTGCATCTTCTTGTCCTTGGCATGTTGATCAAACAGGTCCTTCATCTTTTCCTGATATTTGGTCAACCTTTGATTTATCTGATTTCGGGTTTCCTCCAACTCTACCAGCTGGTTCATCAACCTGGTGATATCATTCGGCTCTTCCTGGCTTTCTTGCGTAAACCTTGCTACTGGTAAGGCCAATTGTATGGGAAAGACCTCCGCTCTCCCATATACCAATTCATATTGAGACTTCCCTGTTGATCTCTTGTTGGTAATCATGTTTTCCCATAAAGAGAACTTTAGCCGAGAGTCCTAATTTTTCTGGTTTTCGTTAATGGCTTTCTTCAATGCTCTCACCAAAGTTTTATTAGAAGACTCTGCTAAACCATTTCCTTGTGGATAGTAGGCGGTGGAATTTCCCAATGCAATGTTATATTGCTGACAAAAGCTGATGAACTTAGCAGATTTAAAGGCCTGGGCATTGTCAGCAACTACCTTGACAGGGCATCCGAATCTGGATATAATGTTCTCTTCCAGAAACTTTATCACCACGGTATCTGTTGTGTTCCTTGTAGGTATAGCCTCCACCCATTTGGTGAAATAATCAGTGGCAGTTAATATCCATTTGTGCTGTCCACTTGATGTAGGGTGAATTTCACCAATAACGTCAATCCCCCATTGCTAGAACGGTTCATCCACATGTACAAGGATCATGGGCAGGGGTGCAAAATTCTGTCTCTCTGCAAATTTTTGGCACTTATGACAGGCTCTGACCCGAGCAAACACATCTCCAAAGAGTTTGGGCCAGAAGAAACCAGCCTTCAAAATTTTATGAGTGGTGGCTTTCCAGATGTAGTAACCTCTACAGATACCTTCATGAAACTCAGCCATTATGTTTTCCACCTCACTCTCTGTAAGGCACAGGAGCAGGATGCTCGAAGGGTCTCGCTAGTACAACCAACCATTAGAAACAACAAATTTTTGTGACTTCAACCTTAGTGTTTTGTATTTAGCTTTGTCACAGCTAGGGGGGCATCTGAGAGTCAGAAGATATTCAATAATCTCCTTATACCACGGACTCATGAGATAATTCATATTAGTCTTCTGAGTAGCTGTCTCTATCCCAGACTGTTCTTCAATATTTTCAGTCTCCTCATCCACTATCATAGACAGATTTATGCCCAGAGCCTGGCAATTCGATTCAGACATGATTTTAGCTAATCCTTGTCCTTTGATTAACTTGGTGGGACATATATCCAGCTCATATTCTTGTATTTTTGTAGTCCATTTCCCCCTTTTCCCCCCACTATCTCCTTGGATCAAGATATCCTTCACGGTTGCTGTGGGCATAAATGTAGTGATGGGCGACTGCAGAACATACATCCGAAATGCCTCGAGGGACTTCCCCAAGGCATAAGATTGTTTCACTAGTATATTTCATTTCAATTCAGCATCACAGAGCATGTGGCTGAAGAAAGCAATGGGCTGCTCATACCCCTCCTCATTCTTCTGCAATAAAACTCCTGCCACTGTATAAGGTGATGCAAATGAAAAAATCATAAAAGGCTTAGCATAGTTTGGTCTAGCTAGCACTCGGGCTTCTTCAAAGGAATTTATGATTCTGCTAAAGGCCTCTCATGATTCAAGAGACCACTTCACCTCATTATTTTTCTTGAGCATGTTGGTTATATTCCAAAATATTTCTGCATAGTTTGGGATAAATCTTCTCAGAAAGTTAATGTGCCCAAGGAACACCTGCACCTCCTTCTTATTTCTAGGGAGATAAATACCGTTTATAACTTCTACTCTCTTAGGATCAATTTTGACCCCATCTTTTGTCACAATGTGCCCCAACAATTTACCCTCCTCTAATGCAAACAGTGATTTCTGAGGGTTTAAAGAGAGACCATGCCTCCGACATTTCTCAAAATTCCTACGTAGATGTTCAATATGCTCTGTGTCATCCTTTGAGAAGACAATGATATCATCAAGGTATACCACTACAAACTTATCCTACTCCCCAACAAAGGCAATGTCCATGGCCCTTTGGAAAGTGGCCCCTGCATTGATCAAACCGAAAGGCATCCGTGCATACATGAAGATGCCCTAGGGGATGGTGAAGGTAGTTTTCTTTTGATATTCTGGAAGCACAACCAGTTGATTGTATCCAGAGAAACCATACATCATTGACATCCGTGAAGCTCCTACTACTTTCTGTAAAATATGATCCATCTTGGGCAGCGGATAGTTATCGTTTAAGGATGCTCAATTTAGGTTCCAGAAATCAACATACAGCCTTATTTCTCCATTATTTTTCCAGACTAGGACTAGATTGGCCACCCACTCAGAGTATTTCAACGACACAATGCTCTTGGCCTTCATTAGCTTCTTTATCTCCTTCCCTATGGAAGGAAGCAGCAGAGGGTTAATATGTCTGAGTTTCTGTTTATGCGGCTTCGCATCTCCTTTTAGGGGAATTTTATGTTCCATGATGCAGATTTCAAAGGTATTTAGGTTTATGCGGCACTAGCCCTCTAGGTACAACATTTCCCTTCAGTTGTAATACTTTATGACTAGCCACCTTTTCCTCCCATTTGTTCTGGGGAAGGTCTTCTATTTCCTCTTCTTCACCAGCATCTATCTCCATGTTTGAGAATTCTTCCATTATTTCCACGAATCTCTTTACTTGATATTCATCCTCAAACAATTTCCAGTGTTTGATATTGTCAGGAATTGAAGGTTGATAACGAACTTCAATTTCATATCGTAGGAGAGGGTTCTGCGGAGGCCGAAAAGTACTGGCAGCTACAGCAAGAGAATCTACCATTCCATTCTGTCCTTTGGGCATAAACTGGATATTAAATGCCAGGAAAAAAATTTCCACCAAGTCCCACACCTCATTCCTATAGGCCCTCAGCCACGGGTGTTTGGTTTGGCACTGATTTTTCACTTTCCTTACTACCAGTTCTGAATCTCCCAGAACTTTTAGGCTCTGAATGTTCATGCTTCTGGCTGTTTGTAATCCCAAGAGTAGTGATTCATATTCAGCTACATTTTTCGTAACTTCATACTCTAATTTTAAAGATAATGGAACCCATTGGCCTATCGGCGAAATCAGTAGCACCCTGGCTCCATTTCCTTCTCTAGAATTAGCTCCATCAAAGTGTAGCATCCAAACTCCAGCCTCTTTTTCCTCTGAGGATTGTTCTGTCTTAATGTGACAGAATGATGAATCTTGTCCATAGTCTTGGTCTTCCTCCAACATTAGACATGAGAACTCCCCTTCATTACTATACAATGGTGAATTAACAGAGTTGTTAGCCTTAGTAACCATATCTACAAACCTCGTCTCCCAATATAGCCTCCTTTCCTGTCCTCCAAATACAGGGATAGTAGCATAAGTCAAATCCAATTTTTTTGACCCTCTAATTTTGGTTCCCTAAGACCTTGACAACAACATTCCAAAACGAGAAGGGATATTAGCTACCACTATATCCATCACCACACTTTCGGCTGGGATTTGGGCCAAATTGACTACCAAGTCTTTGATCATCCCCAGACACTTAACCCTTTTGGATTCAAATTAATAAAGGTATTTTTATGGATAGGTTATTTGCAGACCCAGCTGCTCCATAACTGACAAGGGCAGGAGGTTGTGGGATGCTCCAGAATCTAACATACATTTATGCAATAGTAAATCATGGATTACTAATGACACATAGAAAGGGGAGGTTGAGGCATCTAACTCTTCAACATGGGGGGAAAACACGACCATGGGCATTTCTTCTTGAAGGTTCAGACTGTCTGGAATAAGAGCGGTTTCTAGAGGAAGCATAGAAGAGGAGACCCGGGAATGATAGGATGGCTGCTTTAAAAATTCAGTGAGAGGGACTAGGATTTTGACCTTCTCAAGCTCTTTTTGTAGAATACAAATAGAAGAGGAATTTTCTGTTATATTTTCCTTTGGCTCTTTATTTTCAACTACAGGTTTCACTCCTTTCAACACAGGCTTGGGATTTGGGGTAGTGGCTAACTTTTAAGAGGAAGGAATTTGGTTATTTGAATGTAAAGGCTTGTTAAGAGGCCTCTTACCTTTATCTGCGACCTTCTGCACCATTTGGTCCTTTTGAAAAACTTCTTCTTTTTTATGCACTTCTGCCTTCTCATTCTGTGTACGGGTCCTGTTCCTAGTAGACATGAGATCATATTTTCTATGGAACTGCGCCTGCATGAAATCAACAAACTCTTTGGAGTATTCGTCGATCTCTGGGTCTTCAGTGACTCTGACCCTTTCTTATTCTTCTTGTAATGGAACCCCTGTTGCATCAGCTTCTTGCAAAGGACTCTCGATTTCATCTCCATTCGAGTAAGCAAGATATGGGTCATCTTGCTCATATGCAATATCTTCAGTAGGACCTTCTACTTGACCTTCTAGGTACAAAGGGTGTGGTACCTGGTCTTGTTTCTCCTTCCATTCTCTTTGCAGTATTTGTAGGGGTGGTTTTATATACTGCAGATTGTAACCCCTGTTTGGAGCATTTTGGAATGTTTTAGAGGATGAATTCTTGGCTTCGACTTCAAGTTTGACAAGCTTAGTTGAAAGATTCTTAATCATTTTATTCATCTCTTCAATTTTGTTCTCAACTGACTCTCTGTCTTGGCCAAAAGTAGATACCTCTTCTTTTCCCCTTCTTCTGGCATCTTGATCTGATCTTCCCTCTGATTTTCCTATGGAAGCAAAATTATCCTCCAATTCTAGTGCATCATTCTGAGCATCATCTAGTGAGGCAGGCTTCCTTTCTCTTAGAGAGAAGCCAAATTCTGAATCAAAGGCTGCTACGAACACAACCTTGGCAGTATTCTGATGAGGTTTCACTTCAGCTGGAAGGCTTGAGTACAGCTAGTTGAACCTTTTAATGAACTCCGATACTCCCTCATTGTGTCTTCTCCCGAGTGCCTTAAATTATGTGAGGCAATAACTGTGATCTTTCTTTTCCCCCCATTTTCTAAGAAAGGAGTTTTCCATCTCTTCCCAAGAAGTGATGGAGCAGTTTCCTAATTTTTTAAACCATTTTCTGGCTTCTCCATAAAGAGATTGAATGAATAGTCTCAGGACTACATCTAGATTTTCCACATTAAATTTCTCTACAAAGGAGCAGAAAACTTCAAGATGCTTCTGAGCTTCGATCTCATTTTCTCCGTTGAAACAGGGTAATATTTTCAGATATTCTTAAGGCATATCATTCAAGACATGAGGTAATGCCAAGGGGGCATATTTGTTCAGCAAGAAACTCGGAACATTTTCCATCGGGGGTCATGGAGGGGGTGGGAGAATTTGATGTGTGAGAGGAGGTGGTGGAAGCGAAGTGTGTATGTCAATGGGAATGTATTGGATAGAGGCTTAAGGTGCTGATGGGGAAGATGGACTATTAATAGCAGACACTTCGGTGACTTCTTTGACCTCTTCAGCTTTGGGAGTGGGATGAAGAAAGAAGGTGGTGGTATTAGCGGATTCAGCTTCGTCTTTCACTTGAATGTCCCCCAAGGAAGGATTATCCGAAAAGTAATCAAGGTTTCTTACAAAGGAGTCAGGGCCTTGATTTTGTGCTATTTGGGAGGAGGAGGATGGTGAGTCTTCCAAAGAAAATTTATGGATATCTGTATGGACTGACTGCCTTTCTCTCCAACCCCTCTTATGTAAAATATTTTTCGGGTCAGACACCAAAGGTGTCTTCAACTGAGATGTATCTGACCTCAGATGTGGCTTTTGGGAAGCGAGGACTACAGATAGATTTATCTTATAACTGACAGTGGAGTCGTTAAGGTGAGGGATCTACAACTCTCAACTCTTCTTGCTCACCTGTTCTGAAAAGTGAATAAATATTTTTTCGAGACCCAGGGATTTATCTTTTCTCAACTTCATATTCCCCGACAACGGCGCCAGAAAGATGTTGTCATTCCTAGAGAGGGCCTTGAGTTGTGAAAGACCAGTTCCTAGGACATCTTATATAGCAAGGAGCATATGGTTTAACTTGGGAAGGTTTCACAGAAAAAGGCTCTCATGCTATCGTGTATAAACAAGGAGGTTTAATTAAGGTGGAACCAAAACTCTCAAAACTTCAGCACAATGAAAGTAATATTGCAGAGGCAGAGTGTGAGCTTTGATAAAAACATATCCGACAATTTTAAGATAGCTATCTGTAAAGGGGGCTGGATTCTAAATTGCTTCACAGAGGTAAATAATCAGATGGTGATTACTGTGTAAGAAAAATGGAAAGGATACTAGCCATAATAGAGATGAAATCTAGAAATGAATATCAGCATGTATTGGGCTTAAATAGTAACAAGAATCCATACATGAAAATAACTTTAAAGATGACATTTCATCACTACTAATATCGGAAGAATTACGGTAGAAGTGAAAGATGAAACAACATATCATGCCTGAGCCATATTTAAAGTTCTAGACACATTTTAGCATGAGTATCGATAATGATAAATTTATTCCAAGACATGTGGGCACTCGCATTCCAGAACAAGATACAGGAAATGTGAATGTAAACAAAATGAACATTCAAGCTATACAACATAAGAGAGAGAGTTACAGACTGTGAAGCAATAAGACCAGAATCCCCAATAAACATGAAATTCCTTATCACTGAAACCCAATGGGCTCTTCATCTTTGATATCAAAATTTCAAGAAAATGCATACAGGGTTCTTTCTTGGTGTGTTCTTCTGAAAAATCTGGAACCTTTTTTCCATCTCAATTTGTTGCTTATATATAATATACAAGAACATACGCAGAAGATATTTTTGGAAAATATATTTCCTGCATGCTAGTAAGCAGTTTCAGGTCCTAATCGAAATAAAAAAATTCATGATGAGGGAGAACGCTTCTCATCATTTACAATTAGGCTCACAGCCGTTTCAAAACAAAACATTAAAATTTTTCTAACAAATAGTAAATGCAAGAGTGAAATATGAATTTTACTTGGAACTTGAAAGTAGAAAGTAAAAGTAAAGCTAAATGGCCACTAAGGCCGAATCATGAGTTGACAATTTTCATTGGTGCGAAGGGGTTGAGGCCGTCGCTGACGTAGGTGGCGGGACATTTTCTGAGGAGCTGGCTAGCAAGCTAGCATATTTTGAGCATCTCTGCTAGCTGTCTACTGCAGGTTCGAGCATATATGTGAAACCTTCTATTCTGATGTAAGCTTCCATTAGTTCATCATAGTTTTCCTAAACAGGAATTTTATGCTTCATTGTACTGTAACCATCTCCTCAGTTCAGGAAAAACCCTCAGCGGAGGAGAGTCATGGATAATAGTATAAGCTATGGGCATGAAATCATTTAGGAACCTTGAGTAGCCCACCCCGTTAGCCAACTGATGCGTTGCGAGACTCCAGTCAAAAATTGGTCTAGGATGAGAATTTATCTTGTACACCTTATCTAAACCCAAACCCTCAAATTTATCTGCATGCTGGAAGAGGAAAAGATAAAAGACGATGGAACAAAAACGAAAGCGACCCGTGTCTAAGAGCTCCTGGAACTGAGTCTGAATGGTGGAGGCTAGGAAACCAGGAATATCTAAAATGACCCCGGGTTGAGACATTAACCATAAGAAAGAAATGCATCCCTTGGAGGCTTTCCCAAAACCTTCCACATCTATTAAACCCGTGATAAGAGCAAGGACAGGTTGGATCTCTTCCTTGAATAGGCTCAGGGGCACTGAGTCTGTGGAGAGGAGGGTTGTGAAATGAGAGTTGGTTATGGAGGCGATGAAATCACTCTGTTGCCTCCATGGCAGCTTTGAAAATTGAGGAGTCAGCGTTATTTCACTAAAACTGACATAGTTTGAGATGGTAGGAAAACGAAGTGCTTTTCTAATGATTTCAGGGGAGATAGTGAATATTTTGTTCCCTTGAGATGAGAGGAACATGCCTCGACGTTCATCGTAAGCGTCCTGGATCCAAGATATGAATTCAAACACTGGATATACTTGGGGGGTTATTTGATGATATAGACTAGACAAAACAACCTGAAACCTATCTTTGTTTTCGACATGTTTCCTAAACAGTTCAGGCTTGACGCTTCTAATGGGAAATGGGTACTGCGGGTCGCAAATGTTGGCTTGTAAGTATATGAAAGGGTCAGGCCCTGGAAAAACTCTAGACTCACGGACTTGAGGGGTTTCCAGCTCAGATTTATTGGTTGTGACTTTACCCATGACCATCATGCAAACTCAAAACACAACAAAAGGAAAACAGATGGAATGAAAGGGATGGAATACCTGCGAAGTAGAGATTTTCTCGGGAAAGTGACGTAGGGGCACTGACAACAACTGGACAGACTTGGAACTGGGCGCCCAATTTTTCTTATACAGTAGTCGAAAAACCAAGAGTAGTATTTTACTGCAGCAAAAGACGGAAGAAAGTTATATAGGAGCGAGGCAGCTCAGGAAGGGATTAGGTGTTAGACTCTTGGTAGGTGAACACCGCATGTCAAGTTAAATACCGGTAATGGCCTTGGTACCAGGTGTCCAAAAAACATACCTTACCTTTATATCGTGGTGACAATTGTACTCCAGAACTTGGCCCTCAAAAGACGCGAGGTGAATTCTGTGATAGCTCTAAAGGCCATGCCCTTTTCTCCATAAAATGCTCGCCCCGTGTCATACGCCTTGACACATCATCAGGATTTTTTTTTTTTGGGGGGGGGGACTCCTCCGTATCCCTCTCTTTTGTAACCCCCCCGGAATGATGCTTGCAACTTCGTTCACGTGCGCATATAGAGTATGCGCGGGCCCGCCTTTTGTTTACTTCTTTTGTGCCTTTGACACCTTTGTATAATTTAGATTAAGGCCCTTGTATATTCCTGCTCCATTACAAAATGCGCTTACCCTCTTTTCGCATATGACTCAGCTTAATTTTATTTCTCCTTTATCGAATTTGGAACTCTTAGCCTTCTAAATGTTGTCGGTTAATCTGCTTCTTATGAACTTTATCAAAATATTAAAGGGTGAATGATATAATCAACACCTTGCATAATGAAGGAATGCCTTGAAGTGGCAATCACAAACTGTAGGAGATTAAAGCTAGTGAAAATAGAGGGTCCTAGGTTGTTTGTAATTTAAGTTTGCTCAAAGAAACTCACATACACAAAGAAACTTGAAAATGTGTCAACATGGGTCATATGGAAAGATCTCTATTACTCTTTCTATTAGCAATGGAAAAACCCAATGATCTGAATGGAATGGATTAGTTTTGATGTGATAAGTATCCAAATAGTAATTAAAATATGTGCATAAGTTTCTCTGATCTTTGCAGGTCAAACAAATGATTTTAACTTAGTTAAACATATTTTTGTGTGAGGTTAAAGCATGTAAATTTCTTATAAAACACTGTACAACAGTAAATAACAAATAATTTAAAATCACATGTAATAGTACTCAGCAAATTCGATGAAGCACTTCACCCCTCCTAGGCTATATCTGCTGGTCCGACTCCCAATGACATTTCCCTCATATATTATTGCTCAAAAATGGTAAGTGCATGTGAAATAAAGCCTCAAATGGTTGTGCTCTTCATAAAAATAGCTTTAGAATGCTTGAATTAGTCATGAGTGACTATTCATTTGTAGAAAACAAAGAATGGATGCCCAATACACTAAAAACACCCTAGTGGCTCTCATGGCTCCTTAATCTTTCCTGAAGCTAAAATTTCACAAGATGACCTCTGATGGGACCTCTAATGGCTCTGAAACCTATGGAAATGTGTTACAAAAGTCGATAATACCCAAAATTGACTATCCATTCATAAAAATTGGTCGAAAATCCAAAGAGTTATGACCAAAACAAGAATTTGCCTAATATCCCTTGAAAACCTCCTCCAAAACTAAAGGAACTCCACTTAAATCCCTCAAAATAGGAGTTCCCGCCAAAAATGTTGGCACACTGCAAAGCTTCCAGAACCGTTAATGGTTGCATTAACTTGTTGGAGTCGCGGGGTCACATGTGACCTCCACCGAAACTACCTTGGAAACCACAGCTTATCCATCTGCTAACCTCCACATTAAATTTTGTAACGAGCATTGGAACATATCATGGTTTTCTAACCATTTTTAATCCACCATTTCAGGCCTTTAAAGCCATGGCCTTTAGTGCCTGGTCACAAAAGTCGGGGCTAGCCTTGAGGGGCTAGCCCTTAACCCTTTTTCCTCTCATTGAAATTTAAACAAAAAAATACATTTTGTAAACAATTGTTTTTAAGAACTGGAATGTAGGCGGGTCGATCGGGACTCTTTGAACGTGGAGTTGGGTCTCGAGTTTGAATCTGGTACACTCAAACAAGTTTTTCCACTCCAATTTGTCCTTGGCCTAGGGCCACATGGTAGCTTCTAGGAAGACCATGTGGCACCCTATTATTGGCCAATGAACTCTATGAAAAATCAAAATTTTTAACATATCTATTTTTTTTTTTCATAAGTCAAATGGAGTCAAAGGTCCATTTTTGGAGTTTACTAGGCATTTTAAGCCTTCATAACTTCTGCATACAACCTCTATTTTGCGAACCATTCACGACGTTAGAATCTCAGAGATAAGACCTTTCTGATCGTTTAGGTTGCAATCATTTTTTAGCACTTCCATTTTTTATCATTTTTTAACTTGGACATGATCTCCTAATCACACCTCCCCACTGGGAAGCTTTTGGACCCAAAAATCTCTCTAGAATACTGAAGCTGAAGATGAGGACACTGTGTCCCCACTCTTCCAATCTTAATCCACTGAAATTTTCCTGATTTCATTAATTGGAGCTTCTCATGAAACGACAAATTTTTCCTTGAATCCATTGACCAACTGTTGCTGATTTTGACCTTGTCATGTTGCACATTTTCAAAACTTGCATAACAAAAACTTAAATTTGCAGTAAACATATTATTTATACATTTTTCTATAATCAAAGGAAACTCAAAATTACTTTCACCTTGCATCGTGTCCTTATGGCGATTTTTTGCGGAATTTGTTTTGTACTTATGTCAATTCCAAACCAAGTTTCCTCGCCATAGTACCATGCCTTTTTGAAACTACCAATGATCATTACTAAACTTTGTGCCTTCTTTTCTTAGATGCTTTACCCTCTCTTGGATCATTGCACCTTCTTGCACTCACAAATATTTTTTCTGCATTGATCGACACCAAAGATGATTGCTGCAACTTCTTGTCATCTTCTTTCAAAGACAACATGCTTTCAGATTAAAACAACTCATTATTTACATCAACGTTTGCATGAAAAGTATTATGTACAATTTCCCTTTGTTTAATCAACATCAAAGTCAAATTTTGACTTGCATTGATGAGCCTTTTTATATGCCTTGGATTCACTAAAGAAGAGTCTTGTTTTTTGCGATGAGATCTCACAATAAACTCCTTGCCATCCTTGAATAAATGGTACTTGTTCTCATGGCGATGGAAGATAGCTTTCCTGTCATACAAATAAGGATCGCCAAATACCACATCTATAATACCAAGCAAAACAACATCTAATTCAACTGTGTGGATAAAATGTGTTGTTATTGCAAAGCGCAACATGCACTTCTCTGAAACTTGTAAATTTGCATCCTTACAAATCCAACCAAGAGGATATGGTTAGGATGTGGAATGGTCTCAAGATTTAGTTTCTTGACTAAGTCTTCAGAAAAAAGGTTCACTTGCGATCCACTGTCAAATAGTGTGTCAACGTTGGTATGTTAGGAAATTACCCTCACATCAAACAGTTCAATTCTCTTCTCTTCACTTTGAGCTTCTATGTGACAGTTAGAAATACTAGAACTCGGTTTAGTTTCATTCTCTTGCCCCTTCAAGTTATTTAGTGCCATAGCTATGATTTTCGTTTCATCTCCTAATTCTCACCCTAGGTCATGTTCAGCTATTGCAATTGTCTTTCCTTTCTCCTTGGCTTTATTTTTGGCTTTAAAAATTTCTCGTTTCAACTCTGGATGAAGTTTCCAATAATGGTCATCATCATTTCTTGTTTAAGAATAGCACTTGTAGAAAATTTTTCCCTTCTCTTTTCTCGAATTTGAATTTCTCTTTTTCTTCCATTTTCCTTTAAACTCACTTTCCTCATTCCCATCTAAATTTTGTTTACCCCTTGCCTCTAAATGTGTGGCTTGAACAAAAACCTCATCTAAGCTTGTAGGGTTAAAAATGAGAATGGTATGTCTTAGGTAAGTATGCAAACCTCCTATATACCTGAGTAAAGAGTCTTGGCTAGGCAAATATATTCCTAGTAAAAGAGATCTTCTTCTAAATTCTTGGATATAAAATTGAATATTTTTTCCTTTCACGTGTTTAAAATTTTTCCAATCCATTATTGATTTCTTCATGTGAGCTAATGGATAAAACATTTGTTTTATTGCAGAAATGAAATCAGACCATGATAAGTTAATCTTACCACATTTCTTGATCTCCTCATTCATCTTGGCTTCCCACCAAACAAGAGTTGCACCATCCATTGTCAATGAAACTAGCTGAATTTGGTTTCGTCATCATGAAAATTTTGAATTCTCAGATAGACCTCTAATTTCCTAATCCAATTATCTAGCTCTTTTGCATTAACTTCACCATCAGATTTTGGCAATTCAAACTTAACATCAAGTTTAAGAAAAATACTTTTACTCGTGTTCTTAACTTTGTGTGAATGATTTATTGAAGATGATGTAGATGTTGATGAAGATGAAGATGAGGGTGATTATGGTGACTTTCCACTTGTTAGCCACCTATAAAAACTTGTCATACCAAATGGTGGCTAAATTTTTTTTAGCCTTCAAGAGATAGTTTCCTTTGAAAACCTATCCTTTTTTGAGGTCTTATGATGTTATTTACCCTTTGAGTTAATCTTCAATGTTGTTTCACTATTATTCCTAAAGTACCTATTGATTATCAAAAGAAAAACTGCTCATGAGGCTCCATTTTTCATCATTTCACCCCTCCTTTTACTCATAAAACAATCCCATTTTCATCCACATTTCCCTTACAAAAATCCCTCAAAAAACACCTTCTTTTAACCTCTAAATCATTAAAACCCCCCTTAAAACCTTATATCTCCCCTTTATTTGGTTTTAATTTTCCTTCTTTCACCTATAGGAACTATGTTTTGGCCTCAAAAAACTCTTTTTTTGGCCTAAAAACAACCCTTTGCACTATATAGGTCTTAGGCCCCTAAGGGCTTATTTCCTTTAAGAATTTTTCTCATATAACCAAATCCCCGCAATCGGGTGCTAAAGGGCTTAAAATCCTCTCCAAAAACCCTTTCTCCTTCTATTTTTCCATCCCCGACATTTTAAGTTTAAAATAAATATGGACTGTTGATCTCTGTAGATCAATGGCCATCAAGCCATCCTTTGCTCTGGCCATCCACTTATCACGCTTTCCTTCATTCCAAATCTCCGCTTCTTTATTAAATCTCGATCGTCCATTCATCAGATCTGACGATCGGGATTAAAGCCGATAGGCCAACCCCCCTCCACTATGTGACAAGGCAGAACACATCACCGTAGACTCCACTCCATTTACTGCCCTGCATCTTACACCCCGTTGCATTTTACTCGTGTCGTTGGATCTAGAGCCTTCAATCCAACAGCTAGAAGTGAAAGTCATGTAATTTTTGGTCTCCCTTTTCAGTGCATTGCTTCCACGCGATATGGGTGGTTTTCATTTTCCATGTGTCAGATGCTGTAATTAATCGCGTTCTAAAAGCGAATAACGCCTCCCCCCCCCAAACGCTACGCGAAAAACTTTAATGGTTTTTCGAAACCACTTAACCTCAAATTCACGCCATAATTCAAAATGTTTCCTGGTTAGCTGTTCTACCAGGTTTTGACCCTTCTTCCACTGCATTTCCTCATCGTCAAGCACTCCATCACCTCCATTAAACCTCTGAACGCATTTTTACCATGAATTGTAGGGTTTCTTAATGAGTTTCTTG
Organism: Pinus albicaulis; assembly: GCA_034641835.2. Classification (NCBI taxonomy): domain Eukaryota; kingdom Viridiplantae; phylum Streptophyta; class Pinopsida; order Pinales; family Pinaceae; genus Pinus; species Pinus albicaulis. The sequence goes on along the minus strand of CM076580.1, from coordinate 1,535,710,969 downwards.
TGTTTTGCAGGGTTTTTAATGGTGTTTGCCTTGTGTATTTCCACAGTCACACATAAGTGGCAAATGAGGCTTGGAGTGACGATTATGTGCCTTAAGCCACGAAGAAAGGAACCATTAGGGTTTCGAGCTCTCAATTACATTGATGGATTGCGATCCCTGATCATTAGATGAAACCCTCCAACTGACAGAAAGCCACCTGTGCCACTAAAACAGAACAAAAAAGTGTATGAGAACAAAAAATCAACGATAAAGGGATTAAAGCCAAAATTTTAAGATCAGGGTTTTTAATTCACAGATCATAGAGTTAAAGACAGTGTTAAAGAAAAAAGACCCGAAAACAAAGATCAAGGCTTAATTAAGCCTAAACATAGATCAGGAACAGATTAAAGTGTTTTAAGGTTAAATAGAGAAAAATATCAGTATAGAAGGCTTCCACCGCCACATCAGAGGCCAAAATTTCCTTACAGCTACCAAAGTGACACCTGCAGCCTCAATAAATAAAAAGGAATGCATAATAAATTTACAATTAGAGATAATTGTTTAAAGACAGCCCAGAAGTTATTAAGCAACCCACTAAGGCCTTCAAAAGTCAACAAAATCAGCCTAAGAAGATTTTGCTAATGTAAATCAATTAAATGAATGAATACATGTCTTTTCTTCTCTGTTAGGCCTCCCAAATGCCGAGAAGCACTTACTCTTCATTAATTGATCAAACAAACCTTTCTTTTTACTCCACCTCCTCGTTTCTTCTATAAATACTCTTGTAGAAGATAAGAGATTGTTAGCTGGTTGGTCACTAGTTGTAATACTGAAACTCTCTGAAATGATACATAGTCTATTTGAAGTTGAAGAAGAAATTTAAGTCTTGGAATCTTGATGATGTTTTGACATGCTTGTTCTTGACAAGGCTCTATCATTGGATCCTTGAGCTTGGCTGTTGGTGATGTATTCTTAACTTTCGGCTGTTTTTCCTATTTTCATTACATTTCATAAATTCTTACTATAGTAGGATGAAAAGTTTAGGCTAATAAATGACTCTTGGAAGCACCTTAGACCTGTTTATCCTTCACTGTTTTATATTTTCTTTTGCTAAGGCATTCTAGAGTCTTTAATCATTCTCTTGAACCCTTATGCTTGTTTATTTCTCAAATACTTCAAATAGTTGGTTCCAACATGATTTATGGTTTTCCTTGCTTGTCTTTTGCCACTTGAAAACTATTTTTGAAGTCTCCCTTTGAAGTACCATTGTTTATAGTTAGCCAAGGAGGTCTTTTTTTATCATACCCTTTGTCTCCTGCCTGAACAATTTTTTTAAAGGTCTTTATAGTTGTGATCATAGATATGTTAGGTGTTCCCTCTTCTATGATTGCAATTATGAGTGAATTTTTCATGTTTTATAATTCCTTTGAAATAAAGTTTGAGGAAATAGGGTGTTCCTCGAATCTTATATTTCATTTTGAAAGTTGTCTTGAAATCATTATTTTCTTAAAGTGTGGTTTGTAGAATTCATGGTTAGCAATGTCTATCAAATACCTCTTTATTGTTCAAGTTATGTTTTTAAGTTCCCTTTGTTCAGAATTCAAACACTCTTTTCAAATCATTGATGTCCATCTCATTCACAAAAACAAAAGGATCATGTGGCCAAGTTAGATTTGCCCTTTGATATCCCATATCCTTTGATGAGCTTGTCATAAACTTATTCTTGACTCCATTGCCCAATGAACTTGACACTTCTTCTTTCTATCTATCTTTCCTAGACCTTTCATGTTCTGTTGTCCCAATCCAACCAAACAAACAAACAAACCAAACAAACACTTGCACTTAATAACTAGTCTAAAATCAATACTTAAAAGAAAACAAGATATATCTTTGTAAAACAAGTAAATTTGAGAGATCCCTCTTTGAGAACAGGAGGACTGGATCCTGGAACTCTAAATTAGTTCTGATGTTTCCTTGTCTTTCGGTAAGCGAATATATCAAAACACAGGACCCCAACATAATGGCGATCACGATGGGACCTATTGAGTATATAGTTTTATGAATACCTCTTAAAACTATTTAGGCCCTTAATTTGAAAAATAATACCCTGGGAATTGTTATCCCGCCTCATCACCAACAGAATGGCGATCATGGTGGGACTATTGAGTTCATAGTTGCCTAGCAAGCTCTTATAGAGTCATTAGTCTTTCAAACAAGCATAGAAACTCAGAAAAAACCAAAAAAAAAATTCAGATTGGCTTCATAATAAACATGGTGGTGGAACCATAAAACATTTTACCTTCACAAAAGCTAAAAAGTTTCCACCTAACGACTCCACTAGCCTCCAGTAGGGCTATTACTTCACTAGTCCTTGTAAACTCTCCTAGGAATGCATTGAGCAAACCGAATCATGTTGTTGGTAGACAACAAAGTTCTTCCACCTGGTGACTCCACAATCCCAAAAGACCTAATGACTCCACTGGTAGAAGACTCTGAACTAGTTGAAAATATACATTGACCTCTTTTCTGATTTATAAGCATGATTCCACAAATACAACGAAGATATGCCCCAATGAGTAGGGATGATATCCCTCGATTCCCACAAAAAATTCCTGAAATAAATTGGTTGAAAGACCTACCTATCTTTCAGGATGAAAATATTGATGACCCCTTGTTACATCTCATCAAGTTTCATATACATGTGTGGAGGTTAAAATTTGAATGGAATGAGGACTGTCTTATGAAAATGTTCATGGCAACATTAGAAGGTAATGCAAGGAATTGGTATGAATGGTTAGAACCTACGAGCTTGTTTTCTTTAAAAGATACGCACCAAGTATTTTACGAGAATTATAAAGAAAACTCTCCATCCTTATCATGGGATTTTTGTGATCAATCTCAGAACAACATACAATACCTGTTAGATATTGATGACGATCATATTGTTTAATATGCATCCTGAGGATCTCTCAGCAGCCATTCAAGAATTTCAAATGCATCGTGATTATCACAAGAACCTATATGAATCAGTTGAGGAAGAAACCAGTCAAGAAATAAAGGACATTCCTCAAGATATACCTGAAAGCACAAATACTGATTCATCATCCCTTTTAGCTTAGGCCCAAGAAGACATACAACCTCAAATTCAATCTTCACAAAAAAAAGAGAGATGCTGCACTTCTGGGCAAAGAAACAAAAGAACACCTTCCCTTTTGACAGAAAAAGAGATAGATCAGATTATTAATAAACAACCAGTCTCTAAATTTTTTTGCAAAACAAATACTCTTACGCATTCACATAGAGAACTTTGTTGTACAGATTTAGAAAGTTCTTTTGTAGATCTGAATAAAGAAGGGCCTGCTGACAACCCAGTATGTTTGATTGGTAGTATTACTTATATTTATGATTTTTCTAACTTTGATATATCTAGTGATGATGCCCCCCCAAACAAAATTTAATCTTGCAGGACCATCATTAGCAGATTTATGGGAGGAAGATCAGTTCCTTCAAAGAAGTAATGGGCCAGTGCACACTATTTATGATACTGATGAAGAAAGTTATGAAAGCTTGGAAGTAAGTAAAGATTCGTTGGATCTTTGCTCTATCTCATCTCAGACCATCAGTAATATTTTCCATGTGATTGGGAATCAGCAGCCTTTCAGCTCAAAGGTTGATGAGGAAAGCAATGAAGAAATTTTTAAGCAGGTTGAAACCAAGGATCCTTCTCTTGAAAAAAAAGGAAGCAATTGAACATACCCATGCTCAAGAATATAATAACCTCTTCACAGATTTCAGCCCACTAAATCAGAGCATACGAAGACTACAAGAGGACAACACTGCAATATATAATGATTCCTTCAGTTCAGATAATAATGAGGAAGAAGTGCTTTCTCAAAAGAATTTTGAGCTTGATCCAGTGGAGGAAAAGGAAATCTTGGTTGAAACCTATATTCCAAATATTCATAACGAGACATTGTTTCAAGATCCCTATGTTCATTTCTTGAAGATATTTGAAGAAGGGATAAATGTTTTTAGGAGTAGTGTATTACCAAAAGAAAGAAGATTATTTAGCACTACTGCTAAAAAACAAAAGAAATGGGAGTGACCCTGTTTGTCCAGCCTGCCCAAAGAGATGAAAAAGGACCATTCATGGAATCATTTACTAGATTGGTTGTACTGGAAAAGAGATTTCATCAGCTAAACATGTAAATATTCCAGGTTAGATTAGGGTAGGTAGGAATTTCAATAAAGCTCAGCTCTTGAGCATCTAGTTAGTCTTTTTGTTTATTCCTTTGTAGAAGAAAAATGAAAAAAAATACAAAAACGATAGAAAAGAAAAGAGGGAAAATAAAAAAGAGAAGGGTACAGCCCCATACCAAAATAGAGAGACAAAATCTGAAAACACACTTCTAGTTAGTCATACAACCTAATCATGACTAATTAGCTTTTCAATTTACTGTTGATAGGTTAGTGAGTTAGATCAGCCAAACAATATAATCTTGGCTTATCAGTAAAGTATATTAGGATAGAGGAAACAAAGGTTCAAAAAAATTCAATATCTGAACCTATGAATCTCAAAAGAAGAATGGCTCTAATTAGATTAAATCTTGAGCCAAAGATAGAAAACAAACTAGTTCCAATATGCTCAAAACTTGAACCAAGAAAGAAAGAGGAAACAGCTCAAACAAATTCAAAATCAGAGCTGAAGAGATAGTGAAGGATGTTTTAATTTTCAGATCTTAAGCCTTCACAAATTTTGTTTTACTTTTTTTGCAAATAAAATCTATGTGCAGCTTGTTTATATGCCATAGATCCGCAGCAAGTCAAATTGCTTAATCCTGGCTTTGCTGCTTTTAAATTTCTGTTTTAGAATTTAGAGAATAAAGGTCTGTCAGATAGTCTAATCCTGACAGATAGTAGTTAGGTAGATAATTTATGAACTCAACTGTTTAAACTGAGTTCATTGAGAAATAAGAGTAGAAATAGATTAGTGTCCTGTTTCCAAAAGAATAAAATGTTGATGAAGAGAGTTTTCTAGTCCAAATGCACTCTGAAAGAAGAAAAAATGTTAGAATCATAGAGGTGGGTAGGTAGAGATGTTGTTTTGATAGAATTCCATTGCTTTAGATTGTGGAAAAGATTATCAACTCATAGAAAGGTCAGCTAAAGGAAAATAAAGTTGATGCCTAATGGATGAAGGCACTGGTTTACTGAAAAGCCAGAGATCAATATCTAATGTTCTTGACACCTTCAAGAAGATGCCATCCCCATATGGAACCACTGTTAGCCACCTATAAAAAAATTTCATACCAAATGGTGGCTAAATCTTTTTTAGCCTTCAAGAGATAGTTTCATTTGAAAACCTATCATGTTTTGAAGTCTTATGATGTTCTTTACCCTTTGAGTAAATCTTCATTGTTGTTTCACTATTAGTCCTATTGACCACACTTCGTCAACAACCCCATAGCAGTACACCCCCATTTTTTCAAATGGGGCTTATCATGTTCGAGGTTCATGACATCCAGATTTCATCGTCAGTTGACATTTTATTATAAATGATGTAAACCCATTATACATATTATGATGTAAATGATCTAAGTAATATCGTCAATGTATGTAACAACCTAGGTAATCCTAGTATGTTGTTGATGATTTCCATCCTATGAGGTTTTTTGTCTCACTAATTCACGTAAGTGATCGACAGATTTTTTCCCTCCAGCCTCACCCCAAAGCTAGGGTGGATTTTGTCATTAGCATGCTAAGTGAGTCCTAGTGTTTTCTATCGAGTCCTTGTAAAATTAGTTTGAGCTACTTGGTCTACTGTATCATATTTTGAGTCGCATAACTGGGTATTTATTTGAGGGTATATACGAATGGGTATTCCCCCTTCATGTGTCTAAATGTATTATCTTATGTAAAGAGGGTTGGAAAAACAATTAAAATCTCCTCTCAATCAATTAATTAAATTTTCTGGTCAATTAATTAAAAAGAAAATCAAAATCCAGAAATTTAATTAATTTAGGGTATTAAGTTAGGATAAAATTCTTTAAAGGCAAAATTCGTTGGTCCTTAAAAATATTTTTTTAAAGGCCTCAGGTCAAGGGAATTTTGAGAATTTTAAGAAATTTTGGACCCTTGGGCCTAGGTGGTTAAGTCAAAGTCAAAATTTTGGGGTAATTAACTCAAAATAGTATTTTTGAGTTAATTAAAATGGATTTAAATCATAAATTCGTTTTTTCCTCAAAATTATAATTTCGACCATTTAGATTAAAAGATGATCAAATATTATTGATGATCGAGATTATTTTGACGTAGATCAACCGAACTAGCCGTTGGAGATTTTGTCCTATAAATTAAGAGGTCTTTGTCAGTCTTGAATCATCCAATCTTAGAGTCGTGCACCTGTCTTGGAAGCTCTTGTAAATTTTGGAGTAATAAAGCATAAAGACTTTGGAGTTACAAATTTTGATGTTCCTTCTTGGATCTATGTGGTGAATTGTCTCTAAACTCTACTACTTTGTTTTTGCATTTTATGGTTTATGGCCTTCATGGATTAATCTACATACAGGTATCTTGTGCAGTTTTCTAGAGTCATAAAATGACATTTTGATTTTTCTAAAGGATCTCATCTTATTTTCTTAAATCTCTATCGATCTAAGGTTCAGATCTAAGTGTGCAGTGAATTTTTTTTTTTAGATTTGAGCATCTGGGGAAGTCTTTGGTTGGACCAACCGACTCTCAAATGACATAAATCTGAAAAGCTCATTATTTGTTAAACTCCAAATCTATCTTACAAAATTGGTGGTTTTGCATGATCTCCTAGGGCCTGTGCCTCTCTTTCAAAAAAATTCATTTTCTAAAATTGTGCTGAAATGAATTTAAATTTGGCTATGAGAGCTTTCTAAATTGTGTATCAGTTTGTAAATTTGTAATTTTTAAAATTTGTACGGGTTTAATAATTTTCTTGGTGTGTATATCTTTAGGATCTGATTGGTTTCTTGCAGGTTGTGGGTTTAAATCAGATTTTTTTTTAAGATCTGAAGCAGATCCAGCGTCCAAGGGCCAGATCTGGCCTCAGAATCGAATTTGTTGGCGGATCTGAACGTTATTTGATTTAAAGGGCATTGAAAAACTAATTTTAAAAGGAAGAAATTTAATTTTGCTGGAAAATTTTTGTGTACTAGGTTCTATCTTCACTAAAAAAAAAAAAAAAAGAAACGTTTTCTCTGCCATTCGAGCCATCCACCTTTACCATATAGCTCTTTGCTCCCTTTACTTGCTGCCCTTGATGCCTCCCATACGAATCCGTATGCTGGTCATACGGATTTCTTCATTCTTGCTTCCACGCTACCCCATTTTCATCTGCAAATCCATTTCTGTCTGTCGTCCAACCTGCATTAACTTCAACCCCATCGACCTCCATTTCTCTGCCATTCGAACCCTCATTTCCCTCTGCTGCAATCTTTCCCATTCCTTAGCCTTCGATTACCAGCATTCATCCATCCGCAATTTTTTTGTCGTCGTGTTCTTTCCGAGATCCTTCCTCCTGGCATCGACTGAAAATCGATCTCCATCAATCCTGGATTTCCTTGCTACTTTCGTCCCTTTGTTTCTTCCTTCACGTAGTATCTTTTCGATGTTTTCCTCTGCCCATTGTGTCGTCGACTTTCTCATCCCATCCGATCTGTCTTTCTCTACCATGTCGAAGCTCCATATTCTCTGTCGACATCTCCTTTGATCTGCATTTCGATTTCGAGCATATCCATCGTGCCTTCGTCCACCATCCTCTCCTTCACATCCAAGCTCGACCAGCAAAATTAAAACAAAGAATGCGCACTATCAGAAAAACCCTCACATATATATTTGTTAATTTTTAAGAAAAATCTTTTTTTATGTATATAGTTTAGTTATGGTTCAAATTTTATTGGAGTTATAGATTTAATTTTAGATTTTGGATTTTAATGCGTTAGTTTGGCCAGCGTTAGTTTTAAGTTTTAAATTTTATTTTTAGAGTTTAGTTAATACTTAGTCTTAGTTTAGTTTGATTTAGTTGGGTGTATTTTTTATTTAGTTTAAATTTGAATTTTATTTAGTTTAGTTTTACATCTAGCTTTTAGATTTTAATTGTTTTAGTTTTAATTTTAATTTTTTCTTAGATTTTAGACTTTAGTTAGTTTAGTTTTAGTTTAATGTTTGTAGATTTAAATTTAAATTTTAATGTGTAGCTATAGTTTTCAATTAGGATGTTGATTTAGTTTAGTTCTTTAGCTTTGGTTTAATTTTTAGACTTTGAATTTTGTGGGTTTTGTTAAAAAAAGTAATAAAATAATTTTAAAAAAAATTTAAAAAAAAATTCTAAATTCTAAAAAATTTCTTAGTCTTATAGTCAAATGAGCCTAAATTTATCTTTCTGAAGTTTGATTGTGGAGCTTTTCAATTTTCGAACTGGGTTATTTGAAACATCATAATTTCGGAAACATTTCAAGCATCTGGCATTCATATTTAAATGATTGTCTCATGATAAACTTTGTTGATTGGTTCAAGTATCTAAATGAATGATCGTGGCATTTTCTATTGAATATCATTGTGGTCATTTAGAAACAGTTATACATCCAATACTTACCTTTAATTGCATAACAATATCTTGTTTGACTCCATAAGGGATTGGTTTTAACATAATCAATCTGTGAAATCTCGTTGATTGTATCAAGTATTTGGTGTTTTAGCTGTGTCTCCTAGATTTTTCTTCTTCATTTATAATAGGGTCTAACTCCCCTATCTTGCAAGGAGACAGCTTAAATAGAGAGATTAGGGATCAGGGTGATATCCCCTGATGTGAGCCGTTGTCGCGGTGCCTAGACAATATGTGTGACAACATTTTTTTGGCGCTGTTGCTGGGGATAGAGTTTTTTTGTCCTTGGTATTAATGACATTTTATAATCTTCAAATATTCTTTCACCATTCATTAGCCTATCACAAGGGATCAGATTTTCTGGCATTTTTTCATCTCTTCATCATCTTATCTTTCATCATCTCACTAATAATTTCATCTTTAGCACCCTGAAATTTCGGTTTGCTTCTTGTTTGGGTGGCGACTCCACTTATTCATATTTTTACTCCCAGACAAAAATCCCCCCTGATATACATCTATTATCTCTTGATTACTTCTTTTTCTTTAGAATTAGTTTCATGTTCAAGTGGCGACTCCAATTCTTTCATTTCCTACAACAGTTCCCTCTAAGAATTTCGCTTCTTCAAGACCTTTTGACTATTCTTGAACACAAATCTATTTCTAAAATCCTAAAAATGATATCATGGATGTTTTTACCCCATGTAATTTTGCTAATATTCAAGGTTATTCCCTTGATGTCCCTCAAATGGATAAATTACCTTCTTTTCAAGGAAATGAAGTAGTTAGTGTCAAGTCTCATTTTCTTGCTTTCACTAACTGGTGGAATAGATTTGCAGTTGCAAAAAATAATTTGGAGGATGTAAAGATGAGAGCTTTTTTTCTTACTTTTGGCGAGGATGTTGCTGAAAAAAACCTGATAATTCATTTGATTCTTTTGAATAAATTGTAGCTACATTTAATGAAAAGTATGGTGATAAAATGGAAGATAGGCATTTGGTAAGGGAGATCATTACCATAAAAAAAGAAAAGAAAATGAAACGACTGAAAAATTTAACAGGAGATTTAATGGTATCCTTAGAGAAATATATCAAACTCATAAACCTCCTGATGGATCTCTTCTGAATTTTTACATTGATGCTTTTGATTTTGATACTTCATATGAGTTAAGGCGAGCTAAAACTGCAAATTATAAGGCTTGTCAATCTTTAGCTGAAGAGCTTGAAAAATATAAAAGGGCATCTGGGAAGTCTGAAATTCCTGGTTTTGATAGGGCTGCAACTAAGTTAGAAGAATCTCTATAAGATGATGATGACCTTATGAAAAGGTTAATGAAAAATCTTGAAAGCATGGAGCTTAATCAAGAAAAATTGATCTCTGAACATGCTAAGGAAATAAGTGTCTTACATGCTAGGTTGGTTCAAATGGAAAGGGCTCAAACGCAGAATTTCCAACTTAAGAATAATAATGCTTTGCAGAAAAGAGGCCTATCTAATGAGCGAAGACCAACAAATCAACTTGATTTTACAAATCTTTTGGATGAAGCTCTACCTTATTGTAGAGCCTGTAATGCTCTTCATGAAGAGGTTACTTGCCATGTTGTCAAAAGAATCATAGATAGTAGAATGGCAGGGTCGAGCCATCAAATTAATGTTGTTGGTAAGGACTATCACATGCATATAGAAGATCATGAAACTCAGGTTAAGGAACTAGGTCATATGATTAAGGATGTGCAACCAAATCATACACAAATGATTCAAAACGTGGAAGCTAAGAAAATCAATATTCAAAATAGGATAAATTCCATGGGAGCAAGTCATACACACGAAAAAAATGTCATGGAAAACATGTTAAAGATAATGGAAGTTAATCATGCTAATCAGATGTCCATTATACAAGATTATATGATTGCAATGGAAGTAAGACACACCCAGGAAATGACTACCATGAAGGAAAATTAGTTGTTGGAAATAAAAAATATGGAGGCAAATCAGACCCAACTACAAGACAGATTCGTGAAAATAAAAATCAATCAAGAAAAATTAATAGTAAGGCATGTCAAGGAGATCAGTTCCATACAGAAAAGGCTAGAAAAAATGGAAAAATTACATATACAAAAGTTTCAGCCGAAATTTGATTATGAAGATTCATCAACAGATCATAAGACTTCTTGTCTGCTAAAGCAATTCCCATGTCATCATAGGGAGGTCACTTCTCCCATTAGGGAAAATTTAACTATGGTTTCAGAGGATGTTGAGAAAGACCAAGCTTATGTGTCACCATTGACAGAGTATCTCCAGAATAATATTGGTCACACTACAGGTTCTTCAGATATTTTGTACAAACATCTTCAAGATGAGGAAAAGAAATCTACAATGGTCTCATTGCTGACATCACAACCCTCTCAGAAGAAGAGAAAGAAGCAAAAAAGAAGAAGTAAGTGGTTTGATTCGTCTGACGGTCGAGAGAAACTTGACATTCGGATAAGACAGAGTCCTACAATCAGCAAGATTGGACATGGCACATCTGAAAAGCAACCTACAGACATGCCTGAAAGCAGGAAAATGCTCAACATGCACTATATTGAGCACATCTGATGCCACAAGGCATCCTCTGTATCGTATTTCTAACCCTACTCCTTGTTATTTCAGCACTTCATTTTGCAGTTAGATTAGATTTACTTTTCATGTTAAGTAGAACAATAAATAAAAGAAGAGCTTCTATTTTTCATGAGCTTAATGTTATATGATGATATTTGGATGGACGCTACTTATGTAATATTGTGTGTTGCTTGGATGCAGATTATGGATTCTCACATTCCTTCAATTAAGCAACGTGTCCCGAAGTAGAGCGAGATGTTTACCACACTTTGTCAACAACGCCATAGCAATACACCCCCATTTTTTCAAATGGGGCTTATCATGTTCAAGGTTCACGACCTCTAGATTTTATCGCCAGCCGACATTTTGTTATAAATGATGTAAACCCATTCTGCATGTTATAATGTAAATGATCTAAGTAAGACCGTCAATGTATGTAACAACCTAGGTAAGCCTAGTATGTTTTTGATGATTTCCATCCTAGGAGGTTTTTTGTCTCACTCATTCACGTAAGTGATCGACATAGTTTTTCCCTCCAGACTCACCCCAAAGCTAGGGTGGATTTGTCATCAACATGCTAAGTGAGTCTTAGTGTTTTCTATCGAGTCGTTGTAAAATTATTTTGAGCTACTTGGTCTACTAGATCATATTTTGAGTCGCAGAATTGGGTATTTATTTGAGGGTCTATACGAATGGGTATTCCCCTTCATGTGTCTAAATGTATTATCTTATATAAAGAGGGTTGGAAAAATAATTAAAATCCCCTCTCAGACAATTAATTAAATTTTCTGGTCAATTAATAAAAAAAAATCAAAAGCCAGACATTTAATTAATTTAGGGTCTTAAGTTGGATAAAATTCTTTAAAGGAAAAATTCGTTGGTCCTTAAAAATAATTTTTTAAAGGCCTCACGTCAAGGGAATTTTGAGAATTTTAAGAAATTTTGGACTCTTGGGCCTAGGTGGTTAAGTCAAAGTTATAATTTTGGGGTAATTAACTCAAAAATAGTATTTTTGAGTTAATTAAAATGGATTTAAATCATAAATTCGTTTTTTCCTCAAAATTATAATTTCGACCGTCCAAATTAAAAGATGATCAAATCTTATCGTAGGTCGAGATTATTTTGACGTGGATCAACCGAACTAGCCGTTGGAGATTTTTTCCTGTAAATTAAGAGGTCTTTGTGAGTCTTGAATCATCCGATCTCGGGATCGTGCACCTGCCTTGGAAGCTCTTGTAAATTTTGGAGTAATAAAGCATAAAGACTTTGGGGTTACAAATTTTGATGTTCCTTCTCGGATCTATGTGGTGAATTGTCTCTAAACTATGCTACTTTGTTTTTTCATTTTAGGTTGATGGCCTTCATGGATTAATCTGCATCCAGGTATTTTGTGTAGTTTTATGGATTCATAAAATGACATTTTGATTTTTCTAAAGGATCTCATGTTATTTTCTTAAATCTCTATCGATCTAAGGTTCACATCTAAGTGTGCAGGGAAATTTTTTTTTTAGATTTGAGCATCTGGGGAAGTCTTCGGTTGGACCAGCCAACTCTCAAATGACATAAATCTGAAAAGCTCATTATTTGTTAAACTCCAAATCTATCTTACGAAATTGGTGGTTTTGCAGGGTCTCCTAGGGCTTGCGCCTCTCTTTCAAAAAATTTCATTTTCTAAAATTGTGCTGAAATCAATTTATATTTGGCTGTGAGAGCTTTCTAAAATGTGTATTAGTTTGTAAATTTGTAATTTTTTAAAGCTGTAAGGGTTTAATAATTTTCTTGGTGTGTATATCTTCAGCATCTCACTGGTTTCTTGGAGCTTGTGGGTTTAAAGCAGAATTTTTTTTAAGATCTGAGGCAAATATAGCCTCCAAGGGCTAGATGTGGCCTCAAAATCGAATTTGTTGGCCAATTTGAATGAAATTTGATTTAAAGGGCATTGAAAAACTAATTTTAAAAGGAAGAAACTTAATTTTGCTGGAAAATTTATGCATAATGGGTTCTATCTTCACTAGAAAAAAAAAAAAAAATGTTGTCTCTGCCATTCGATCCATCCACATTTACCATCTAGCTCCTTGCTTCCTTTACTTGCTACCCTCGGTACCTCCCATACGGATCTGTATACTGGTCATACGGATTTCTTCATTCTTGTTTCCACGCTGCCCATTTTCATCTACAAATCCATTTCTGTCTGTTGTCCAACCTACGTTAAATTTGACCCCATCGACCTCCATTTCTCTACCAATTGGACCCTCCTTTCCCTCTTTTACAATCTTTCCTACTCCTTAGCCTTTGATTATCAACATTCATCCATCTGCAATTTTTTTTTCTATCGTGTTCTTTCCAAGATCCTTCCTCCTGCCATCGACTGAAAATCGATCTTCATCAATCCTGTATTTCCTTACTGCCGCCATCCCTTCGTTTCTGCCTTCACGTAGTACCTTTTCAATGTTTTCCTCTGCCCATTGTGTCATCAACTTCCTCATCATGTTCGTTGTGTCTTTCTCTACCCTGTCCGAGCTCCATATTCTCTGTCGGCATCTCCTTTGATATGCTTTTCGATTTCGAGCAGACCCATTGTGCGTCCGTCCACCATCCTCTCCTTTGCGTTCAAGCTCGACTTGCAGACTTAAAACAAAGAACACACAATATAAGAAAAACCCTCACATGTATATTTGTTAATTTTTAAGCAGATTCATTTTTTATGTATATAGTTTAGTTATGGTTAAGATTTTATTCGAGTTATAGATTTAATTTTAGATTTTGGATTTTAATGCGTTAGTTTGGCCAGCGTTAGTTTTAAGTTTTAAATTTTATTTTTAGAGTTTAGTTAATACTTAGTCTTAGTTTAGTTCGATTTTGTTGGGCGTATTTTTTATTTAGTTTAAATTTGAATTTTATTTAGTTTTGTTTTACATCTAACTTTTAGATTTTAATTGTTTTAGTTTTAATTTTATTTTTTTCTTAGATTTTAGACTTTAGTTAGTTTAGTTTTAGTTTAATGTTTGTAGATTTAAATTTAAATTTTAATGTATAGCTATAGTTTTCAATTAGGATGTTGATTTAGTTTAGTTTTTTAGCTTTGGTTTAATTTTTAGACTTTAAATTTTGTGGGTTTTGTTAAAAAAAATAATAAATTAAAAAAAAATAAAAAAAATATAAAATAATAAAAAAATATAAAATTTCTCTATCTGAAGTTTGATTGTGGAGCTTTTCAATTTTCGAGCTGGGTTATTTGAAACTTTATAATTTCAAAATTATTTCAAGCATGTGGCATTCATATTTAAATGATCGTCTCATGATAAACTTTGCTGATTGGTTCAAGTATCTAAATGAATGATCGTGACGTTTTCTATTGAATGTCATTGTGGTCATTTAGCAGTAGTTATACATCCAATACTTTCCTTTAATTGCATAATGGGATCTTGTTTGACTCCATAAGGCACTAGTTTTAACATAATCAATCTGTGAAATCTCGTTAATTTTATCAAGTATTTGGTGTTTTAGATGTGTCTCCTAGATTTTTCTTCTTCATTTATAATAAGGTCTAACTCCCTTAGCTTGCAAGGAGACAAATTAAATAGAGATATTGGGAATCAGGGTGACAGCCACCGATCTGAGTCGTTGTCGCGGTGCCTAGACAATCTATGCAACAACAAGTCCTAAAGAACCTGTTGATTATCAAAAGAAAAACTGCTCATGAGGCTCCATTTTTCATCATTCCACCCCTCCTTTTACTCATAAAACAATCCCATTTTCATCCTCGTTTCCCTTACAAAAATCCCTCAAAAGACACCTTCTTTTAACCTCTAAATCATCAAAACCCCCTTAAAACCTTATATCTCCCCTTTATTTGGTTTTAATTTTCCTTCTTTCGCCTATCGGAACTGTGTTTTGGCCTCAAAAAACTTTGTTTTTGGCCTAAAAACAACCCTTTTCACTATATAGGTCCTAGGCCCCTGAGGGCTTATTTCCTTTAAGACTATTTCTCATATAACCAAAGCCCCACAATCGGGCGTTGAAGGGCTTAAAATCCTCTCCAAAAACCCTTTCTCCTATTTTTCCATCCCCGACGTTTCAAATTTAAAATAAATATGGACCATTGATCTCTGTAGGTCAACGACCATCAGGCCATCCTTCACTCTTCCCGTTCACTTATCAAGCTTTCCTTCATTCCAAATCTCCACTTCTTTATTAAATCTCGATCGTCCATTCATCAGATTTGACGATCAGGATTAAACTTGATAGGCCAACCCCCATCCACTACGTGACAAGGCAGAACATGTCACCGTAGACCCCACTCAATTTACCGCCCTGCATCTTAAACCCCATCGCGTTTTACCGGCGCCGTAGGATCTGGAGCCTTCAATCTGACGGCCAGAACTCAAAGTCGTGTAATTTTTGGCCTCCCTTTCCAGTGCGTTGCTTCCCCACAATATGGGCGATTTTCATTTTCCATGTGTCAGACGCTGTATGGAATTTCATTCCGAAAGCGAATACTGCCTCCCCCCCCAAACATTGTGCGAAAACCATTAATGGTTTTCTGAAATGACTTGACTGCAAATTGGTGCCATAATTCAAAAAATTTCCTCGTTAGCTATTCTTCCAGGTTTCGACCCTTCTTCCACTGCATTTCCTCATCCTCAAGTGCTCCATCACCTCCATTAAACCTATAAACATAGTTTTACCATGAATCGTAGGGTTTCTTAATGGTGTTTTCTCTTTGTATTTCCACAGTCACACACAGGTGACAAATAAGGCTCAGAGTGACGATTTTGTGCCTTAAGCCATGAAGAAAGGAACTAGCAGGGTTTCGGGCTCTCAATTACATCGATGGATCACGATCCTTCATCATTAGATGAAACCCTCCAACTGATAGAAAGCCACCTGTGCCACTGAAATAGAGAAAAAAAGTGTATGAGAACGAAAGATCAACAATAAAGGGATTAAAGCCAAAGTTTGAAGATCGGGGTTTTTAATCCACAAATCAAAGAGTTAAAGACAGTGTTAAAGAAAAAAAACCCGAAAACAAAGATCAAGGCTTAATTAAGCCTAAACACAGCTCAAGAATGGATTAAAGTGTTTTAAGGTTAAATAGAGAAAAATATCAGTAAAGAATGCCTCCATTGCCACATCAGAGGCCAAAATATCCTTTCAGCTACCAAAGTGACACCTACAGCCTCAATAAATCAAAAGGAATGCACAATAAATTTATAATCAGATATATTTGTTTAAAGACAACCCAGAAGTTATTGACCAACCCACTAAGGCCTTCAAAAGTCAACAAAAGCAGCCTAAGAAGATTTTATTAATGTAAATCAATTAAATGAATGAATACATTTATTTTCTTCTCTGTTAGGCATCCCAAAGGCCGAGAAGCACTTACTCTTCATTAATTGATCAAACAGACCTTTCTTTTTACTCCACCTCCTCTTTTCTTCTATAAATACTCATGTAGAAGATGAGAGATTGTTGGTTGGTTGGTCACTAGTTGTAATAATGAAACTCTCTGAAATAATAGATAGCATGTTTGAAGTTGAAGAAGAAATTGAAGTCTTGGAAGCTTGATGATTTTTTGACATGATTTTTCTTGAGAAGGCTTTATCATTGGATCCCTGAGCTTGGCTATTGGTGATGTATTCTGAATTGTCTATTGTTTTTCCTATTTTCATTATGTTTCATAAATTCTTACTACAATAGGATGAAAAGTTTAGGCTAAGAAATTACTCCTGGAAGCACCTTAGACCTGTTTATCCTTCATTGTTTCATGTTTTATTCTACTAAGGCATTCTAGAGTCTTTAATCATTCTCTTGAACCCTTATGCTTGTTTATTTCTCAAATAGTTCAAATAGTTGGTTCCAACATGATTTATGGTTTTCCCTGCTTTTCTGCTGCCACTTGAAAACTGTTTTTGAAGTCTCCCTTTGAATTACCATTATTTACAGTTAGTGAAAGAGGTTTGTTTTGATCATACCCTTTGTCCCTGCTTGAAAAATTGTTTTAAAGGTCTTTATAGTTGTGATCATGGATGTGTTAGGCGTTCCCTCTTCTATGAATGCAATTATCAGTGAATATTTCATGTTTTCTAATTCCTTCGAAATAAAGTCTTTGAGGAAATAGGGTGTTTCCTGAATCTTAGATTTCATTTCGAAAGTTGTCTTAAAATCATTATTTTATTAAAGTGTGTTTTATAGAATTCATGGTTAGCCGTGTCTATCAAATACCTCTTTATTGTTCAAATTATTTTTTTAATTCCCCTTTGTTGAGAATTCAAACTCTCTTTTCAAATATTTGATGTCCATCTCATTCACAAAAACTAAAGGATCCTGTGGCCAAGTTAGATTTTCCCTTTGATATCCCATATGCTTTGATGAGCTTTTCATAAAATTCTTCTTGTCTCCATTGCCCAATGAACGTGAAACTTATTCTTTCTATCTATATTTCCTACACCTTTCATGTTCTACTGTGCCAATCCAACCAAACAAACAAACACTTGCATTTAATAACTAGTCTAAAATCAATACTTAAAAGCAAAAAAGATATATATTTGAAAAACAAGTAAATTTGAGAGGTCCCTCTCTGAGAACAGGAGGACTAGATCCTGGAACTCTAAAGATTGGTTCTGATGTTGCCTTTTCTTTTGGTAAGCCAATCTATCAAAACACAGGACCCCAACACCACTGTCTTCATTTCCACCATTACGCTTCTTGGATTTATCCTCATCATTATGGCCTCCTTACGATTCTTGTCCTTCCTTGTGAAGTTTGCATCCTTCTCCTTCTAGTCTTTCATTTCTTTCTTGATAAAGGACTCTCACCATTTTAGTCAAATTTAGGAATGCTTTTCTAAACACCCTTTATTCCTATTTGGGATCAACTCCTTCATGGATTTATCCTTCTCTTGAAGACATGCTTATGTCTTCTTGTGATTCTCTTTGAGGTAAAATTGAAGATGGAGATAATGGCACTCTTTCTATCCTTGGCTGAGGATTGCTTAAATTCTTTTCCAATTGACCTTTTCATCTCTTAAGCTTCAGCCTAGTAAGCATGAAAAACCTTTCAAAGAGTAAAACAAATCATTTTTCACAATAACAATATAGAGAGTGAAAATCTAGCTCTGATACCAACTTGATCTAAATGGAATGAATTATTTTTACTGTGCTAAGTATCCAAACAATAATTAAAATGTGTCCATAAGGTTCTCTGAAGTTTACAGGTGAAAAAAATGATTTTAAATTAGTTAAAAAAATTTCTGTGTAAGTTTAAACCATGTAAATTGCTCATAAAACACTGTACAACAGTAAATAACGAAGAGTTAAACATCACATGTAACAGTACTCAGCAAATTTGATGAAGAAGTTCACCCCTTCTAGGCTACATATGTTGGTCTAGCTCCCAATAGCATGTACCTCATATCTTATTGCTTAAAAATGGTAAGTACATGTGAAATAAAGCCTCAAATGGTTGTGATCTTTATAAAAATACACAATGGATGCCCAATACACTAAAAATAACCTTGTGGCCCTCATGACTCCTTGATATTTCCCGAAGCTAAACCTATACAAGATGACATATGATGGTTTTGAAACCTATTCCAATTTGTTAAAAAAGTAGAGAATACCCAAAATTGACTATCCATGCATCAAAATTGGTCGAAAATCCAAAGAGTTATGACAAAAACAAGAATTTTCCCAATATCCCTTGAAAACCTCCAAAACTAGATGAACTCGAGTAAACTCTTTCAAAATAGGAGTTCTCGAAAAAATGGTGGTGCCCTACAAAAATGTTGGAACCGATTGCATTAACTTGTTGGAGTGGCAGGGTCACATGTGACCTCCGCTGAAACCACCTTCCGCGACTTATCCATCTCCTAACCTCTGCATTAAAGTTTGAAACGAGCGCTCACACATATCATGGTTTTCTAACTGTTTTCAATCCATCGTTTAAGGCCTTTAAGGCCACCATCTTTAGCACTTGGTCACAACAGTCACAAATACGTTTTGTAAACAATGGTTGTTAAGAAATAGAATGTAGGGGAGTCGGTGGAGCCTCTTTGAACATGGAGTCGGGTCTAGGGTTCAAATCTTGTAGACTCAAACAAGTTTTGCCACTCCAATTTCTCCTTTGCATGGGCCACCTGGCTAGGTAGGCCACACGACGCTCTATTATTTGCCAATGAACTATATCAAAAATAAAAAATCTTTAACATATAATTTTTATAAAATTTTCCATGAGTCAAACTGAGTGAAAGTTCCATTTTTGGAGTTTACTAAGCATTTTAAATCTTCATAGCTTCTGCATAAGACCTCTATTTTGCCAACAGATCAAGGAACCAGAATGGCAGTGACCAAGTAAGGTTGCAAACATTTTTGAGCACTATCATTTTTTAACTTGGACATGATCTAGTGATCACCCAAATTGTTTTTTTGGTGCTAACATCATAATTCAAGCATAAAATTAATGGTTTAGATGTACTTTTAGGGGTATGGTAATGTAATATTCCTAGATGTACTCATAGGTAGATTTGTAGTTAACACATTTCCATCAAGATCACTTAGGCCAAAAAAAAATATTTCCTTGGACCTGGGTTGCATGCCATTTGTTCCAAAAATATTTGAACAAAAAGTATTTTCCAAAAAAAATTGCTAACAATGGAACTCATATGGGACCTTAATTCAAGAGGGCTTTGAAATCAAAGGGAGCTTTCAAATTATTGTTAAGTAAATCATAAGAAAAACCTTAATAATATTTTTGGCCATATTTCTTGATTTTGTAGTAAATACAAAGAAAAAAGTAGAGCTCATGCATAGGATCCTTGTGGAAGATCAATAACTTTTGTTTGCCAGAAACAAAATTGATGAGCATTATCTATTATCTTACTTATGCAAAGACACTATTCTAAATGTGCTTGTTTACTTATCAACCCAAGCCATAGAAGGTAGTAACACTCTGTGACCAACCATAGAATGTAGCAACTATAGTGAAATTTAACCAGTCCCTTAGTTATTGCCAATTTCAAATAACATTAAGAAAAAAAAACACACTGCACACTGCAATTCACTATGCAAATACAAAATTTTGTTCCACAATTCAATATAGGATCTTAAAATGCAAATTCAAATATTTATATGATTCAATGCATCACTATGAAATTTCAAATTTCCAACATATGATAGGTGAACTAAATTATCATAGGTGCTCATGGAATTTGAAGATTATAAGTTATAACAACATTCAATGTCTAGAAAGAAAATAAATCTAAAGATGCAATTTAAAAATATATATATATATATATATATATATATATATATATATATATATATATATATATTCTAGGAAATGAATTGAAAGACCGAAAACTAGGTTAATAAGATCTTTGGGATAAAAGAAACTTAAGATTTGTGGTTGCAGCAAACAAGATTGCCCCTATTCAAATTTAACTTCTCCACATCTAAACATTTCGAGTGTTCCATAATTAAATGTAATGATTCTCATTCTTGCAGCCGTGTATGCAAATTTGTATTCCACCTACTACTACCAACAATAGACTGGGCCATCAATTGCAGATTGACTATTTCTTGACCACTAATTAACATGACAGATATCTAGTCTTACTATCAGTGAAAAACTACATGGAATGTGAATAAAATATATATTTACTTTGAATGACGACTTCAGAGTGCCTGAAGATGCAACTCATAACATGGAATTCCCTGTACTTGGGTGCAAGTCTAAAGAGAATATAATCTACCAAATTAGTCCAAGACCTCAATGAATGGATTAATCGCTATTAATGCTGGAGGCATTATTGATGGAACAGGCCAGAAATGGTGGGCTGTTGATTGTAATCTAGACCAAAACCATCTTTTCTAGAGTGTTCCCACAGCGTTTATGGTATATTCTACATTTGAGAGATTTGAAGTTGTCCAAAAATCCATGTTGAAATAGCTCAGTCAACCTATGTTGAAGTCGAAAACTTGGAAATTGTTGCTCTTGGCAATAGTCTGAATACAGATAGAATTCAGGTGTACACTTCTCAACATGCACTGATTCCAAATTGCACAATTGCAACAGGAGATGATATAGAAAGCTCAGACATTGAAATCAGAAAGCTCAGACACGGAATAAGTATTGGCAGTCTTGGCAGCGGTCATTCACACAGACAGTCTTGGCAGCGGTCATTACTGTACGTGACATACACAGACATCAACAGCACTTCTGCAATGAAAGACTCAATAAATTGCATGTATCTCATTGGTTCCACAAGTTTAATTCAGTTTGACATAGGAGCTAACCGCAAACAGGATGAAAGTAAAACAGAATGTTGTGGAAAACTGAAATTAAAACCAGATGATGCTAGGATCTAACCAGATGCAAACCTCTCAATTAAAACCAATTCTAAGATCCAATGGGTTAAGGCTTTGGAACCCACTTATTTAACGTAAACTCCATTGATCATTTTATATTTTCTCTGTTATCATCAAAAGAAATATGGTTTTGAAACTTTTATTATAGAATAAACTCTGATTTAGCAAAATGAAGGACATGTATAGAGAAAAGACAGTTGGAAACCTACCGCTGCAACCCAACAAGAATAGTTTTATGAGACCCTAGAATCATAAAACCGCTTGAATAGTTTTTATGTTAGAAACCTACCGCTGTTATAATCCGCTTGACCTCTAGGTACTGAAGCCACTGGTGAGACCCTGAATTACGCCCTAGCAGGCGCTCACAAGATTCTTCAAATCGAACCTTAATAAAACCCTCGCCCAAACAGAGCGAGACTAAAAGTAGTAACAGAGGAGTGGATGATATTTCCGATTAAAATATTGCTCTCCTCCTTCCCTCCCTATGCGAGCGGATCCTCGGATCGTAGCGGGACGGCAGAGGCTTTGAGGGCAGACACTAAGGGAAATCTAGATCGTTTAGTTTGAAAAACTTTGAGGGTGGTTCGACAGAAAAAACATGATGGATTATTGGAAACAAAGACACTGACAGAGAGGCCGAGACCTTTTCCTTCACCCATATCTAACCCAACCATGTTTAGTTTTTAAGTTGTAGTTCGAACCTGAACCAAACCAATTCGCCCCAAAGAATTTGCCAACCCATATCTTTGCATCGTTCACTTGGAGCGAGGTGGCTAACCATTTAAAGCCATAGAACGACGAATAATTTAAGATCCTTGGATTTCCTCAAGATGAGTAGTAGAATGAAATTTTATTATGTTGAAAAAAAATCAAATTTTTAAATAACATTTTATTGACTTTTATTTAGTCAAATATATTTAAACTTTGCTACAATTATTTTTTTTAAATGTATATATAAATTTGTAAGTATTAAATTTCTTTTAAAAAATTAAATTATGAAATTTCCTTTTAGGTTGAGGTGTTCATTTGCCAATTGGGTAACCAATTTAATGCTAACATGACCACCATCAACAATTGGAAGCCACATGACATCGCTCCATTTGCTTATCAACATGTGAATAACTTAAGTGTTCAAAAGAGTAATCGTGCCCTATGAATCTGCACCCTCATGCACCCTCTCAATGTTAATTCTCATGTCGAGGGTGACATAACTTAATGCTCACCACCATGTTAACTTCCATTATTGTTGTTATCTAAGGTCACATCCCCAACATCTTTGTTCTTGAGCACGCTGTCATGGTGAGGCTTAGGGTGTCATGGTGAGGGAACGAGGCCATGTTCAACATTGCCACAAGAGCAGAGGTCACCCTCTCACCTCCCCATAGTGTGATGACGACATGGTTCTCTTTGACCATGCCAACCCTGAGCATATGAGGCATAATGTAGTTATCCTAGAAGTAATTGAGAAATGAATAATCAGTGATGCCCTCTCGACTGTTCATAATTTACTCCCTAAACATATGGGGGACCTAGAGCTTGCTCACACTCATGTTGAACATCATGAGGTTGAATCTAATGCCTACACCACTCACATTAGAACATGGCTTCATTGTATCTTTCAAAACATTGGTATCTCTTTTTCTCCCAACATGACGTCCTCCGCGTCTTCCAACACTCTGATGCAGTGAAAAGGCCGCAAAATAACCACATACGCAGAAACTTAAACTATCTGCCCATTTCGACAATTTTATTAGGTGAAAGTGTTTAACTCACCTGCAATAACTCATCAACAACGTAAGATTTGTGGTACTCCGATTTCAATCGAAACCATTAAGTTATCAACCATCGGGAACACATATAATACCTTCAATTTACCCTTATCGCACCACAACATCACAAACTGTTGTTTCCACAATACTACTAACTTGTGGGTTATGGTCCGCATGACTCTCCAATTGCATGCGAGATCGTAACATATATGACATCGCATGTCGCACAAAATAACATACAACTTTCCAATCAATAAATAATCACAACTTTCCAAACAAGAACTACCAGCCCCGCTGTGCCTTTACTGATCTCCTTTGCATCACAACTCACATAACTTACATTGCCAAGTCTTAACATGTAACTAAAATAATTACCAATTGCGATGTGCACTTCAATCCTCCTCCCGACACGTGTCCACTTCGCAACTCGGTGAGTATAGCATTTTTCACATTAGCAATTTTAACATTTTGCATGTCACACCTTTTAACTTCACCATTTATACAATTATACAATTATAAGGCGGAAGTATTTAACGGACTCGCAATAACTCATAAACAACACAAGCTTTGTGTTACCCTTGTTTCAATCGAAACCATTAAGTTATAAACCATCGGGAACACATATAATACCTTTAACTTACCCTTATTGCATCACAGCATCACAAACTAATGTTTCCACAGTACTACGAACCTGTGGGTTAAGGCCCACATGACTCTCCACTTGCACAACAGATCGTAACATATACGACATCGCATGTCGCACAAAATAAAATACAACTTTCCAATCAATAAATAATCACAACGCAAATGCGAATTCTCACTGAACCACGATGTAATCTTGACCGTTGATCTATACTAGATCTAACAGCCCCGTTGTGCCCTTGCTAATCTACTTCGCATCGCAACTCACATAAATTACCTTCCCAAGTATTAACATGTATCTAAAATAATTACCGATTGTGATGTGCACCTGGATCCTCCTCCCGACACGTGTCCACTTCACAACTTAGCGAGTATAGCATTTCACACATCAGTGATTTTAAAATTTCGCATGTCGTGCCTTTTAACTTCACCGTTTAACCATTATACCATATCGCATAACACATGCGATATGGTATAATGGTTAAACGGTGAAGCTAAAAGGCACGACATGCGAAGTTAAAAGGCATGACATGGTATAATGTTATGCGATATGCACTTGGAATTCTACTCTACACGTGGCTCTTCTTCACAACTTTCCCAACTTATCTCGCGATTAGATCTCTGTCGCTTAATAGTCAACTGATATTCTTCGTCGTCCCTTCCTTCCTTTGGAAATATTTTAAAGGGTTTGTTGCCTTAATATTTTCTCCTATTTGTTTGACCTCCACCGCTCTACATCTATGTTTCCTTTACGCTATCCTTCCTGAGCTTGTTTAGTATTTTGTTGTGCTAATCTCTCCCGAGATTTAACTTCCAGTTATTCATTCATATCAATAACCATTACGTTGTCTCGAGCCAAATACAAAAAACTATTCTGTATTACTTCTCCGAATCCAAAATTTGGGTTTGTTCCTTTCTCGACCTGCACTCACATCCATTTGCTCTAGACTCGAATCACACATGATTCTACCCAGCGATTAAGCCTTATTCACATAGTAAGACGTATTCATTCATCAGAATTCATGCAATGAGTTAATTACTTCACCGATATCATATTTGTTCAGTTACATATCACTCACCATGTAAAAGAAACAAAACACAATGACAATGAATTCAATTTCTCATTAATCAATAAATGTACATGTACAATAAAAACCTGCTTACAATCTAGATTCGGCCTCATATGCCCTTACATGGCCCTTTCTCCCTTCAACAAAACCCTCTCTGTCTCTTGGCTCTCGCCTCTATCTCTTGGCCTAATCTTCTTTGTTTAATTTGGCCGTTATTTTTCCTTCGAAGCATAAAACTAAATTTATAATACAATTTAGAGCTTACCCACCCTCACTCAACTCCTACAAACTTGTAACTGATTTCTAAACTTAGAACTTGATCCTATGTTTTCTTAAGCGAATGGATCAATCCTATCCTATGTGCTAGCTTATCCAACGAATTCTGCCAACACGCAGATTCAATTACATGACTAAGCTCTTTGAAAAATGAGTCAACACCTATCTAGAACCTTCTAGACTAATACTTGTGAACTATGAAGTCTTTACAAGATTTTACAATGATTATACAAAGGAAATGTCCTTCTCGGACCAATGTCAGGACCCTAAGGTATGATTTCTACTTGGAATTTTGGCTTGGAGCAGATGCTCCTACATCAGACTCCCCAAGTGAAAAATAATCATAATCTCTAGTTCATGTGTCTTTAATAGTTGTCCTCCTGGATCCCATACTTCGTTCTGTAATCTGTCTTTGGTTGTTATTGTTGTTGTTTGTTTCTATTTTCCAAGTCTCCATACTTTATGTTGCATTGTCCCACTCACTATGCTCTCACATTCTTCTGTTGGTTTTCTCTTGTTGCTACTATTTTTCTTCCTAATTGTTGTCTTCTTATGAGACACTTTCACCATCAACCTTCTTATTATTTTAATCTCCATGTCTAGTTTATATTTTAACTGGTACTCACTCTGTCAATTGTCTTCAAACTATTGTTTTTTATCTTCTCTTTGAAGTTGTTGGATTCCTACTACCACCCTTACATCCTTACCCTCTTGTTGCTCTTGAATTTTTATCTCATTTCAAAACAAACTATGTTCAATATCTTTGATAAAAACATCATACTCAGACGCTTCCAGCAAATAGTTCTACAATTCACTTTCCACCTGATTCTTTTCAAACACCTCATTACTATGTTGTTCATCAATTCCAACATGTCTTTCTTCCTCCTCCTTTACAACCCTCACTGATTGTCCTTCAATTCCTTGACTAATCCTGGTAGCGAGTTAAATGTCCTTCAGTTCTAAGACTGATTCCTCTTTAACATGAGACATGCCTGCCTCACCTTTGCTCAATTTCAATTGTACATCCAGAATATTCATTCGCTGACTTGCTAGTATTTTATCCAAAAGACTTAGCTCATGCCACAAATTTGTCATCTCACTTGGAACTTCTTCCAAAAATTCTATACAATTGTCACTATCTCCTTCTTTTTCACAATTCCAATTTCTTGGTGACACTACTTTCTCGTTCTTCATCAGAATAAAATTTTGATCCTCTATCTCTGTGACATCTTTTGATGTCTGTCCAACAACCTTCCTTCGGTCAATCAGATAAGCCAATTCTTCCCTTTCCTCAACAATAACAGGTTCCTTCATATGATACATAACTTTCTCACCTTCCATGGAGATACTTTGTTCACTAAGCAAGGACTTTATGAACTCCTTGTGTTGCAATAACTCAACTTGATATTCATGTGAAATACATTCATCATTGTACTTTGCTTGACAATTCTCAACTTCATTCAAGACAATTTCAAGAGAAGGATTGCCTTCTGCAACACCCACAAACACAGTCAAATTATCAATCTGAAAATCACAAGACCCAAAGGTCTCATTTGATGATCTAGTCACCAAATCTTCTTGTCATTTTTCTAAGTCCTCTTCATGACTCAGAAAATCTTCAATGGTCTTCTTATCAGCCTCATCAAGCACTTCGCTTGGTTGCTTGATATCTTTCTCCACTTTTTGTTTCTTTTGGTCATCATTATGAGCCAAAATTCCTCTGCTTTCAGTCCTTACAGTATACTGAAAAAAATACCTCCTCTTAACTCTGTATGATCTTCCATATGAGATCCGGCTGTCTCAAAACTAAAATTTTGTCTCTCTTCTTTGTCTTCTTTGACATCGCCTACAAACATACACAAATTATTCATTTCAAAATCATAAGGCTCAATTGCCTCAATTGATGTTTTAGACATCCCTTCTCCATCTTTAAGTTCAAAAGAAACTTGTTCTTCTCCAGCAAGTTTTTCTTGTTGTAGTTCAACTCCTTCGAGCTTCTCTGTCCTCAATTCAACATCCATAATCTGCTCAAGCTTCCTCAACTCCTCCATTAACTGCAGATTCACTTGATGTTCTCTCTTCTCTTGTAGCTTATGCCACTTCACTTTCTTTCTCATTCTGTAACCAAATATTTGGTCTTATTTTCTCCTATGGAACACCTTTATCAACAAATTAAATTGCATTATTATCTCATCCTTTTCTCTCTCATACTCTTCATCCATGCCATCTTCTTTGACATCTTTCTTCAGTTTTATTTGACTATGGTCCCTCTAAGAACCTCTGTTATGACTATCAGTAGTCATATTCTCCTCTATCTCTATGATTTCTTCACTCACTATGAGTTTTACTTAAGACTCTACAATTGAATGTCCTCCCTACTACACTTATCTCACCAAGCATTCCTCTATACTTTGCCACTAGTCCCTTCTCTAAAACTTTCTTTGAGAATTCTTGTGCTCCTTCGAGGCTTCATCTCGTTTGTACTTTTGAGAACACAACTGTCCTCTTGTATTTCAATCACAAATGAAATACTAGGTCCTGGAAACACTCTTATTTCACTTAGAAATCCTTACCATCTTCCTTCATCACTGCTTCTTAAGCCTATGATCTTCTTTTGATGAGATACTTCATTAGCTGCAAATATCAATCTTTAATATGTCTTTTATCCTGCAAAACTCAAATCTGAATTAAACAAAACAATACTTGCATGATTACACAAACAGTCTCCATCCACTCTTCACATTTGAGTGAATATTGATTCTCCACAAGATTCAAACAACCATCATTGTGCTTTCTTTATCCTTCTGCAATCTCTTCTTAAGAGTATCAGTTACTCCCATATTTTTCCATACTTTACCTTTGTATGCCTACTCCTTGTCAGATTTAAAATCTGATCTCCTCTTTCTTCTGCAATCACACTTCCATTCTCCTTATATTTCACACAGAATCTTATTCTGTTCTACTACCAAATGTCTTCTGCATAATTTAGCTCAGCAATCTTCATTTATAACAATTTTTTTCATTAAACTTGCTCTGATACCAAATGATGTAGAAAAAGGTCAACAAAATACCCACATACGGAGAAAATTAAACTCTCTACTCGTTCCGAGGATTTTATAAGGTGGAAGTATTTAACTGATCCGCAATAACTCATCAACAACATAGGCTTTGCGGTACATTGGTTTCAATTGAAACCGTTAAGTTATCAACCATCGGGAACACATATAATATCTTTAACTTACCCTTATCGCATCACAACATCCAAAACTATTGTTTCCACAATACTACGAACTTGTAGGTTATGGCATATACAACATATACAACATCACATGTCGCACAAAATAAAATACAACTTTCCAATGAATAAATAATCACAAAGCCAATGCGAATTCTCACTGAACTGTGATGTAATCTCGATTTTTGTTCTATATCATATCTAACAGCCCCATTATGCCTTTACTGATCTGCTTTGCATCACAACTCACATAACTTACCCTCCCAAGTCCTAACATGTAACTAAAATAATTAACAATTTTGATATGTGCCTAGATCCTCCTCCCTACATGTGTCCACTTTGCAACTTGACGAATATATCATTTCACACATCGCTGATTTTAACATTTTGCATGTCATGCCTTTTAACTTAATTGTTTAACCATTATACCATATCGCATGCATTATGCAATATGTGCTTGGACTTCCGCTCTACATGTGGCTCTTCTTC
This sequence comes from Pinus albicaulis, assembly GCA_034641835.2. Lineage (NCBI taxonomy): Eukaryota > Viridiplantae > Streptophyta > Pinopsida > Pinales > Pinaceae > Pinus > Pinus albicaulis. The sequence continues at coordinate 1,535,681,913 of CM076580.1, read as the reverse complement.
GCAACTTTCACAACTTATCTAGCGTTGAGATCTCTGTCGCTTAATCTTGAGCTGATATTTGCGATTTAATCATCGTCATCCCTTCCTTCCTTTGGAGATGGTTTGCAACCTTAATATTTTCTCCTATTTCTTCAGCCGCCACTGCTCGCCATCTCTATTTCCTTTACTCTATCCTTCCTGAGATTGTTCGATATTTAGTTGTGCTAATCTCTCCCAAGCATTAACTTCTGCTTATTTGTTCATATCAATAACTATTACGTTGTCGCAAGCCGAATCGAGAACATTATTCTGTATTACTTCTCTAAATCCAAAATTTGGGTTTGTTCCTTTCTCAACCGGCACTTAGATCCATTCACTCCAGACTGTAAGTACACATGATTCTACCCAACCATTAAGTCTTATTCACACAACAATAGTTATTCATTAATCAGAATTCACGCAATCAGTTAATTACTTCACCAATATCAAATTTGCTCAGTTACGGATCACTTAGTTCATTTTCTTTCTCATTCTACTACCAAACGTCTTCTACATAGTTTAGCTCTGCAATCTTCATTTATAACAATTTTTCATTAACCTTTATCTGATACAAAATGGTGCAACAAAAAGGCCACAAAATACCCACATACGCAAAACCTTAAACTATCTACCTGTTCCTATCTTATAAGGTGCAAATATTTAACTAACCCGCAATAACTCATCAACAACATAGGATTTGTGGTACCCCAGTTTTAATTGAAACCATTAAGTTATCAACCATGAAGAACACATATAATACCTTTAACTCACCCTTATCACATCATAGAATCACAAAATGTTGTTTCCACAATACTACGAACCTGTGGGTTATGGCCCACATGACTCTCCACTTTCATGACAAATCACAACATATACGACATCTCATGTCGCACAAAATAAAATACAAATTTCCAATAAATAAATAATGACAATGCTGATGCAAATTCTCACTGAACTGCGATATAATCTCGACCGTTGATCTATACCAGATCTAACAACCCCATTGTGCCTTTACTGATCTGCTTCACATGACAACTCACATAACTTACCTTCCCAAGTCATAACACGTACCTAAAAGAATTACCGATTGTGATGTGCACCTATATCCTCCTCCCGACACGTGTCCACTTCACAACTCAGTAAGTATAGCATTTTTCACATCGGAAATTTTAAAATTTCACATTTTGCACCTTTTAATTTCATCGTTTAACCATTATACCATATTGCATGCGCTATGCGATATGCGCTTGGACCTCCACTCTACACATAGCTCTTCTTTGCAACTTTCACAACTTAATATTTAGTTGATCTTTGTGATTTCATATTCATCTTCCCTTCCTTCCTTTGGAAATCTTTTCAAGGGTTTGTTGCTTTAATATTTTCTCCTATTTCTTTGACCACTACCACTTTGCATGTCCATTTCCTTTACATTATCCTTCATGAGCTTATTCGGTATTTAGTTGCGCTAATCTCTCATGAGCTTGAACTTCTGGTTATTCGTTCATATCCATAACCATTATGTTGTCTAAATCCGAATAAAAAACACTATTCAATATTACTTCTCTGAATTCAAAATTTGGGTTTGTTACTTCCTCGACCTGCTCTCACATTCATTCACTCTTGATTGGAATCACACATGATTCTACCGAGCCATTAAGACTTATTCACACAGTAAGACTTAGTCATTCATCATAATTCATGCAACATTTAATTACTTCACTGATATCAAATTTGTTAAGTTACGGATCACTCAGCACGTAAAACAACCAAAACACAGTCGCCGTGAATTCGATTTCATCCTTATATGCCCTTACATGGCCCTTTCTGCCTTCAACAAAACCCTCTCTGTCTCTCGGCTCTCGCCTCTATCTCTTGGCCTAATCTTATTTGTTTAATTTGGCCCTCCTTTTTCCTTCAAATATTACAATTAAATTTATAGTAAAATTAAGAGATTATACCCACTCACTCAACTCCAACAATATTGTAATGGATTCCTAAACTTAGAACTTGATCCTATATATTATGAACTGAATGGATCAATCCTATCCTATCTGCTAGCTTATCCAACGAATTCTACCAACATGCAGATTCAATTACATGACCAAGCTCTTTGACTAATGATTCAAGACCTATCTGGAACCTTCTAGACTAATACTTGTGAACTATGAAGTCTTTACAAGATTTTACAATGATTATACAAAGGAAATGTCCCTCTTGGACCAATTTCAAGACCCTAAGGTCTCATTTCTACTTGGACTTTTGACTTAGAGTAGATGCTCCTGCATCAAACTCCCGAGGTGAAAAATAATCATGATCTCTAGATCATGTGTCTTTAATAGTTGTCCTCCTCGATCCTAGACTTTTTTCTTTAATCTCTCTTTGGTTTTTGTTGTTGTTATCGAGGTGTCCATACTTTATGTTTCATTGTCCCACTAGCTATGCTCTCACATTATTTTGATGTCTTTCTCTTGCTGTTGCTGCTTTGCTTCCTAGCTGTTGTCTTCTTCTGAGACACCTTCACCATCAACCTTCTTATTCTTTCAATTTCCATGTCCAGTTTATCTTCTAACTATTACTCACTCTACCAATTGTCTTCAAACTGTTGTTTGTTATCTTATCTTTGAAGTGTTGTATTCTTACTACCACCCTTATATATTTACCCTCATGTTGCTCTTGAAAATTTATCTCACTTCAAACAACCTATGTTCAATATCTTTTATAAAAATATCATACTCAAATGCTCCCAGCAAATAGTTTAGCAATTCACTTTCCACCTAATTCTTTTCAAACACCTTATCACTATGTTGTTCATCAATTCCAACATGTCTTTCTTCCTCTCCCTTGACAAACCTTAGTGATTTTCCTTCAATTCCTTGAATAATCCTGGTAGTCAGTTAAACTTCCTTTAGTTCTAAGACTGAATCCACTTTAACATGAGACATACCTCTGACTTGCAAGTCTATTCTCCGAAAGACTTAGCTCATGCCACAAACTAACATTTTCCTATTATATAACTCCTTTTATAAATAAATCCCAAAAACCCACTTATTATAACTTAAGCCAAAGTTATTTACTCCCACATGTTTAAATAAAACCCCCCTTATAACCCATATTGGCTAAGTTTATCCTTATATGTAATCCCGCCCCTATGGTAATTAAGTCTTCCTGATTTAATTAACCATATAATAAAATATATGAGAAGAAACTTAAAACATGTGTTATATGTGTTTTAAACAAAATTACCCGAAGTTTTATTCAAACCAAACTTCAATAAAAATGAACCATTTTCTTGTATATTTTCCCCCCGACTCCCTTAAACTAAGGTTAAAACTTCAACCTTAACCTCAGTTAACTTCCCCGCAATATATTATTCATTATCCCAGTCCCTAACCTCGGTTAAATCCCTGATAAACCTTCCCGATCACTTACTTTTTCATTAAAATTAGTCATTTCTATACATATGACTTAACCAAAGCTTTTCCCATCACATTCACTTTCGACCATCCGATCCCCAGAATCCATTTAATCCTATGGTGAGAGATTTGCGCGATATTTCAATACATTTATCCCTCCCCATCACAATTGATAAATAACCGTCTGATCTCCTCTCCATTTCTAAGATCTACGGCCCACGTTGAATCCGATAAGTCATCATTCCCCGCACCTTCCCTTTAAATCATGACCGTTCGCTCCCTAAAGCCAAATCCGACGGCGATTATCCATTTTTGTGCTCCAAAGATAATCGATCAAATTTTCAGGAAAGTTGGGCGAAATGGGTGGTTTTTCCAAACCACCCCGCGTCGACGTGTCACGATCTCATTGCGTCGCGTTCGAAAAGCTAATTTCCTCTTACCACCATTTACCTGCACGAATACCACTGGCGGTATTCCATAAACGATAACCTCTTAACCGTGATTTAATGTTATTTAAATATGGTTTCCATCATCGGTTTAATGCATTAAAATTATATTTTTCATTCAAATTTTCACATTTTCGCTTTAAACCTGAGAAAACGCTGCAGAACCGTTTTTCCTCAAAGTCATGCCATTTAAAACCTTGAGAACCTGTGCAAAGCTTTTTTAACCTACCAGTGCCATTTTTCAAAGCCCATTGACCTGAAATTCAACTGCGAAGTGCTACATTGCCCTTTGAAAAACCAATTTCACAGAATTGAAGACTTAGCACCACTGTGAAACGTCTTCAACCCAATTTCACTAGTTTTCAGGTACTTTTCCTCAAAAATTACCCACTGAATTTAAAAATTCCTTCTATTACCAGTAAAAGCCTGAATTGTATATCAAAAACTGCAGAAAAACATCCATATTACAGGGGAAACTCTCTCAAAATTTCCTTGGAACCCTTATTTTCCATTTCGTGCATTTTTTTCCCAAACCCTAGTCTTTTTCGCTGCCTAAATTGATTGTAACATATGTTCTGAGCATTAAATCCCTTGTTTTATCCAAAACCTAGCTCAGAAACCCTATTTTTCAGTAAAATTCACCAAGAAGGCCTTGTTTCTGAAAAAATAACTTGGAAAACCGTCTAAGCTTGCTTTGTTCAGTTTAAAAATGACAAAAAAACAAGTAACCCCTAAAAATGGAGGCCCAAAGCCTCAAAAGAAATCCTCTGCAAAATTCCCTCAGCCTAAGTCTTCCAAAATTGACAAAACAACCCCTGCACTCACTGCTGATTCCACAGAGGTGGTTAAGCCAGTCTAGCCTCCAGTCATTTCCCTAGAGAATAGTCCCTTAGTTGACCTTGATTATAGAATCCTGGACCCTACTGCAGAATTTAACTTGCTTGATGTTTATAATTGGTGCTTTGGAAAGTCTGTAGAAAAAGGTGACAAAGACATTCCAGTCTGGGAATCCAATTTTCGAGAATACATTGTTCCTCAAACTCATCCATCCCCTGATTTTATCAGAGTATGTCAATCCTTTTATCTCCCAGATAAAAGATGCATTGTAAACAAAGATATAGAGGTCCTGTTTTACATAAATGAAGAGTGAATAAATTCCATGCTACAAATGAATCCTGACTCCAATGCTGCTTCATTGTCCATAGAGGAGTTGACACAAAATTATCTAGAGCTTGAATTTACTTCTAAATTCAAATTATTCCAAACTTTTTTTCCTAAGCATGTTGATATCCCCAAGATTAACCCTCCTTTTGATACCTTTGACTTCCCGAATGAAACCAGGAAAATAGTCTCAATGCTATAATTGATATTAGGATACACCAGTTATGAATTCACAGATGTAGCTATATTAGGTTTTTTGTCAACCTTGAGTCCTAGCCAATCTCCTTCTATAGTGTAAAAATTTGCTAAATTCATTGTAGAAAAAATGCATTATCAGTTGTCAAGATTTTTAGAAGAAGGAGTCTTCAGATACACATCATATCTGCTTCACCTCTTTTTGTATTATCAAGCAGATAAGTTCCCCTTAAAATTTCAGAAAGTGGATCCAGAGGGAAATGTTCTTTCAGTTGTGTTTTGGTCCTCAATTCTAATAAAATGGAATAGAGAATATAGCTTTGCAGATTTCAACGATCTTTTTTTAGTGCCTGCTATGAATTTGTTGAAAAAAGAGGAGACCCCTAGAATCAATGAAGAGACAAAGAGAATTCTATAGCTGTCCGAGAGCTGTAAAACAGGGGACTGGTATTCATATAAAATTTACACATAAATGAGAGTATATGGTGCACTCCTCGCCCCATATAAACTACCAAGATTTGTTACAACCAAGATATTTGCATTGGAATATTTGAGGCAACTATTGAATGCCGATGAAATTAATTTCATAGCTTCTAGGAAAAAGACCCAATTTAAACTAAAGAATAAAATTGGGCCATTTTTTGTAAATAATAGAGAAGCAGCCAATGAAATCAATGTGAAGTTGAAAGAGTACAAATTTCCATATAGTTTCATGTGGAATTATGATTCATAAGGTATTTTAAGCACACTAAGAGTGAAATGCAAGTTGCCTGTCTTATTGCATGATTCTAAGCCCCATATTGAAAAGTATGCTAACCAACTTGAATGGGAGCCCAACACTCTAGTTGATGATGATTCACTGGAAATACAGAGAAAAAATGGAAAGGGTAAACATGTTGAACAAACACAGGTGACTACAATGAGCAAAGAAACTGAAAATGTACATAAAAGGAGCAGAGAAGGAGATTGTTTCATAGCTGAAACTATTTAGGATAAAAGATTCAGAATTCCTTACAGCAAGAAAAATAAATTGACAAACGAAGAAAGGAATAAAGTTGTTAATATTGAAGATAATGAAATTGATGATGGAGCTACAAGAATAGTGACTGAAACACTTAAAGAGCTTCAAAATGTCAAAATTGGAACACAACAAAATGATACAGTCATGGTAGATAATCAAAAAAATATTGATGTGCCTTCTTCTTCTAAGGAACTTGACAACACAGAGTCAGAAATTCAAATCAGGTTCAGACAGATCAAAGAGAAGAATGAAGAAATCAGGAATTAAGCATATTCTAGATTCCTCAAGGAAAAGCCTGGAAACAAGGACAAAGTTCTTTAAACTTTTGATTATTCCTCTAATAAATTAGTAATGTCATTTTTGAATCCTATAGTGGCTGATCCAAAATCAGTAGCAGATTATTCAAAAACAGATCTTGAAGTTGATGCAAATGATATTCATGAATTGGATCAAATAGAATTTCATAGGAGTAATACTGAAATGCTATATTCAAAAATTGTCAGTAAGACTATGAAATATATTAGGATTCAGAAAACAGTGCTAAACCTTCAGAATCAAATGAAATTGGAAAAGGCCTCACTATATGCCAACAATTTGAGGATCAAAGCACTAGAATATTTTGTGATTGAAGCAGGAGCTGATCCTGCTAACATGGAGATTGCAAAGACTTTGATTAAATAGAAAAATGAGGATATAGCTGCCCTCATAAAGTAGCTAAAGTTTCCCCAAAATGAAAATCATCAAGCAAAGGAAATTCTTCAGCAGAAAACAAAAAATGATGAACTCAAACAACTTGTTCATAAGATGACTACCCAAATAAAAGAAATGGAAAGTCAATTGGAAGCTTCTATAAGAGAAAATGAAAACCTAAAGAAAACTCAACAGCTTCACATTCCTACAGTAATCCCTAATGTAATTACAGTTGTTCCATCCACATTAGCAGAACACTTGGCGCCACAAGGAGTAATGGCCACTGCAGTGCCAATAACTTCTCATGAAATATCTGCTTCTTCTTCCTCAACTTCATAGATAAATACAATACGTGACAAAGCTATTGTAATCAGAGCGATGGAAGACATGTCAATTAAAGAGAAAGAAATACTTAATTTGAAAGGCACTATTAAAAATCTAGAATCTTCCAAAGGAGATGCCTTGATTACTTCCAAAGGGCATGAACAGAGGGTAGATAGACTGCAAGAATAGGATAAAATTCTTCAAGCACAGGTGAATCTTACTGATTAGGTTTCATATATTAAAAATCATTTATGGACAAATGTCATTGAAGGCATTCACTCTCAATGGCCTTCAATTCAAATAATCTATGAGAAAAAAGAGTTACTACAGGCTGCTAATGCAGAAATTGACAAAACTAAGAGAGAGATTGAAAATAAGCCAGCTCAAGCAGTTCAAATCATAGCCTTTTTTAATAGCAAAAACAGGGAAGAATTGGAAGAGTTGAAAATTACAGATACCATCCTACAAATCAAGAAAGTCCTAAATAAAAGGAACATGATGAATAACTTGGAAGACAGGTGTAAAGACATAAATTTGGCCTTCTCAAGATTTTGGGCCAAATACAAAATATTATCAGAAGCAGGTTTTCTAGACATTCATGCATTGAATGACAAGTTGATGCCTTAGAAATATTATGATCTAAAAATCAGAACTCATGCAAAAGAGAAAGCCAAACAACCATTGCCTTAAGGATCACCAAGTGGCAAAGTACTTCTTCAGTATTTTGAAAATATATTCTTTTTGGAAAATGAAATTAAGCATATATTCACTGTAAAGCCTAACTTTTCCAAATATACTGAAGTTGATGAAAGTTATAGGAAGCTGAAGAATATGAAGATTCTCACTGCAGAACAATGGCAAGAATTCACAGATCTGCTGTGAATTTGATAGAAAAATTACTTGGAAGCTCATATTTTACTTTTACCTTGTGGTGAAAAAATCAGTGTCAAAGTGTATCAAGGTTAAAGTGTATCAATTAAATCATTTTTTTACTGTTGGTCATCTTTTATTACAGCAGTGAAATAGGAAAAAGTAGAGATAAAGAGTATCAGATCAGAAGAGGAAAAAGAAAGAGTAGTCCACAAGCTATCATCCAAGAGAAAATGTATATATTGCGAGCAAAGCTCACAACACATCAACAATCAGTTTAAATTAGAATAATCAGTTCTATTTTCTCTTATTTGATCCCTTCCTTCAATCTTCTTATATGTAGCTTAAGGATTCTTAAGTGCCATTTTTCTCATATTCTGCCCACTCCATCAATCAAGCCTATACAAAGCCTTAGAAGGTCACCTATCTTGCCCTTAGCACATTTTCATCTCTAAGTTTTATTTCTTAGTTCTGCTTGCATGGAGAGTTGACTCCATTGCCTAATGTTCTTGTAGATCCTTCTAGTTTACCTTGAAATCTCTTTATTCCCACCAATCTTTTAAAAAAATTACTACTGTTCACTCATAGCTAGCCTAAAATCCTTTACCAAAACAAAGCTAAATCATAAGGAGAGATCCCTCTCCGGAGCTCATTATGGCTAGATCCTGAATTCCCAAAGCGGTTCTTCATTACCCTAGTGTTCTTAACTACCAAAAATCCCCATCCAACAACCTGAGAATTACTAGGGTGATAACACCTTGTACCTCTTCAAGTTGGAGATATGGATTGAAAATGCGCAGGTAGCATATTGAATAGCTATATTGGGTTAATTTACATGAACATCCATATCATCTCAAAGGGAAAGATGAATCACCAAACATGCAAAAAAGCCTCTCTATGTGAGGAAGATATCTTTTGGATTCATTTTTGGATAACAATTCATTCCTCTTGAAAATGCTCCAATATCACATAGAGTTCATAAGAAGCAGGAGAAGAAGCATGGAATGTGGAAAAAATTCTCTCCTAATTGAAAAAAAATAAAATTATCTCATAGGAATTTTTCTCCATTATGTATAAAAGAATCACAACAAATTTCAGTCAATCTCTGAAATTTTGCAAACACTAATGAAATATTTATGAAGTTTTAGTGCTATGAACATTTCTACATTTAAATTTAGAGATAAGTATCCCATAGAAATTTTGCAAACCATTGATTAAATTTTAGGCTCACTCTAGATATTTTGTAAACCCCCATGAAATATGGGTAATGATTCTTTGTGAGAAATTTTAGTCTCCCTAGAAATTTTTTGCAAAACCCATTGAAATATGGATGAAATTTTGGTGGTATGACCATAGCTCAGTCTCCCCTAGAAATTTTTCAAACTGGTGATGTAATGTTAATCTTGCTCAAAAAAATTTCCACCCCAAATGTGTCCATTACATTTTGAGATAATATAATTAAATGTTAATATTTCCTTAGGAATTTAGGCCCTTCATTAGAATTGGATATAATCACATGAAGTGCTAATTTTGCCAAAGAAATTTTTGAGCTCTAGAAATTTTGCAAAGTGTTATGATATTTTAGTTTCTCCTCAAAAAGTTTCCAAACCCTGTAATGTTGTCATTTTTTATAATTAAATAATATTAATAATTATTTTTTTTAATTAAATAATATTAATAGTTAATGTATATTTTTTTAATATGATATAGTTTTTTAATTTCTTTTTTTTTTTAATTAAAATAGAGGTTTTAGACAAACTTATCTTGGAAGGTTTCGTGCATGTCAAATATTGCCCCACAAAATTTTAAAAGAAATTATGTTGTAAATTTTATTCTAAATTTAAATTCCTCCAAAAAAAACTTTCTAATCTTCCAAAACAAAAGGAACAAGGAAAAATTAGTTATTAATATTATTTGTATGCTTATTAATGATTAAATATTTGTTCTTTTTATTTCTACATAATAAAGTCCCCTATATGGAAATTTAAAACAATTTGAAACCATTTAGTTAACAAATTGTGTTAAATATATATGCTAATTTAGATAGCCCACAGAGCTTTGGTTCCACGGTGAAGGGTGCATTGTTAAGGCATTCCATGCGATAGGTCACCAGTTCCAATCCCCTGTGGGTGGTGACTTACAAAAAACAAATGTGCTAATTTAGATATTTAGATAAGAGTAAAAAAATTATAAATAATATAATATTTTTTTTATTAAATAATAAATTTTTGAACGTAAATAAAAGTGATATTAAAAATTGGAGTTTTTTGACTTTTTGGAGTTCAGGTGGATTTTCTACACAAGTCTCCTATAAAAAAAATCTGTGTATATCTATATGAATTGATAAGAGTAGGGAGAATCTGTATATCCTAGAGTTGTTCTAGAGGACCACTCTTGGATGATTATACCAAATTGGTAGTTTAATTAGGCCAATAGTTGGCTAGAATTAGTGCAATTGAGTTTTCCCTTGACTAAGAGTATGATTAAATTGGTGTTAAAGTATGTATAATTTACAGTTACTCTCTTTGCAATTAGTTGTGCCATCAAGATTAGGTGGGGATGTTACATGTTTCCCTGTCACAAAGAAACATGAGCAAAAGAGTGAAAGGGACATTGTATCAATTAATATGTGCTAGGAGTATTTAATGGGTTTCATATGGTAAGAAAAATTCTATTGTTTAAGGATAATTTGGATGCTGCCTACAACTTCATTTCATGGAAGGAAAGGATATCCTTCTTCCTCAAAGAAAGGAATCTACATGTAGTTGGGTAGACTACCAATTAGGAGGCATTTTCTAAGAATTTCATGATGGAATTGATACTTATTTCCTATGGTACCTCAAGAAAATTACAAGTAAGTGTGGCTACTATATACTTAGACACTTGAACTAGTGCTATCTTAAAGGTGAAACTTAGGAAAAACACATAATTATTATGTTAGCTTATTGAGCAAACCTAAACTTAGGAGATTACAAATAGGGTGTTGAAGTAGCGTTAGATCATGAAGATTAGATATAGGTGTCAATGACTTTAGAGATTAGGGTGAGTAACTTAGGTTAAAGTAATTATTTAAAAGTAGATGTGGGGGTTCAATCACTTCCGAGATTAGAGTTAGGGATTTAGGTGGAAAGAAAGTTATAAAAAGAAGGGTAAAGAGAAAAAAAAGGTAAACACATAATTATTATTTGAGCTTATTGAACAAACCTAAACTTAGCAAGGGTGCACAAGTAGTTGTTGATCATCAACATTAGATCCTACCGTCAATCAATATTAGATCCGACGGTTAATCAGATTGGAGATTAGGGTTAGGGATTTAGGTGAAAGTAAAGTTATAAAAGTCCATCTAGGGCTTCATCACTTTGGCGTCAATCACTTTGGAGATAAGGTGAGATCTCGGCCTTCAATCACTTTGGAGAGAAGAGTAGATCTGGGCCATCAATCACTTTGGAGATTAGGGTTAAGGATTTAGGTCAAAGTAAGGTTATAAAAGTAGATGTGGGGTTGTTGAGGAGGTAAATCCCCTCTGCGGACAGAGGCGATCCCTACTAGCCCAGCAGGGGTCTAGCAACAAACAAACAATGCTATGACGCAAACTCCTAGTTACGAAATGAAAGACTTGGGATAAGAGCCTACCTGGATTCCAACGCTAGATCTGAAGAAGAAGATGCCCCCGTCCTTCAGCCCTGGCAGATCACAATCCTTCCATGATCTCCGTGGACGAACACCTGCACACAGAAGAGACGAACAGATACATGCATAGGAACCAGCATACGTAACTAAATATCAGTCAGAAAAGATATTACTCGGATTAACATGATTGCAAAAGGAGTGGAACCATAATCATAGTCATCTATTAAAGTGATAAACGAATAGAAGTTACAACCGAGTTCTGACGTCGCAGCCTCCTTCGAACGGGTCCCGGTTGTCCACGTCTCGCAAAGCTCGCCAAGGGAAAGGGAAACCTCTCCTGAGTCTCGTAACAATGGTCTCCTCGCTTAAATGGGCCTTAAGGGAAAGAAGGGATTCTTTACAACACAAAGGCACTTGGGAATAGGGAGATGCAAAGCTTCAGCACTTCAAGACTAGCTTGCCATGGATCTGAGCAAGCTTTTAGGAGGAGGTAATTTGTTGAGGAGGTAAATCCCCAGTGGAGTCGCCAATTTGTTGAGGAGGTAAATCCCCTCTGCGGACAGAGGCGATCCCTACTAGCCCAACAGGGGTCTAGCAACAAACAAACAATGCTATGACACAAACTCCTAGTTACGAAATGAAAGACTTGGGATAAGAGCCTACCTAGATTGCCATGGATCTGAGCAAGCTTTTAGGAGGAGGTAATTTGTTGAGGAGGTAAATCCCCAGTGGAGTCGCCAATTTGTTGAGGAGGTAAATCCCCTCTGCGGACAGAGGCGATCCCTACTAGCCCAGCAGGGGTCTAGCAACAAACAAACAATGCTATGACGCAAACTCCTAGTTACGAATGAAAGACTTGGGATAAGAGCCTACCTGGATTCCAACGCTCTGATCTGAAGAAGAAGAAGCGTCCCCGTCCTTCAGCCCTGGCAGATCACAATCCTTCCACGATCTCCGTGGATGAACACCTGCACACAGAAGAAACGAACAGATACATGCATAGGAACCAGCATACGTAACTAAACATCGGTCAGAAAAGATACTACTCGCATTAACATGATAGAAAAAGGAGTGGAACCATAATCATAGTCATCTATTAAAGTGATAAACGAATAGAAGTTACAACCAAGTTCTGACGTCGCAGCTTCCTTCGAACGGGTCTCCGGTTGTCCATGTCTCGCAAAGCTCGCCAAGGAAAGGGAAACCTCTCCAGAGTCTCGTAACAATGGTCTCCTCGCTTGAATGGGCCTTAAGGGAAAGAAGGGATTCTTTACAGCACAAAGGCACTTGGGAATAGGGAGATGCAAAGCTTCGGCACTTCAAGACTAGCTTGCCATGGATCTGAGCAAGCTTTTATAGATGGGGAAGGAGGGAGTTGGGATCCCTATTATTATGGGATTGGCCCTATCAACAAGGAAGGTTCCATAGAAGGTGGCAAAACTACTTCCTTTCCATAGAACTCCCGCAGCCAAACCTCCCAACTCAAGATAGGCAATGGTTGTGAGTTTGTTTGAACTCAACTTCCGCCATCCATATTTAAAAAACAGTCCCTAAATTGGGTGGCGCGATTGCTGCTCTATGACAGAGCGCCAAGTGGCGCGACCTCTTTACAGGATTTCCCTGATTGGCGCGAGCACTGAACTGTCTACCCGCGCCAATGCAAAAAGAGCTATTTTTCATGGATTTTGCAAGGAGATGTCTCAAGGGGAAATGAAGCTCATACTCAGAGGGATGCATTGATGATGTTTTCAAGGCATGACAGTGTTCACAGGTCACATAATGGGTCCTCCATTGTGCGGGACGAGGAATGGTAGGGACGGTGACAAATTACTGTGTAACAGATGCCCCCTAAAGCATGAGGCCCGAGAGAGAGAGGGGTGAAATGCTTTACGAGAACATGTCCAACTGAAGGCCCGCCGTCGGAAAACCTGCACAGAAAGATACAACTGATATCTCAAGTACATGATGTATATATATGGTATGGGCGCAGCCATCCGAAACAGAGTGTGCTATAATCCGGATCCAGGGTATGGGCGCAGCCATCCAACTAAGATCAAACAAATAGACTCAGGTATGGTCGCAGCCATCCAATCAGTGAGTCATGTACATAATGATAATAATCCACAATCGCAGCCTGGATTACAACAGACACAATCCAGGGTCTTGCGCTCCATCTCGACCCAAACAAGTACAAGTTCTAACATGCGAATGTGTGAGCTGATGTCGAACATGCAAGAACATCGTCTGATTACCAGCCAATGATGAAAACCGTTAACAGACGCGAGAGAAACCACCAATAATGACGATGGTCCTCAAGGTACTACAGGTACAATCTACGGCATGTGAATAAATGAGCTGACGTCGAACACCCGCAGAATCATCCGATCGGAGGCCAATAATGAAAACCTCTCGTCGAATGCGACGAACCTGCCATTAAGGCATGCAGGCTCCAAGGTACCATCGGGAGTCTCTAGACCAACTTCCTGGATAATGAGTTGAAGTCGACAGGAAGTGACCTTGATCGAAGGTGGGCCATAATGATTCCCACATCATCGACACGAGACAGAGAAACATAATGTTTTGTTGTGAATCAGGACCATATGAGAAACAGAGGAAGGTTGAAATTTGCAGAGGCCAACTTCTCTTGAACACATGAACGGCACGACAGTGGACTTGGAAGTATTTGACATCAACGGATCAGGGGTCATGGCGACGAGGCAGTGAACAGATGAGAGGTCAAAAGAGATTACCCAAACCCATGGAAGCAAAGTGAAGAAACGAGATGAGATGTCCCCAACCCGACACGAATGCGGACAAGTGCCATGTTCAAGAGCGACATACTGCCAATGACAACGACGATGGTTCCATTTTTCCCCCACCATTTCGGTGAGTACCTCTTTATTTTTACACAAGCTTGAAGAGGATACCATATGCTTGTCATATAAATCCGCCCTTCGGGCGAATCCATCCTAGTGCATTTAACGAGTCCTAGGAAGGAGAAACTCGGAGAACGTCATTTCGACGAAATCCAATGTCATCAGGGTTTAACGAGTCTGACAAAGGAAGAAATCGGCGTCTTTTCATGTTTAGAGAGTTTGAAAAGACAGCGGAAAAGAAAACTCCACAGGTCCCTTTTCGTAAATAGTTCCCCAGATCCGAAAAGGTAGAAAACAATATGCGGGAAAACCTCCTAGTCGCGATAGGCTAGGGTATTCCTTTTTCGTAATCGATCCATCCCAGCCCGAAAAAGGGTTAAACTTATACTGGGTGAATGTCGATTCGTGTCCATTTTAACGAGATCGAAAAGACAAGGGCCTCGGCAATCTTTTCATGTTTAGAGAGTCAGAAAAGAGCTGAAAGATGACTCCTCCTGGAGGAACGAGTGGTATAAAGGGTAGCAACTGGTTCCGGTAATGGTGGAACTACTATGAACAAATAAAGGTCGAGAGGCTGGCTAACAAGACCACTCATAGCAGCGGTTCCTCAGGAACGGGTAAAACAACCAAGTGAAGGCATATGATCGGCCGAGCAGATAGTGACAATGGAGTGAGAAAACCAAGGCTCATCTGGCAGAAATAGGCTGATAAAATGGCAATCACAAGAGGTAAAATAGGCAAGGTTTCATTTTTACACAAGCTTGAAATCAGGAAACTTTGCTGGAAGTTGGTTTCATTTTTACACAAGCTTGAAACAAAGATAAACTATGCTTGAAACCGGTTTCATTTTTACACAAGCTTGAAACGGAAACAAACTATGCTAGAAAAAGTAAGCATGCCCCCAGCATGGTGACTCAATTCGAGGTACATGCCCCCCAAGCTTCATTCCATATGAAAGGCAGATGGAGTGAAGGTTCAAATTACGAGATCTAAGAAAGACTCGACTGGGATTTTACGAGAACTTATCAAAGACTCGAATTGAACAGGAACGTGTTTCATTATTTTAACGAGGTTGACACATTAAAAGAACTATCCTCAAGACACCTTGTTTCATGGTTTAAGGAGCTTGACACAAGACAAGGAACTCTGCTCCAACAACCTTGTTTCATTTTTTAAGGAGTTTGACACAAGCAGAATGAACTATGCTCCGACCGACTTCATCATAATGAACAAGAAGTCATTGCTTCCAAGAGTTCCACACCAGATGGGAGGAAATCATCCTGGAAGTCAGGACCCAATGCCCCCAGCACTCGATGCACGACGGCATCATCACTGAGCACAGGCACGGGGTAGGTAGCCACGTAGTTGACCTGCGGTGGGGCAGATACAACGGGTGGATAGAAACCAGGAGGGGGTGATGGTGGACCCGATGCCACATTAGGACCAAAGAATGCAAGTTGATCAATGGTCACAATCCTTCCTTCATGTGGAAAACAGACCACACGAAAGAGGGAGGAGACGAGCGCTCCCATGGCATAGGTGTAATCGCGCCCCAAAAGCAGATTGAAATCCAAAGGGCCTGGAACGACCATCACGTCCATATGGACGGTTTTACCTCCCAAAGTAACAGGTAACCTTGGAAGGATCCCCAACGGTTGACTCGTCCTTCTGTTAAAAGTCAACAGATTCTGCGTAACAGGCGCAAGCAGTGGCGAACCGAAGGCTTGCCAGGTAGTCGAGGATAGAATACTAACAGAGGCACCTTCGTCTATAATGGTGCTGGGTACAACCAGACCAAGAGCCTGTACTGTGATCTCGAAAGGCACATAAGACGGAAGGCGAAATCCTGCAAATCGATTCCAGTCAAAGGAAGCGACCAAACTACTCGGGGGGGCTACCATCGACAAGCGAAGGTCTTCCCCTGATGTTACGGTAGAAGAAGCATCCTCCATGACCTCCATCTCGAAGGCGGGAGGGATATCCTCTAGAGCCTCCATCATGGGAGGCGGAGGAGGGGCTTCTTGAAGTACAGGGACAGGAGCATCTTTCTCCAAGTCTGAAGAATCTAAAGAGACCAGAAGGACATGAGGGGTGTGAGATCCACTCTCGACAGAAAAGACCTGGTGCACCGTGGACGGGGCCAGTTCAACCGATCCGACGACCAATGGTTGGTCAGGGATGGATTCCTGAATCTGAATTTTTGGAGGAGTGGGATCGACCAAGGATGACCCTTGACCAATCACGGCATCAGCCGGTGGAAGACTCAAAGAAAGCTGTTTATAACCAGCCGGGAGGCGTGGTGTAGAAACAGTCAGGTTGTCCAAGACTCGCTTGGCTTCATCCATAGAGGGACAAAGGTGAATAGCATGGTGCCCTTCACACAACTTACAGGGATTGGTGATCTTACCCTGCTTCTTAGGAGCCTTACCAGTGCCCCCAACCTGACTCCCGGAAGCCAAAGACAACGGTGGGCGACCGTTGGACCATACTTCGAGTACCTTGGGAATGCCAGGGCAGTCTCGAAGAAGATGGTCTCCCGTGCACAACAGGCAAGGGAATTTGACTTTCCGTGGAGGGTTGGAAGGACTATCAAGAGGAGATTCCTTAGGGACAGTAGCTGTACATTTAGCCTCTCGCTTATCAGACTTCTTCTTCTTCGTCTTCTTCTTCTTAGCCACCTGGTTACTCGAATCCAGGCTTTCACCAGGCGAAGTAGAAGATGAGGACGCAGAAACAGGCGAAGAAGGGGAGAGGTCCACCTTGGAATCAACATGACGTTGTTCTGGTGGAGGAACTGATTGACCAGTAACAGAGGCATTCGGAACGACAGAGGTTGAGAACAACCAAACAGGCAACCCAACAGTTAATCCAGGAAGGGACAACGTCGCCATGTAAGGAGCACCAACATTTCCAAAAGGAGGAAAATGACCAGGATTCCCTTCTGGGGGGATTCCTTGGTTGGTGAACTCTGAAAAAGTTGCCATCAAACTCAAAACCACACACGGGCTGAAAACTAGTTAAGACACACGATCAAACAGTCACAAGCAATATCTAAACGGGTGTGTAATCGTGGGAGATTGATTTTACCACATTGGAAAATAAGAAATTCTACCGTTTCATATTTTAAGAGTCGAGAAACGATAAAAAGATGACTCTATCTCTTTCAGAGTTGACACAAGCGTGAAAGGACAAGCGCTTGACGGTCTTTTCAAGTTTAGGGAGTCAGAAAAGACCAAATGACTGCTCAGGGAAAAACTAGGCACAAAGGGTGTACCAAATATCCGTGAACTGCAATATACACCTTGGTTTCAATAATGAAACAGAAATCGACCAAGGACTTTCGTACGTGCAGGTAGTCTCCCCGAATGCTGTGTTCGGTGTATCACGGGTATAGGGCGGCAGACTCGGCTTCCTGTGGATAAAGGATTGAAAACCTAGAGGGGTCTCCCTTTATATACGCGACGGTGCGGGGAGCGCAAGTCCGTACTAGCGCTGTCTAAAGCCAACAGGCGAACGACAGCTGCTAGGTTTAACGACGCCGGAACACGTCTCTAGCCTAGACCTTCTAAATATGTTTCGTTAAGTTCCACTGTTGCCTTAGGTTAATTGAATAAATTTTACAGTTGATCTTCAATTAAGTTTCAATTTCCAGGCCCTATCGTATGTAGTGTCTCGAAAGACTCCTAAATGCAAGCTATATGCCACGGTGCAACATTTCGTTCGATGAAAACTAGTTAAATAAGAGTTGAGAGCTTTTATACAAACGAAATGAACGGAATACAAACAAGAATGTCTCTAATGCAACTAATGCAATTGCACACTTTTCATTCAAACACTAATCACTAGTAATACGGAAAAGATGACAATTTGCACTAATTAAAAAACAAAAGAGACTATATATTTTTTTTGATTTTCAATGTTTAATGGCTAATGTGCACTGAAAACAAAAGGAACAATTGGAGAAATGATAACTAAGAGAGCGAAGCAAACAACATTCACTCAACCAAGCAAGCAACCAAATCTCTAAATCGACCCAAAGTCTCTCAAATCGAAGAAAGACTCGAAAACACCCAATGGACCGTGTGATCTGGGTCCAAAGCAAGGGCAAACGAATTCTGAATGAAAGAATGAACAATCACTCAAAAGACGCAACAAAACAAACAAAGACTGCTAAGAGGGCGTGGAGAATCAATCAACAAGTTGACAGGACAATCAAGACACCAAAACTCCCAAGGAGGGCTCGATTCACTATGCCACTAGATGCCCTAGGGCTCAAATCGTGAAACCGATAGACAGAGGCAAACAACCAAAGGATGGCGGTGAATTCCAGTCAAACAAGACTCCAACACACTCAGACAATCGGGAAATCAAGAAGAAAAGTACTGGTCAAGCTCAGAAAGCTAAAAAATGAAGAAACTCAAAAAAGTCACAGGGGTGGCACGACTGTGGACTTGAAACTGGCGCCAGAGGCCGATTGGCGCGAGACAGACAAATGCAACAAGCGCCAAGTGGCGCGACTGTCGGGTTAAAACCCGCGCCAGTCGAGTTCTTCAACAAAAATTAAAAAACAAGCTATTCTAAAAGTAGACCAATACAAGCTAAGCAAACCAAGAGGCTAAAATAATGAAAGAATCCAACCCAGAAGGTTCATCAAGCAAGGAGAAAGATCGGGGGATCGAAATCATAGCGGGACAAAGGGGTAACCGGGCCGGTCGACGAGTCGCCAATTTGTGAGGGTAAATCCCCGATTGGGTCGCCAATTTGTTGAGGAGGTAAATCCCCTACGCGGACAGGGCGATCCCTACTAGCCCGAAGGGGGGTCTGGCAACAAGCAAACAATGCTATGACGCAAACTCCTAGTTACGAAATGAAAGACTTGGGATAAACTACACGGATTCCAACGCTAGATGTCGAAGAAGAAGATGCCCCGTCCTTCAGCACGCGAGATCACAATCCTTCCACGATCTCGAGTGGACGAACACTACACACGAAGAGACGAAACAGAGATACATGCATGGGAACTAGCATACGTAACTAAACGGTCAAAAGATATTACTCGCATTAACATGATGGAGAAAGGGGTGGAACCATAATCATAGTCATCTATTAAAGTGATAAACGAATAGAAGTTACAACCAAGTTCTGACGTCGCAGCTTCCTTCGAACGGGTCTCCGGTTGTCCACGTCTCGCAAAGCTCGCCAAGGAAAGGGA
Source organism: Pinus albicaulis (assembly GCA_034641835.2). Lineage (NCBI taxonomy): Eukaryota > Viridiplantae > Streptophyta > Pinopsida > Pinales > Pinaceae > Pinus > Pinus albicaulis. The sequence goes on along the minus strand of CM076580.1, from coordinate 1,535,662,057 downwards.
AACCTCTCCAGAGTCTTGTAACAATGGTCTCCTCGCTTTAATGGGCCTTAAGGGAAAGAAGGGATTCTTTACAACACGAAGGCACTTGGGAATAGGGAGATGCAAAGCTTCAGCACTTCAAGACTAGCTTGCCATGGATCTGAGAAAGCTTTTATAGATGGGGAAGGAGGGAGTTGGGATCCCTATTATTATGGGATTGGCCCTATCAACAAGGAAGGTTCCATAGAAGGTGGCAAAACTACTTCCCTTCCATAGAACTCCCGTAGCCAAACCTCCCAACTCAAGATAGGCAGTGGTTGTGAGTTTGTTTGAACTCAACTTCCGCCATCCATATATAAAAACAGTCCCTAAAATGGGTGGCGCGATTGCTGCTCTATGACAGAGCGCCAAGTGGCGCGACCTCTTTACAGGATTTCCCTGAGTGGCGCGAGTACTGAACTGTCTACCCGCGCCAATGCAAAAAGAGCTGTTTTTCATGGATTTTGCAAGGAGATGTCTCAAGGGGAAATGAAGCTCATACTCAGAGGGATGCAATGATGATGTTTTCAGTGCATGACAGTGTTCACAGGTCACATTATGGGTCCTCCATTGTGCGGGACGGGGAATGGTAGGGACGGTGACAAATTACTGTGTAACAGGGGGGTTGTCAGAGCCTTAAAGGAAATGCAGGAGGAGGATTGGTTGTTTAGGGGATGAGCAACTACTCAGTATGGGGCTGATGATGAGCTCCATCATTAGACATATTTGGAGGGGTTAATAGTCACCTTTTTTCCTTCTTAGATCTCTATTTCTTGCATTTTTATTATTATTTGGTTATATGATTATAGTATACATTTTGATTTAGGCTAACGTACTCTGAGTGCCTAATATAAGGTTGAGTGTAGAAAATCAAGAATTATTAATCAATTTTATAAGGATTTTATAATAAAGACTTGGAGGGGACAACAAGAAGGAAGTATAGGAGGATTATCCAACCTCAAAGGTAGTCGAATGATCCCAAATATTCTCTCCAACAATTCAAATTCCAAAACGAGCCATAGGATCCCCAAGGATTCTCTCAAGAAATATAAATTCCGAAGGAAGCCAAGCAAATCAAAGAAGAGTGCACCCAATCCTTCTTCACTGGGAGTCAAGTAGACTCAATCACCATTTTCTAGGGAGTCGTTAGTAGTTGCCATGTAGAATAAATAGATCAGAGCTACAGCTAGGAAGAGATAGTCTATTCTAGTCTTGATTCCATTCATAACTATTGTTGTGAGAAATTAAGATTTTTGTTTTATTCAATGATCAAACTCTCAGATATGTATCAAGTTATTATTTTATGAAATGAGCAAACTAATTTCATTTGAATGATTTAAGTTTTAGAGGGCTAGGCTTGTGGGCTAGGCCCCAATCCATGTGCCTCAGCTTCTTTGTTGTTCCTATCATTTCCTTTTTGTCATTTAGCTATTTCTTCTTCTTCCATTTAAGTTATATCTACTTCTAATAAATTTCATTTTTGTTTACTTTTTGTGCTTTTGTAGTTTTCATTTCTTATGCGTAGTAAAATAGAGGAAAAATCCCCAAAACAAATGTGGTCAAGTCTCCCCTTTTTCATCTCTATCAATAGAGTTCGAGTAGGGAAGACCTTTCCAGGGGCGAAAATTTTTTTCTGTTTGAGTTTTGGGACGAATTTGTATTTCCAAGTCCAAGTCTTTATTTCACAGTTTCATCCCACATTTCTATCTGTTTCCCATGCATGAATCCATAGGCATGTCTCACTTCTGAGCATTTCTCTTACTTCTACATTCCCCTTCTTTTCTTCACATCTTAACTTTGTAATTACCTTTTCTTTGCCTAACGCACTTAAGCCCTTCAAAGCCTTATTTCTCTATTTTCTCCGTTCACATTCGCCTTACCCTTTTTACACAAAAAATGTGAAAAGAACAATTGAAAACCACCGAAAACCAACCTCTATCTTTTGTCCTCAAATCTCCCACCACCGTATGTCGCACTTCGCAAATCACAACATTTACCTTTTACCTTTAACGCTTACCATTTGTTCTTGTTATTGCAATATTGTGAAATTGAAAATTTTACTTCGCACCATTTACCTTTCCTCCTTTAACACTTACCGCTGTATCTTATGATTGCGATATTGTGAAATCATGCCCCGCCGTCAGTCCCACTGCCACATCATCCCTATCACAAATCACATCCCATAGTTATTATCCTATCACAAATCACATCCCACAATGTTTTTCCTTCTCCCTTAACACTTAATGCTATTCTGTTTGATTTCGATATTGCAATCATGCCCTGCTGGCAGTCCCACTGCCACATCACCAGCGTAAATTTCACTTCAAACCATTTATCTTTTACCTTTAAAAACTTACTACTTGTTCTTACGATTGTGATATTGCAAAATAGCAAATCATAAATTGCATAATTTACCTTTTTCCATAACACTTACTTCTTATTCTGCTAATGTGTCACACTTCATCGTGTCATGCGTCAGAAATTGCAATTCACACATTTTAGTTCGTTTCTTTATCATTGACACCTATCCCTCTAAACTTGCGAAGTTGCAATTGTGACATCACACATTGCAACCTTAGTCCTCCATCGCACTCTGCCATCGCTATTTTGATATTTGTCTGCTCCAAATTCATTTCTCGTGCTATTATAAGGTTTTAAAATGTTTTAACCCCCACTTTCCATTTATAAGCCCTATTTCAAGCACTAAGCCCTCAATTTTCCACTTCAGCCATTTTCTTCCCTCGAAGCTGCAAATCAACCCCTTTTCAAGTAGAATTAAGTTATGGAAAGTTTTTTTGCATGGATAAAAGCATTTTAGATGGAATATAGAATAAGTATAATGTGTTTAGCTAATTTTCTAAGCTAAGTGTGGTTTAGAGTCAGTTTCCTTTCCTCCATTTATTTTTAGTAAGTTATATTAGCTCCCCTCCTATCATTTCTTTTATGCAAATTAAATTATTTTCATCATTATCATTTCTTTTCATCAATTTAGTTTCGTTTCCTTTCTCTCGTTTCATTTTAGCAATTTAATTTTCAGTTCTTATCATAGTTCAAGAAATAACACTCTTTTTTAATGCAAAAGAGGATGACATGAACATAGTGCATATATTGTGCATATAGCATTATCACCTCCAAGTTTGTATGAACCGTGGGTTGATAAAGTAAAGTAGGGTATCCCCTAGGAGTTGCAGAAGTCTTGGTGCAATACCAGGGCTCACCAATAATGTTGGATATTGGACATGTCAATTGAGTTAAGATCAATTAGATTATCTCAATAAGGAGTTGGAATTGAGATCTATGGGAAACGCTGTGTGTTGGTTGCTACCAAATGACACAAAGAAATTGAAGACATTGATAGATTTGACAAAAGACCTAGGCTATCAAAAAGGTGGACAGGCAATCAACTAGTTACTATTATTGATTCAACATATATTAACTCTATCAAAAGAATTAGGGTTTTAGATTCAGAATGTAGAAGAAACCCTAAATTGGTCACTCCCAACACAAATTCAACATTTGGTGGAGCTTACTAGAGTTCTAGGGATGAGAAATGGTGAGGAGACACTAGATTATCTCATAAAGAAAGAAATTTTTCATACCTTATCATCAAACAAGAACATCCCCGCTCAATATCTGCCAGAGAAATTTCAGACACCAACTTTCCAACATCCAAGTTGGTGTCTAAAATTACTTTGGTGGATATTTAATAGGGATGTCCTTGGCTGATGATAATGTAGGAAAAAATTCTTTCCTTATGAGATAATCTAGTAACTCCCCACTATTTCTCATCCCCAACACTCTAGTAAGCTCCACCAAACACTGAGTTTGTGTTGGGAGTGACTAATTTAGGGTTTCTACTGCATTATGAATCTAAAACCCTAGCTCTTTTGTGAGGGTTAATATATGTTGAATCACTGATAGTAAGTAGTCAATCATTTGTCTGCCTTTCTCATAGCCTAGGTCTTCTCTCAAATCTATGAATGTATTCATTTCATTTTGTAGCAACGAGAATAGAACACCTCCCATAGATCTCAAGTACAACTCATTAATGAGATAATCTAATTGATCTCTACACTCAATTGGCACGTCTAATATCCAACTTTTTTTCTTAACCTCATTGGGTAATTTCTTACATGAATCGCTTGGACACCCATGTTTCTTGGCTTTTAATTTTTTAGTCTCATGGGTGGTTTTTCCACCGAGACTTTTAGAATTTGTCCCTCCTAGGTTTTTCTCTTGGCTAGCCATAATGCTACCGAGGAATTAAAAACTCAATCTACAATATCAAAACCTAATACTTCAAACTCAATATTAAATCACGCAATATGAAGCCCATATAAAAAAAAATAGGGATAAAGGAAACATCACACTAAGTTGAGTGGCTATTTTTTAATAACATCCATAAGAAAAATTCCATAGCATGTATAGGATATCAATGTTTATAAACGAACCATTTGAATTACCTTTTTAATTTTTAAAATTCCCTTGGAGATATAGATCTCAATATATATAACTTAATTGTTTCAATACAAAATTGCAGTGATAAAAAAAAATAACACTTTGTATACTCACAAACAACTCATAAAAGAAACCCAATATAATAGTACTTTCAACTACATACTCTCAAACTAGACATATACACTTACTTTAAAAAACTATACTACTCTAATCCCTCATGGAATGCCACTTCAACAAAAAAGAAGAGTAAAAATTGTCTTAAAATTATCAATTCTAATGGATTTTGTTGTGCAATTCGACTATATCAGAGCCAAATAAATCCATTGAATAACCATGTCAAGGAAAAACTAAATCTAGTAAATTAGCATTTCAATTAAAAGGTAAAAGTAATACATATTTATACACCAAATCAAGCATCTCTTCCCTAAAATGTGGTTTATAAAATTATATACATAGGTATAGATATTTTAAATAATATTATTGTATGTTATAGTACATTAACTATTTTTTAGATTATTGTTTTTAATTAAATGCCTTTAAACTCGAGCAACTACCCCCTTGAGGGTCACTAGTTGTTCTAGTTGTTTCGAAACAAACTATGCCCATGTCCATTTGTTATATTTAAGTGTATATTTGGTATGATCCTGTACTTTGTTCTTGTGGTGGTTGTGCTCGTAGGATATCAACTTGTGTGAATTTTTTTTTTGTAGTGTTGTTTGCACTCAAATATCGTCCATATCTTCACGTTAAGTGATTCTTGAGGTTGGATGATTTAAGATTTAGTTTTTGTTTTTTGGGCTTCAGGTTGGGTAATTTAATATTGAGTTGGAAGTATCAGGTTTTGATATTGTAGAGTAAGTTTTCAATTCCTTGGAAATGCTATGTATAGCCAAGGAAAATCCTAGGAGGGACAAATTTTGAAAGTCTCGGTGGAAAAACCACCCAGAAGACTACAAAATCCAAGGACAAGCAACATGGGTGTCCAAGCGATTCACAAAATAAATTTCCCAATGCGGTTAAGAAAGAATGTTGGAGATTGGATGTGCCAATTGAGTGTACAGATCCCTTACATTATCTCAATAAAGAGTTGGACTTGAGATCTATGGGAGGTGTTTTGTGATTGTTTTTACCAAATGACACAAATAAATTGAAGACATTGATAGTTTTGACAAAATACCTAGGCTATCGGAAAGGTGAATAGATGATTGACTAATAAATATCAATGATTCAACATATATTAACTCTCTCAAAAGAATTAGTGTTTCATATTCAGAATGCACAGGAAACCCTAAATTGGTCACTGCCAACAAAAACTCAGCATTTTTTGGAGCTTAATAGAGTGCCAGGGATGAGAAATTGTGGGGAGACATTAGATTATATAATAAGGAAAGAAATTATTCCTACCCTATCATCATCCAAGAACATCCCCGCTCAATATCCACCAGAGAAATTTCATACACCTACTTTCCAACATCAACTGGATGTTCGAAAGTTTGGGTCTGAAATTTCTCTAGTGAAAAATAAGCAGGGATTATCTTGGTTGATGATAACGTAGGCATAATTTATTTCCTTATGAGATAATCTAGTGTCTCCCCACCATTTCTCATCCCTAGAACTCTAGTAAGCTCCACCAAATGTTGAGTTTGTGTTGGAAGTGACCAATTTAGGGTTTCTTCTGCATTATGAATATGAAACCCTAGTTATTTTGAGAGAGTTAATATTGTTTGAATCACTGATAGTAACCAGGAAATCATTTTTCCACCTTTCTGATAGCTTAGGACTTTTGTAAAATCTATCAATGTCTTCAATTTATTCATGTCATTTGGTAGCAAGCAGCACACATCACCTCCCATAGATCTAAATTCCAATGTCTTACTGAGATAATGTAATGGATCTCTACACTCAATGGGCACATCCAATCTCCAACATTGTTTCTTAACATCATAGGGAAATTTCTTCTAAAAATCACTTGGACATACCTATTGCTTGGCATCTCATCTTGTAGTCTGCTGGGTGGTTTTTGCACCAAGACTTTTAGAAGTTGTCCCTCCTAGGTTTTTCTCTTGGCTATCCATAACATTGCCAAGTAATTGAAAAATCACTCTACAATATCAAAAGCTAATACTTCCAACTCAAAATTAAATCACCCAACCTGAAGCCCGCAACCAAAAAAAAACTCAATCTTAAATCAACCAACCTCAAGAATCATTTAACTCGAAGATATTGATGATATCGAAGCCCAAACACCACTAAAAGAAAAAAAATAACACAAGCATATATCCCACGAGCACAACCACCATAAGAAAAAAGTACAGGATTGTACCAAATATATATTTAAATATAACAAATGGACAGGGGCATAGCTTGTTTTGAAACCACTAGAACAACTCCTGACCCTCAAGGAGGTAGTTGAGTGAGTTTAAACGAATTTAATTAAAAATAATAATATAAAAAATAGTTAATGTACTCTAACATACAATATTATTATTTAAAATATCTATATCTATGTATATAATTTTATAGATCACATTTTAGGCCAAAGATGCTCAATTTGGGGCAGAAATTTGCATTACTTTTACCTTTTACTTGAAATGTTGATTTATTAGATTTATTTTTTCCTTGACATTGTTATTTACTGGATTTGTTTGGCTTTGATATAGTCGAATTCCGCAACAAAATCCCGTTATAATTGATAATTTTAAGACAATTGCTACTCTTCCTTTTTGTTGCAGTGTCATTCCATGAACGATTAGACTAGTATAATTTTTTAAAGTAATTGCATATGTCTAGTTTGACGGTATGTTGTTGAAGATACTATTATATTAGGTATTTTTTACAAGTTATTTGTGAGTATACAAAGTGTTATTTGTTATATCATTGCAATTTTTCATTGAAACAATTAAGATATATATGCTCAGATCTATACTTCCAAGGGAATGTTAAAGGCTAAAAAGATAATTCAAATGGTCTGTTTACAAATACAGATGTCCTATACATGATATGTAGTTGTGCTTTATGGATGCTCAAACAAAATAACCACTCAACTTAGTTTGACGTTTCCTTTCTCCTTGTTTTTTTTTCTTTTGTTGGGGGCTTCAGGTTGGGTGATTTAATATTGCGTTGGAAGTATTAGGTTTTGATATTGGAGAGTGAATTTTCAATTCCTCGAGAGCGTTATGGATAGAAAAGAGAAAAACCTAGGAGGGACACCTTCTAAAAGTCTCGGTGGAAAAACCATCCAGCAGACTACAAAATCAGATGCCAAGAAGTAGGGTTGTCCAAGTGTTTCGTAGAAGAAATTACCCAATGAAGTTAACAAAGAACGTTGGAGATTGAACGCTCCAATTGAGTGTATATATCCATTAGATTATCTCAGTAAGGAGTTGGACTTGATATATATGGAAGATGTTGTGTGTTGGTTTCTATCGAATGACACGAATAAATTGAAGACATTCATAGATTTGACAGAAGAGCTAGGCTATCAGAAAGGAAAAAAAATGATTGAATAGTTATTATGAGTGATTCAACCTATATTAACTCTCTTAAAATAACTAGGGTTTTATATTGAGAATGCAAAAGAAACCCTAAATTGGTCACTGCCATCTCAATGATTGGTTGAGCTTACTAGAGTGCTATGGATGAGAAATGGTGCATAGACACTAGATTATCTGATAAGGAAATAAATTTATCCTACCTTATCATAAAGAAAGAACTTCCCCACTCAATATCCGCTAGAGAAATTTTAGACACCAACTTTCCAAAATCGAGTGTATGTTGGAAAGTTTGTGTCTGAAATTTCTGCGGTGGAAGCTGAGCGGGGATGTTCTTGCTTGATGATAAGGTAGGCAGAATTTCTTTCCTTATCAAATAATCTAGTGTCACCCCACTATTTTTCATCCCTAGCACTCTAATAAGCTCCACCAAATGTTGAGTTTGTGTTGGTTATGAGAAATTTAGGGTTTCTTCTGCATTTTGAATCTTACACCCTAGTTCTTTTGAGAGATTTAAGATAGTTTGAATCATTGATAGTAACCAGTCATTCGTCTACCCGCCTTTATGATAGCCTAGGTATTTTTTCAAATCTATCAATCTCCTCAATTTAATTGTGTCATTTGGTAGAAACCAACACAAAACACCTCCAAAAGATCTCAAGTCCAACTCCTTACTGAGATAATCTAATGGATCTCTACACTCAATTAACACGTCCAATATCTAACATTCTTTATTAGCCTGATCGGGAAATTTCTTCTACAAATCTTGGACACCCCTATTGCTTGGCCTCTAATTTTGTAGCATTATGGGTGGTTTTTCCACCGAGACTTGTAGAAGTTGTCCCTCCTAGGTTTTTCTCTTTGCTATTCATAACGTTGTCAAGGAATTAAAATGTCAGTCTACAACATCAAAACCTAATACTTCCAACTCAATATTAAATCACCAAACCTGATGTCCCTAACAAAAAAAAAACCTCAATATTCAATTACCCAACCTCAAGAATCACTTAACTAGAAGATATAGATGATATAAGATCACAAACAACACTATAAGAAAAAAAAATCACAGAAGATGATATCCGATGACCACAACCACCACAAGAACAAAGTACAAGATTGTACCAAATATATACTTAAATATAACATACGGACATGGGCATAGTTTGTTTTGATACCATTAAAACAACTAGTGACCCTCAAGGAGGTAGTTTCCTGAGTTTAAAGGAATTTAATTTAAAATAATAATCTAAAAATTAGTTAATGTACTGTAATATACAATATTATTATTTAAAATATCTATACCAATATATATAATTTTATAGGCCACATTTTAGGGAAAAGATGCTCGATTTGGTGCATAAATATATATTACTTTTACCTTTTACTTGAAATGATTATTTAGTTCATTCCTTTTTTCCTTGACATGGTTATTTAGTGGACTTATTTGGTTTTTATATAGTCGAATTTCACAACAAAAACTATTAGAATTGATAATTTTAAGACAATTGTTACTCTTCCTTTTTGTTGTGGTGTCATTCCATCAAGGATTAGACTAGTATAATTTTTTAAAGTAAGTGTATATGTCTAGTTTGAAGGTATGTAGTTGAAGATACTATTGTATTGGGTTTCTTTTATGAGTTATTTGTGAGTATACAAAGTGTTATTTGTTTTAACATTGCCATTTTGTATTGAAATAAATAAGCTAAATATGTTGAGCTCTATATCTCCAAGGGAATTTTAAAAATTAAAATGATAAGTCAAATGGTGTGTTTATAAACATAGATATCATATACATGCTATGGAATTATACTTTATGGATGTTAAAAAAAAAAAAATACTCAACTTAGTTTGACGTTTCCTTTCACCCTATTTTTTTTTTGTTGGGGGCTTCAAGCTGGGTGATTTAATATTGAGTTGGAAGTATTAGGATTTGGTATTTTACAGTGGGTTTTCAATTCCTCAGCAACGTTATGGATAGCCAAGAGAAAAACCTAGGAGGGACAACTTCTAAAAGTCTCAATGGAAAAACCACTAAGCAGACTGCAAAATGAGAGGCCAAGCCATAAGGGTGTCCAAGAGATTCACGGAAGCAATTACCCAATGAGATTAATAAAGAACATTGCAGACTGGACATGCCAATTGAGTGTATATATCCATTACATTATCTCAGTAAGGAGTTGGACTTGAGACCTATGGGAGGTGTTGTGTGCTGGTTGCTACCAAATGAAATGAAGAAATTGAAGACATTGATAGATTTGGAAAAAGACTTAGGCTATAATAAAGTCGGACATACGACTAAAAAGTTACTATGAGTGATTCAACATATATTATCTCTCTCAAATGAACCAGGGTTTTAGATTTAGAATGTAGAAGAAACCCTAAATTAGTCACTACCAACATAAAATAAGTGTTTGGTGGACCTTACTGGAGTGCTAGGGATGCAAAATGGTGGGGAGACACTAGATTATTTGATAAGGAAATAAATTATGCCTAACTTATCATCAGCCAAGAACATCAAAGCTCAATATCAACCATCGAAATTTCACACACTAACTTTCCAACATCCAGTGGATGTGGGAAAGTTTGTCTCTGAAATTTCTCTGGTGTAAAGTGAGCGGGGATGTTCTTGGTTGATGATAAGGTAGGCAGAATTTATTTCCTTATCAGAAAAACTAGTGTCTCCCCACCATTTCTTATCTCTAACACTCTATTAAGCTCCACCAATCGATGAGCTTGTGTTGGCAGTGTTAGACTCCTATACCAATAGGTGTCATTTTTCATGATTGTCTTGATTGAACTATGGAATATGTTCAAACCTTTTTCTTGAGCAAAGGTGTTCCATATTCTTGAAAAACCAAAAAATCAAAAAATTTAAAAAATGTAAAGAGGGTATACCCTAAAAGAAAATTCAAAGGGTAAGAAAAATAAATTGGTCAAAAAAGTGAAAGAAATGAACCCCAAACAAAAATAGACCAAGGAAAGTGTGCAAATCCAAATGCCACTACTATTTCATTTTTTGTAAATAAGTAATTGTGTGCAGCTTGTCAAACTTTTGCCACAATTTATGAAGAGTCAAACTGTTTAAACTTGACTTATTCATATTTCAATTTCATGTTATAGAATAGAGAGTAAATATCTGACCAAACAGTTTAATCTTGGCAGATAAGTAGATAGGTAGAGTTAATAAAAGGTGCTCAACAGTTTAATCTGAGCCCTTGGATGTAATAAGGGTAGAATTAGATAGATTTTCTTTGTAAAAGAAAAGAAGATTGATAAGGGTTTTCAAGTCCAAATGCACCCTAATAAAGAAGAGAAAATGGTAGTGTCAAGTAGATAGGGTAGGTAGATGGTGTTGCAAAGTTTTATATCATGAGTGATGGTGCTAAATATGTTTGATCTTTTACCTTCATCACAAGTACTGAAGCAAGAAATGCACTGGAAAATTCAAAGAAAGCAAAGTCAAAATCATTAACTTCCCACATCACTTTTTCCCTAAGTTTTTACTAATTTCCCCAAAAGTGTTAAGGTATTTGGAGATCAAAGGGGCTCAAGGCATTTCCTTGACTTTTGGAGGGACCGGACCCTCGGCCTAATGATTAAAAAAGACCTAAGTACTTGAGATTATTTGTCATTATAAATTCACCTTTTACCTTTTCCTAAGTAAAATCCTATTTTGCTTAGGAAAATCATGAAAAATTCCACAAGAAACCCTCAAGATTACTTATTATTCTAAGTCTAAGTGTTGAAGTTGAGATATGATAATTTACTTCAGAAATCTTCACTTTGTTAGACATGTTAAGTATTTTGAGTTCCCTTGTCCCTTTGTCTTATTAACATTTAACTCTATTTACTAAATCCCTAGTAAAATGCCTTATCCTAAGTATATAAATCCTTTTATATAAATATCCAAAAAACTCCTCTATTATATAGTTTAGCCAAAATATTTATTTCCCAATTAATCATTAAAAACTCGCATCATACGCCCTTTGGCTAAATGTATCCTTGTATCATAGTCCCGCCCCTTATGGTAATTAAATAATGTTTATTTATTACCATATAATAAGAAATATCGAAACAACATTTAAACATATAATTTTATATGTTTAACACAAAAAACGATAAACCCGAAGTTTTATTTTTTAAAACAAAAACTTTGGAAAAACCCCATGCCACTGTGGCTCATCCACCTGGCATCCCACCCGACACTTTGACAGTAATGGAGGCCCGCGCGCAAAGTTCCTTATCCCGACCCTTTATAACCATTGGGATTAATTAATTATCAGAATTAATTAATAATCAATTTTTTCCGCCTATTAGATGCCCCCTGGGATACTTAATAGAATTAATCACGTTTAAAACCCCACCGGGCCCGCGTGATAACTACCCCACCATCTCTCCATCCTTTCAACCATTAGATCACCCCTCCATAGATCTAAGGCTAACACTCATTCCGCTAGCCATCCAATACTCGAACATTAACCCGTAGGGGCACGGTGGTATTGGAATAGTACTCCAGCCACGTGTCACTCGCCCAATGGAATCGCTCCCTCCGCGCTCAATACCACCTTTGCCCATAAGCGGTGCGGGGATTACCACTTACCGCCCAACCCCTGCCACACGCCAGCCCGTACCGAAGTGACGTCATTCCTCGAAAAACTAAAAACCCCTTTTTGACTTTGGAAATAAAACAATTTTTTTTTTTTTTTATGTCATTTTCGTTATTTGAAAGCGACTGTGCCTTCCGCCAAGAAATTCGAATTTTCATTAAAATCCACTGTTCTATTCGATTTCGCTCCAGAATTCAGCCGGACCTGTGTTTGAGCATCATCTTGCCACAACCTGATACCTGTTAAAACCCAGTTTGCCTCCAAGAACAGGTATTTATTCTATTTGCGCTCTGAACTTTAGAAGAAACTGTGTTCTTTGTTTTCTCCGCTGGATTAGTGATTAAGTCTTATCGCTAAGATCATTCCCTGAGGTATAAAACTGTGAATTTTTCTCCTGAAACTGCAATTGTGCCAATTTCTCTCATTTAAACTGAAATCACGACATTCCTATGAAGAAAACCCAAAAACTTCCATTTTGAATCCACAAGAACCAAAATGGAAGCTCCGGCAGCCCTGAATGTGACTCCACTGAATGCCCCCCACAGAGAGTTAGAATATTTTCCCTTAGTGGATAAAGACTTCCAAATTAAAGACTTGCATTTTGATGAAAGCCCCCTTCTGAGTTTTTGTCGCTGCAGAGACGATTATTCGAAAGGGAAAGATGTCATTGGATTGTGGGAATCCAATCTCCCGAGATATCTCATCCCCTCAGTCATTTCTTTCCCAGAAATTATCCACTATTTCCATTCTAACTATGATCCCACTCAAAGAGTTGTAATATCCCCTGACCAGAGTGTTCTTTTCCCTATTACTTCCCAAGCCATCAATGCAATGCTACACTTTGAACCTGATCAAGAGCTAGCACCTTTTTCCATGGAAGAACTGATTGAAAAATCTAATCAATTAACCCCAGAAAAATTGAAGTCCATTTGCCAAAATTTCATGTTGCCTGAACATCAACCTAAGGGACCTCCTCCCTATGGTGTTTATTATTTCACTAAGTTGGGAAGGCTCATCCTAAATATGATATCTTTTGTCTTGGGTTTCAATACAAGTGAATATGTTGATGAAATAACCTTGGTTTTGTTGTCTATTTTTACTCCTGGGCAACCTCCTGAAGTTAAATATGACTTTGCCTCTTTCATAGCTAATAAAATCCATGACCAGTTTATGAGGCTAAATGATGAGAAAGTGTTTAAATATTCCTCAGTTATTTATCATCTCATTATCTACTATCAATCATAAAAATTCCCTTTCCCTGTTAAAAAGCTTGATGCAAAGGGAAACCCTAGGTCAGTTATATTTTGGTCTCCCATAATTCACTCTTCCTCTGATTCTCCCTATTCCTATGTTGAGTTTATCGATCTTTTTGTATATCCTGCAACTGCCTTGTTAACAGGAATTCCTCCTCCAAGACTCAGTAATGAAATCAAGAAGACCTTGCAGCTTTCAAGGACATATAAAGTTGGAGACTGGTATCTATATCAAAACCATTCAGTCGTTAGAATCTATGGATGTGAATTACATCCCTTCAAGTTGCCAAGATATGTGCCCATGAGACTTTTTGCCTTGGAATATTTCAGGCAAATGAATAATTCAGATGTGATTCATTTTTGTAGTGTAAAAAAGGAAGCCCAACTCAGGATTAAAATTCAATTAGGTCCCTTCATATGTAACTCTAGGGATGCTGAGCACGAAGCAGAAGTTATACTTCAAAACCATTGCAAGTTCCAAAGAAGTTTTCGTTGGGTTCCTTATGATCCATTTGGTTTTATCTGTGAAAAAATAATAAAGAAAAAATCATCCCCTTACATGCACCTCAAGATTCCTGAAATAGAAAAATATGCCAATCAAGATGAATGGGTGGAAGAAACACTAGTTGAAGAAGAAAGTGAAGAGGAAAAAATGAACAAAATTATGAAAGATCTTGAGAAGAAGTATGACCTAGAATCTTGTGGTAAAGTGTAGGTATCTCACATTGGCACTTCTTCAGCAGCAAATCTACAGTAGAGATTACAGGAAGGCAGTTCATCAATTGCAGCAGAGACAAAAGGCAAAGGAAAGGAACCTGAAATACAGGTCATTGAAACTTTAATCATGGCAGAGAAACCTCAAACTTCCAGAGCACCTGATCAATCACAAGTTTCTCCCACTCAGGTAAATCATCCACAAGCTCCAGAACTACAAACTCCATCCAATGTGGAAATAGGAAAGAAAAGGCAGGTTCCAGATACTACACCTCCCAAAGAAACCTCAAAGCTACATCAAGCTAAAAAGCAGAAACCCGATCCACTTCCAGATGTGGAAATCATAGATGAGGTGTTTGATGATGGAAGAGAAGATAGTCAACTAACTGGTTCTGTTAGTATGACACCCACAGATCAGAAATAAAAAGCTTTGAAAAAGCAGTTGAGTACTGAAGTATCCTCTTTTAAGCCACCAAAAACAGATACAGGTGATATAAAAAGAACTTTCATTAATATAAAGGAAAAGAATGATCCATTGAGAATGAAAGTATATGATCAATATCTAAAAATGGCTCCACATAATCAGGAGAGGTTAATGTCAGCATTTGATATTTCACAAGGCAAAATGATGATGAGCCACTTCAAGTCCAAGGTGCCAAAACCTATGACAGCAGCTGATTATATTAGAACAAATTTTGAGGTCCTGGCAAAGGACATTCATCCTTTGGACCAAATAGAGCTGCATAAACAAACTGGGGAAATGGTGTATTCCACTCTTACTAATAAGGCCATGGCAGCCCTAACGCTGCAAGATTCTTTAAATAACAGAAGCGCCCAATTGCAAATTGAGAAGGCCTCTTCTCAGGCCAAAGATAACAGAATAAAGTCTTTGGAAGACATAATCATCAGCTTGGGGCACAACCCCAAAGTTATTAAAAGCATTGAGGCACTAATAAAGAATAAAGATGATGACATAGCTGCACTGAGAAAGCAGCTGAAATTTCCAGCCTCAAGGCATCCCCAGACCCAAGAAGTTTTGAAGGGAAATTCACAGGAAGAGGTAATGGAGTTGATCTTAAAAGTGACTGAGCAACTAAGTGAAACTGAGAAAGAATTGGAACAAGCTTTACAGGAAAAGGAAGCTATCAGGCAGGCATCCATCACAGAAGCTACTACAACCACAGGTACTACAACAGCAGATCAACAAACACAGCCAGCGCAGGTAAACACTTCTGGTCTGAGTTCTAATGAATTAATAAAACAAATGGAAAGTTTACAACTAAGGGTCACAGAACTTCAAACCACAAAATTGCAATTAGTAAATCTGGAACAGAAATATGATACATCTAAGAAGACAGTTGCTGATAATACCAGGGAAATAAAAAGGTTAGAAAATTTGGTTAAGGGTTTAGAAAACGACCTTTCATTAGAAAAGCCTTTGAGGGAAATAAATGAAATTATTTGGGGTAATATAATTGAGTTAATAAAATATATTTGGCCCTCTGTTCAAGCAATTTTTGAACAAAATGATTTGATTAAAATAGCTCAGGAAGAAATAAACAGAACAAGAAATGAATTAAGAGGTAGACATGAGCAGGCCAATCAACTTATTCAATTTTTGAACACCCGGACTAAGCAACAGTTTGCAGTATTAGGAATTGAGGATAGGATCGGCACTGTTTTGGAAATAAAACGAGTTTTCATCAAAAGAACTTTTATGCAGAATTTGGAAAGGAAGTGCTCAGATATTTTGGTTGATATTAATACTTTCAGAGAAAAATTTCAGGCTTTGTTGGACAGTGGGTTAACTAGTCCTATGCTCTCAGAGGACCAGAAAATGGACCTCGAAACCTATGTAAAGAAAATAGATATCCATGCTCAAAATACAACTGCTTGTTCTATCAGTTTGCCAGAAGCAACGTTGCCAACAGGGAGAAATCTTTATGACAGATTGAAGAATTTATTTTAGCTTTAACATAAAATAAAGTATTTGTTCCCTGATCAGCCCACTTTTTACAAACTCATAGAAGCAGATGAGACATTGAGAAAACTCAAAAGGACCATAATAGCAGAAGATCAATGGTGGAAAGACTTATTGGAAATTTTATAAAATTTATCTTTAGGTTGAGAATTTTATCTTTTTACTATCAAGTCAAAGATTAAAAAATGAGCACAGATGAAAGAGTATCAGTTACACAAGTTAAAGAGTATTCGTAGAAACAAGGAGTGTCAAACAAGCAAAATAATTACTCCAAGGGACAGCATCGAGCCCTATTATAGCACCTGCCTCCAGCACGTCCTCAAAAGCAGGAAACAGCACACCAGCAATTATTTTTCGTCCTATCTATGAGACCATTTGTCTCCTTTTTATTGTAAATTACTCGTGAGTCAACCTAGATTATTGGCTAGGTTAGTGTGAGATTTTTTCAATTATTTTGTGTATAAATAAACCCTCAAAGAGAGTATTGAGGGTGGATTCTATTACTTGGCTGTGACATTGAAGTTTTTGGATGACAATTTGAAGCTCAGGACTTTTTGTAGGATTCATGTGTCGGACTGCAGTTCAATAAGTCTTTCTATCCTATGTCTTAAGTTTTATATCAGTTTATAATATCATTGTGTCCATTTTTGAATAATTTACATAAAGGATTGAGTTAGAATTTACTTGATTGTACTCTAATTTTAGATGTGATTATTCTTAATGTTTTCCTCTAAATTGGTTATAAGCACGAATTCTTAAATTCTCTTGCTTTGCTAATTTAAACATTCTTGGTTACGATAATAAAGAATTCTTCACTGCTCTTTGTTTGTAATCATTTCATTTCTTTCTTTTGAACATGGTGAAAGATTCTTAGCTACCTTTCATCCCTTCAAACCCATTCCATCCACTTTAAATTTTAAGGATTGTTCTCTGTTTGGCTATCTTGCCCTGTAAAGCCATCTTGTGTGTAGAATAGAAATCCAGTAAAGCCATCCTTTGACTCCATAGCCCAATGGACTGAAAATCTTCAACCTTGCCCTTAGTTGACGGATTCCACCATTCAAACAAAATCAAAACTCTTGGATATATAACTAGCCTAAAACTTTCTAAGAACAAAGATAAATCATAAAGAGAGAGCCCTCTCTGGATGCAGATTGGCTAGATTCTGCATCTGAAGGTTGGTTTATGGTTACCTCGGGTATACTTTCCTTTCCCACAACTTCAAGGAAAACCTGAGTGATAACATAGTTGCGACCATACTGGGGACCTGAATCATTTTTATTTGTTAATATTGTTCACTTATAAGATATAGACAGAGTCTGAAGATCAGCCAGGTAGCCTTTGAAATTGCTTTTGCTCTGCAATTGCAAAAGTAAATAAATGCTGCTTCAGTCTATCTCTGATTTAGCTTATACACTGAACCTTAGTTTCAAAATGTTTAATCAGACTCTCTAGTTTAACAGATCTTTGAGAAAATTTTAATCATACATCATCATTTCTTGAAGAATTTGTAGAAGTTGTATTTATTCTTTCAATTAAAACCGAAAATCCAAAAACACATAGTCTAAGAAAACTGGCTTCAGAAAGGATTCGTCATACTAGGTCAAATCCTGACCCTAATCCACCACCAATATTTGAGAATCCAAATCTGATTCCTAGGATTCTTAGAAGACAAGGAAGTCAAGAAAGTTCTGAAAGAGGAAGTCAAGAGAGTTCAGGAAGTTCTAGACCACTTTCTAGATCTGCATCTTGTCCCATGAAAATTATATATATTGATGAAATTCCATTTGATGCACGATTTGAAACATCCTTATTTGTGAATTTTTCTGAAACCGAATTATCCAGATTAGTTCCATATCCATTTTTTTTTGAAGATTTTCAATTCAGATTTGTTTCGCATCACCTTGACAGAAAATTACAGAACTCTATTCAATCGGAACAAACCTTTGAAGAAAGTTCAAACATCTCTGTAATTACCGAAGCTTCTACAAGTTCAGTTACTTTTTCTCAAGCTTTTCAAACACCTTTCACCCCTTCTACTCCTCCATCTCTGCCTACCAGACCATCAACTCCTGTTACCCCACTATATCTTCCAATGGTCAATCGATACGCCCCTTTACAGTTACCAGCCAACCCTGTTGCTTTGCCCCAAGATTACTAGAGTAAGAACACACCTTCTGATGGATCAGGTACTTACACAGCACAAAAACACACCAAAAGGATGACCGATTACTTTGAGTTTTATGAAATTGATACTGATGATGTCCGAATGAGAATTTTTGTTCAGAGTCTCACTGGAGAAGTTAGGACATGGTTTAGAGCTCTTACTCCAAACAACATTGCTGATTTACCAGCTTTATATATAGCATTTTTGAACAGATGGGAGAAGAAGAAGGATCCTCTTCAGATCCTATCAGAATTTGAAAAATTAAGGAGAAGACCAAATGAAACAGTACAAGATTACATCATTAGATTTAATGAAGCCTACAACGCAGTGCCTTAAAACCTTAGACCACCTCCAGACTTAGTATTGGTTAAATTTCCTGATGGTTTTGACTCAGACATATCATATTCACTCAGGGAAAGAGCACCTCAAACCTTAGAGGAAATGCAAAGCATTGTGGTCAGTGTGGAAGCAAACCTTATAGAAAAACGAGCCAAGGCTAGGGCCGAAAGAAGAATGCCTGTAAATGAAGAACCTTAGCTTTTGAAAAGAAGCTGGATGCAATCATTAAAGGTATGGAAAGATTAGGAGACAGAGTGGAGACCATTGAAAGAAAGTCTTCTAGTGATAATCAGAATGTTGCAAGAAACCCAAAATTTAGGAGAAATCAGAATCAAAATATTGGAAAGAATGTCCTTGATCAAAACATTAGGCCACCTTTCCAAGAAAATTTTGTTGAGGGATCAACTTCTGAAGAACCTACAGAGGATGTGGAAATAAACAATGTAACTGGAAAACAAAATGAACCAGAAGTCTTCCTATCTCAGGATGATCAGGAGAATCAAATCCTTGAAACATTCCAAACTCATTCAGGAGAGACTTTTGATTTCAAAGAAGGCTATGACACAGCAATCTACGACGTTCATAAGCAGTATAATTTGAGAAGTAGACGAATTGATGTGCCTCAGAATAGCAAACAGAGAACTGTAAAACAAAATTTCAAAGGTAAAGATAACCTACCTCTTGTGCCAAACATTCCCCCTGTACAAATTTTATCTAGGACAACTCCTAACCCTTCAAGTCCAATAATTGAAGATGTATCTGACAAACAACCAAACAATAAACAACAATCTAATACTTTTCCTCCTGTAGGAAACGTAGAAGAAACAGTAGAAGTTAGTTCAGAAACACCTTCAAATCAAAATTCCACTCATGAAAAAGAGAAAAACATTGAAGACTCAAAAAACAGAGAAAACCCAACTATGCAAAACACTAAAACTCAAACAGAAAAACCTTTTATTTTAGAGGTTGAAATAGGCAAACTAAAGATAGCAGTTCCTTTATCAGAATTAGCTAAACATGATGTCTATAGAAGTCAAATCAGCAAAACCCTAAACATTAACATTACTGGAATGGATGATTCAGTGAATATTCTTGATGATCAACCTAAACTCCTTTTTGGCCCTGAAGTTAATTGAAAACCAAAAAGTGGAGGAACACCTCCATTTTATGTAAGTTTGAATGTTCATGATAAGATACTCCATAATGCAATGCTTGATTCTAGAGCATCTCACAATTTGATGCCAAAAGTTGTGATGGAAAGATTAAATCTAGATATTACCAGACCTTACAAAGATTTATTTTCCTTTGATTCCAGTCAAGTAAGATGTTTAGGTTTGATTAAATATTTGTGTGTTACTTTAGTACAGTACCCTGCTAAATCTGTTTTGATGGATATAGTAGTGGCTGATATCCCTCCTAAATATGGTATGTTATTGTCTAGATCCTGGGGTGCTAAACTTGGAGGATCTATTCAACTCGACATGTCATATGCCACTATCTCAGTATTTGGTCAACCTAAAAGATTATATAGAGAAACCTTGATGAAGTACTTGGTGAGTAGCCATGAGAAGCCTGAAAACTTCCCTGTCTATTCAGTGCATTCTGATATGGATTCTTTCATCCTTTACAATGCTGAAATGGACCTTCCAACTGAGCTAGAAGCACCTGAAAAGGAGACCACAAACAAAACTACTGTTAAAATTGAAGAGATTTCTGAAAACAACGAAACACCAGATGAGTAAGAAATATCAGAAGAAACTAAACAACTAGCTCCTGTCAAGAAACATTTTAAAACAATTGATGAGGATTATGAACATGAAATTCTATGGCATTTAGAATTTGATGGATCTGTAAACAAATTAGGAGCAAGAGCTGGGATTTGGTTACATAATATTGAAAATAATCATGCTGAGGGTCATGCTTATAGGTTGAATTTCAAATGCACTAACAACATGGCAGAGTACGAAGCTCTTTTATTAGGGCTTAAACATGTCAAGAAGTTAGGAGCTATTAGGGTATCAATCATAGGATATTCCGAACTAATTATTCAACAAATTAAAGGAGAATGCTCAACAAAAGACATGAGATTGAAACAATACAGAGAAACGGTTGTGGAAATTCTCAACACCTTTCTACAAGCTCAACTTGCCAAGATTCCAAGGAAACAAAATTTGCATGCTCACAGTCTCGCAATGTTTGCTAGTACATGTAAATTACCTTTTGATCCTAATCATCAGTTTTCAGCTGAGATTAGACATAGGCCTGCGATACCAGACAATCTTTTGAATTGGAAAGTATTTGTGAATAATAATCAAATCAATAGTTTTTTGACACTTCAGAATGAGTTTTCTAACTGTAATATAGATGAAGACATAACTATTGATGAATTTGATCAAGAAAAAGAACAAAAAATAGATATTTCAATAGAGAATGCAATTCATATGCTGCACCCAACCACATTCACTGAAAAATACATGCATAATTTGAAACACATGGGATCTGATGAGATCATGGAAGATGAGACAGAAATCATGAATTTAAAAGATAATCATTTGCCCAAAGGATTAACTCATTTGGAAGATCTTTTTGACTCAAATGATATTCCATTTAGACCTAAAATGGAACCTGTTAAGGCTGATATGGAAGAATGCAACTTAGGAACTCCAGAAAATTCCAAAATGGTTAAGTTGTCCAAATCTCTTCCAAAAGATCAAAAGGTTAAATACGTTGAACTATTAAAAGAATTCCAGGATGTTTTTTCCTGGAGTTATGAAGATCTTAAATCATATGATACATCCATCATTCAACACACTATACCTTTGAAACCAAATCAGAAACCTTTCAAACAGAAACTTAGAAGAATAAATCCTATTTTATTGCCTTCAATTGAAAAGGAAATTAAAAGAATGTTTGAAGCAGGGATTATAGCTCCTATTAGGTTCTCAGAATGGGTTTCCAATCTAGTACCAACACGGAAAAAGACAGGAGAAATTAGACTGTGTGTCGATTTAAGAAATTTGAATAAAGTTTCTTTAAAGGATAACTATCCTTTGCCGAAAATGGATCATATTCTACAAAGGGTAGTAGGATCTTCGAGAATATCTCTACTGGATGGATTTTCAGGGTACAACCAGATTCTGGTTCATCCTGATGATCAGGATAAAACAACATTCACTACACCATGGGGTAGGTTTAAATATGTCAAAATGCCATTTGGACTCAAGAATGCAGGAGCTACATTTCAAAGAGCAATGGACATTGCTTTTGCTAAAGAAATACATGATTTTCTGGTTATTTATCTAGATGATTTAACTATTTTTTCTAAAACAGATCAAGAACATTTAGATCATTTAAGGCAAGTATTTATAAAATGCAGAAAATATGGGATTTCTTTAAACCCTAAAAAGTCATTGTTTGGTTTGGAAGAAGGAAAGATTTTAGGTCATATTATTTCTAAAGATGGCATTAGGATTGATCCAGAACGAATACAAGCAATTTTGCAGATACCTCACCCCAGAAACATAAAAGAGTTGCAAGCATTCATAGGAAAGATTAATTTCTTGAGAAGATTTATTTCTATTTTAGCTGAGTTACTTAGATTGCTTACTAACATGTTGAGGAAAGATTCAAGCATTGACTGGACTGTAGAAGCCAAACAATCATTCGAAGAAATTAAAATGGCTTTAACAAGAACACCAGTTCTGACCAGTCCTAAATTTGACAGAGATTTCATTATTTTTTCATTTGCTTCTGAACATATTGTCACAGCTGTTTTACTTCAAAAAGATGATCAAGGGTGTGAAAAGCCAATATCATTTTTTAGTAAAGCACTGAGGGATGCATCTTTGAAATACAATATTATGGAAAAACAGGCTTTTGCATTGGTAAAAGAAATTAAAGATTTCAGAGTTTATATATTATATTCTCATGTGATAGCTTATGTGCCTAATGCAGTAGTTAAAGACATCTTGACTCAAGATGGCATTGAAGGCAAACGAGGTAAGTGGATAGCTACCATTTTAGAATACGATATTGAGATTAAACCAACAAAACTCATAAAAGGTCAAGGTTTAGCTCAACTAATGACTGAAACTAATTGCCAAGCCTTAGATATTAACGAACTGGATAACGAACAGGAGATGGCGACTCCCCAGATCAGTCAAACCTTTTTAGATTCACCCTGATACACTGATATTATTCATGTTTTATTAAACCTACAAGCTCCTCTAGGCTTGTCCAGAACCAAACAAATATTTTTGAAAATGACATCTTTGAAATATTGTATTTTAGATGGAACTCTATTTTGGAAAAATCATGAAGGAATCTTATTGAATTGTCTATTAAAAGATGAAGCTGATAAAGTTCTCAATGAATTTCATGCAGGGGATTGTGGAGGACATCTCTACTGGAAATCAACTGCAGACAAAATTTTAAGGGCTGGGTTTTATTGGCCAACCTTATTTTCTGATGTTAAGAAATTTGTAACATCTTGTCATAAATGTCAGATATTTGAGGGTAAAAGAAAGTTGTTACCTTTGCCATTAAAACCAATTTCCACAGAAAGACCTTTTCAACAATGGGGATTAGATTTTATTGGAGAAATTCATCCCCCTTCTTCAGGGCAACACAGATGGATTTTAACTGCCACAGACTACTTCACTAAATGGATTGAAGCCATCCCATGCAGACAGGCCAATGATTCTGTAATTATAGGGTTTTTAGAAACAAATATACTTTCAAGATTTGGCTGTCCAGAAAAGATTATAACAGACAATGCTGCTGCATTTAAATCAAAGAAAATGATTAGTTTCTGCAATAAATATCATATTACTTTAGGCCATTCAACAGCCTATTACCCTCAGGGTAATGGACTAGCATAATCCTCCAATAAAAGCCTGATTAATATCATTAAGAAATTGTTGGAAGAAAATAAAAAGAACTGGCACAAGAAACTGACCAATGCATTGTGGGCAGACAGACTTACAACTAAGAAATCAATTGGGACTAGTCCATATGAATTAGTTTATGGCCTTGAAGCAAGATTCCCATCATCTTTAGGAATTCCTGTTATGAAATTACTTCAGGAGGCTCAAGTGGAAACAAATGACATTCAGAGAAGAATTAATCAAACAATTCAATTGCAGCAAACCAGAGAAGAAGTATACCAAAAATCTCAAGTCTTGCAGGAAAAGTTAAAGAAAATGTTTGATAAAAGGACTAAAGTAGAAGATTTTCAACTAGGTGATAAAGTCCTAAGATGGGATTCTAGAAGAGAAGAAAAAGGGAAACATGGGAAATTTGATTTCTTATGGAAAGGGCCTTATATCATTCATGCCTTGCAGGGAAACAACACATACTTTTTGAAGAATTTGGACAATTCAAAAGCTAAGGAAGGACCAGTCAATGGTCGAATGCTGAAGCATTATTTTGATCCTATTTACTAGGAGGTTTTGATTTTTCTAACTTGTACATAATATATCCTTTTCTAATGCAGTTTTGATTGGATGGTGACTTCTTCAAGTTGAAGCCCGAAGTGAAGGCCCTAAGCTTCAAAAGTTCCACTATCATATGTACAATAAATCTATCAGAAGAAGGATATTACATGTTCGGACTGAAGACATTTTTGAGGCATCTAACCTGCTGCTCTTGACTTTTCACAAGGAAAAGCCATCCCCAAGTGGAGCCAGTGTTAGACTCCTATACCAATAGGTGTAATTTTTCATGATTGTCTTGATTGAACTATGGAATATGTTCAAACCTTTTTCTTGAGAAAAGGTGTTCCATATTCTTGAAAAACCCAAAAATCAAAAAATTTAAAAAATGTAAAGAGGGTATACCCTAAAAGAAAAATCAAAGGGTAAGAAAAATAAAATGGTCAAAAAAGTGAAAGAAATGAACCCCAAACAAAAATAGACCAAGGAAAGTGTGCCAATCCAAATGCCACTACTATTTCATTTTTTGTGAATAAGTAATTGTGTGCAGCTTGTGAAACTTTTGCCACAATTTATGAAGAGTCAAACTGTGTAAACTTGACTTATTCATATTTCAATTTCATGTTGTAGAATAGAGAATAAATATCTGACCAAATATTTTAATCTTGGTAGATAAGTAGATAGGTAGAGTGAATAAAAAGTGCTCAACAGTTTAATCTGAGCCCTTGAATGTAATAAGGGTAGAATTAGATAGATTTTCTTTGTAAAAAGAAAAAGATTGATAAGGGTTTGCAAATCTAAATGCACCCTAATAAAGAAGAGAAAATGGTAGTGCCAAGTAGATAGGGTAGGCAGATGGTGTTGCAAAGTTTCATATGCTGAATGATGGTGCTAAATATGTTTGATCTTTTACCTTCATCACAAGTACTAAAGCAAGAAATGCACTGGAAAATTCAAAGAAAGCAAAGTCAAAATCATTAACTTCCCACATCACTTTTTCCCTAAGTTTTTACTAATTTCCCCAAAAGTGCTAAGGTATTTGGAGATCAAAGGGGCTCAAGGCATTTCCTTGACTTTTGGAGGGACCGGACCCTCGGCCTAATGATTAAAAAAGACCTAAGTACTTGAGATTATTTGTCATTATAAATTCACCTTTTACCTTTTCCTAAGTAAAATCCTATTTTGCTTAGGAAAATCATGCAAAATTCCACAAGAAACCCTCAATATTACTTATTATTCTAAGTCTAACTGTTGAAGTTGAGATATGATAATTTACTTCAGAAATCTTCACTTTGTTAGACATGTTAAGTATTTTGAGTTCCCTTGTCCCTTTGTCTTATTAACATTTAACTCTATTTACTAAATCCCTAGTAAAATGCCTTATCCTAAGTATATAAATCCTTTTATATAAATATCAAAAAAACTCCTCTATTATAAAGTTTACCCAAAATATTTATTTCCCAATTAATCATTAAAAACTCGCATCGTACGCCCTTTGGCTAAATGTATCCTTATATCATAGTCCCGCCCCTTATGGTAATTAAATAATGTTTATTTATTACCATATAATAAGAAATATCGAAACAACATTTAAACATATAATTTTATATATCTAACACAAAAAACAATAAACCCGAAGTTTTATTTTTTAAACCAAAAACTTTGGAAAAACCCCATGCCACCATGGCTCATCCACCTGGCATCCCACCGGACACTTTAACAGTAATGGAGGCCCGCGCGCAAAGTTCCTTACCCCGACCCTTTATAACCATTGGGATTAATTAATTATCAGAATTAATTAATAACCAAACTTTTCCGCCTATTAGACGCCCCCCGGGATACTTAATAGAGTTAATCATGTTTAAAACCCCGCCGGGCCCGCGTGATAACTACCCCACCATCTCTCCGTCCTTTCAACCGTTAGATCACCCCTCCACAGATCTAAGGCTAACACTCATTCCGCTAGCCATCCAATACCCGAACATTAACCCGCGGGGGCACGGTGGTATTGGAATAGTACTCCAGCCACGTGTCACTCGCCCAATGGAATCGCTCCCTCCGCGCTCAATACCACCTTTGCCCATAAGCGGTGCGGGGATTACCACTTACCGCCTAACCCCTGCCACACGTTAGCCCGTACCGAAGTGACGTCATTCCTCGAAAAACTAAAAACCCCTTTTTGACTTTGGAAATAAAACAAATTTTCGTGTTTTTTATGTCATTTTCGTTATTTGAAAGCGACTGTGCCTTCCGCTAAGAAATTCAAATTTTCACTAAAATCCACTGTTCTATTCGATTTCGCTCCAGAATTCCGCCGGACCTGTGTTCGAGCATCATCTTGCCACAGCCTGATACCTGTTAAAACCCAGTTTGCCTCCAAGAACAGGTATTTATTCTATTTGCGCTCTGAACTTCAGAAGAAACTGTGTTCTTTGTTTTCTCCGCTGGATTAGTGATTAAGTCTTATCGCTAAGATCATTCCCTAAGGTTTAAAACTGTGAATTGTTCTCCTGAAACTGCAATTGTGCCAATTTCTCTCATTTAAACTGAAATCACGACATTCCTGTGAAGAAAACCCAGAAACTTCCATTTTGAATCCACAAGAACCAAAATGGAAGCTCCGGCAGCCCTGAATGTGACTCCACTAAATGCCCCCCACAGAGAGTTAGAATATTTGCCCTTAGTGGATAAAGACTTCCAAATTAAAGACTTGCATTTTGATGAAAGCCCCCTTCTGAGTTTTTTTCACTGCAGAGACGATTATTCGAAGGGGCAAGATGTCATTGGATTGTGGGAATCCAATCTCGCGAGATATCTCATCCCCTCAGTCATTTCTTTCCCAGAAATTATCCACTATTTCCATTCTAACTATGATCCCACTCAAAGAGCTGTAATATCCCCTGACCAGAGTGTTATTTTCCCCATTACTTCCCAAGCCATCAATGCAATGCTACACTTTGAACCTGATCAAGAGCTAGCACCTTTGTCCATGGAAGAACTGATTGAAAAATCTAATCAATTAACCCCAGAAAAATTGAAGTCCATTTGCCAGAATTTCATGTTGCCTGAACATCAACCTAAGGGACCTCCTCCCTATGGTTTTTATTATTTCACTAAGTTGGGAAGGCTCATCCTAAATATGATATCTTTTGTCTTGGGTTTCAATACAAGTGAATATGTTGATGAAATAACCTTGATTTTGCTGTCTATTTTTACTCCTGGGCAACCTCCTGAAGTTAAATATGACTTTGCCTCTTTCATAGCTAATAAAATCCATGACCAGTTTATGAGGCTAGATGATGAGAAAGTGTTTAAATATTCCTCAGTTATTTATCATCTCATTATCTACTATCAATCAGAAAAATTCCCTTTCCGTGTTAAAAAGCTTGATGCAAAGGGAAACCCTAGGTCAGTTATATTTTGGTCTCCCATAATTCACTCTTCCTCTGATTCTCCCTATTCCTATGCTGAGTTTATCGATCTTTTTGTATATCCTGCAACTACCTTGTTAACAATAATTCCTCCTCCAAGACTCAGTAATGAAATCAAGAAGACCTTGCAGCTTTCAAGGACATATAAAGTTGGAGACTGGTATCTATATCAAAACCATTCAGTCATTAGAATCTATGGATGTGAATTACATCCCTTCAAGTTGCCAAGATATGTGCCCATGAGACTTTTTTCCTTGGAATATTTCAGGAAAATGAATAATTCAGATGTGATTCATTTTTGTAGTGTAAAAAAGAAAGCCCAACTCAGGATTAAAAGTCAATTAGGTCCCTTCATATGTAACTCTAGGGATGCTTTGCACGAAGCAGAAGTTATACTTCAAAACCATTGCAAGTTCCAAAGAAGTTTTCGTTGGGTTCCTTATGATCCATTTGGTTTTATCTATGAAAAAAGAATAAAGAACAAATCATCCCCTTACATGCACCTCAAGATTCCTGAAATAGAACAATATGCCAATCAAGATGAATGGGTGGAAGAAACACTAGTTGAAGAAGAAAGTGAAGAGGAAAAAATGAACAGAATTATGAAAGATCTTGAGAAGAAGTATGACCTAGAATCTTGTGGTCAAGTGCAGGTATCTCACATTGGCACTTCTTCAGCAGCAAATCTACAGCAGAGATTACAGGAAGGTAGTTCATCAATTGCAGCAGAGACAAAAGGCAAAGGAAAGGAACCTGAAATACAGGTCATTGAAAATTTAATCATGGCAGAGAAACCTCAAACTTCTAGAGCACCTGATCAATCACAAGTTTCTCCCACTCAGGTAAATCATCCACAAGTTCCAGAATTACAAACTCCATCCAATGTGGAAATAGGAAAGAAAAGGCAGGTTCCAGATACTACACCTCCCAAAGAAACCTCAAAGCTACATCAAGCTAAAAAGAAGAAACCCGATCCACTTCCAGATGTGGAAATCATAGATGAGATGTTTGATGATGGAAGAGAAGATAGTCAACTAACTGGTTCTGTTAGTATGACACCCACAGATCAGAAAGGAAAAGCTTTGAAAAAGTAGTTGAGTACTGAAGTATCCTCTTTTAAGCCACCAAAAACAGATACAGGGGATATAAAAAGAACTTTCATTAATATAAAGGCAAAGAATGATCCATTGAGAATGAAAGTATATGATCAATATCTAAAAATGGCTCCACATAATCAGGAGAGGTTAATGTCAGCATTTGATATTTCACAAGGCAAAATGATGATGAGCCACTTCAAGTCCAAGGTGCCAAAACCTATGAGAGCAGCTGATTATATTAGAACAAATTTTGAGGTCTTGGTAAAGGACATTCATCCTTTGGACCAGATAGAGCTGCATAAACAAACTGGGGAAATGGTGTATTCCACTCTTACTAATAAGGCCATGGCAGCCCTAACGCTGCAAGATTGTTTAAATAACACAAGCGCCCAATTGCAAATTGAGAAGGCCTCTTCTCAGGCCAAATATAACAAAATAAAGTCTTTGGAAGACATAATCATCAGCTTGGGGCACAACCCCAAAGATATTAAAAGCATTGAGGCACTAATAAAGAAGAAAGATGATGACATAGCTGCACTGAGAAAGCAGCTGAAATTGCCAGCCTCAAGGCATCCCCAGACCCAAGAAGTTTTGAAGGGAAATTCACAGGAAGAGATAATGGAGTTGCTCTTAAAGATGACTGAGCAACCGGGTGAAATAGAGAAAGAATTGGAACAAGCTTTACAGGAAAAGGAAGCTATCATGCAAGCATCCATCACAGAAGCTACTACAACTACAGGTACCACAACAGCAAATCAACAAACAGAGCCAGCGCAGGTAAACACTTCTGGTTTAAGTTCTGATGAATTGATAAAACAAATGGAAAGTTTACAACTAAGAGTCACAGAACTTCAAACCACAAAATTGCAATTAGAAAATTTGGAGCAGAAATATGATACATCTAAAAAGACTGTTGCTGATAATACCAGGGAAATTAAAAGATTGGAAAGATTGGTTAAGGCTTTAGAAAAAGATCTTTCATTAGAAAAGCCTTTGAAAGAAATAAATGAAATTCTTTGGGGTAATATAATTGAGTTAATAAAAAGTATTTGGCCCTCTGTTCAAGCAATTTTTGAACAAAATGACTTGATTAAAGTAGCTCAGGAAGAAATAAACAGAACAAGAGATGAATTAAGAGGCAGACCTGAGCAGGCCAATCAACTTATTCAATTTTTGAACACCCGGACTAAGCAACAGCTTGTAGTATTAGGAATTGAGGACAGGACCGGCACTATTTTGGAGATAAAAAGAGTTTTCATCAAAAGAACTTTATGCAGAATTTGGAAAGGAAGTGCTAAGATATTTTGGCTGATATTAATACTTTCAGAGGAAAATTTCAGGTTTTGTTGGACAGTGGGTTACCTAGTCCTATGCTCTCAGAGGACTAGATAATGGACCTGGAAACCTATGTTAAGAAAATAAATATCCATGCTCAAAATACAACTGCTTGTTCTATCAGTTTGCCAGAAGCAACGTTGCCAACAGGGAGAAATCTCTATGACAGGTTGAAGAATTTATTTCATCTTGAACATGAAATAAAGTATTTGTTCCCTGATCAGCCCACTTTTTACAAACTCACAGAAGCTGATGAAACGTTGAGAAAACTTAAAAGAACCATAATAGAAGAAGATCAATGGTGGAACGACTTATTGGAAATTCTATGAAAATTATCTTCAGGATGAGAATTTTATCTTTTTACTATTATGTAAAGGATAAAAATGAGCACAGATGAAAGAGTATCAGTTACACAGGTTAAAGAGTATCCGTAGAAACAAAGAGTGTCAAACAAGCTAAAGAATTACTCAAAGGGACAACATCGAGCCCTGTTATAGCACCTGCCTCCAGCACGTCCTCAAAAGCGGGAAATAGCACACCAGCAATTACTTTTTGTCCTATTTATGAGACCATTTGTCTCCTTTTTATTGTAACTTACTCATTAGTCACCCACGATTATTGGCTAGGTTAGTGTGAGATTTTTTCAATTATTTTTTGTATAAATAAACCCTCAAAGAGAGTATTGAGGGTGGATTCTATTACTTTGCTGTAACATTGAGATTTTTGGAATAAAAGCATTTTGGAGAAATTTATTCGTGGCTTACTGGATGACGATTTGAAGCTCAGGACTTTTTGCAGGATTCATGTGTTGGACTGCAGTTCAATAAGTCATTCTACCCTTTGTCTTAAGTTTTATATCGGTTTATAATATCATTATGTCCATTTCTGAATAATTTACATAAAGGATTGAATCAGAATTTACTTAATTGTACTCTGATTTCAGATGTGATTGTTCTTAATGTTTTCCTCTAAATTGGTTATAAGCATGAATTCTTAAATGCTCTTGCTTTGCTAATTTAAACACTCTTGATTACTATAATAAAGAATTCTTCATTGCTCTTTGTTTGTAATCATTTCATTTCTTTCTTTTGAACATGGTGAAAGATTCTTAGCTGCCTTTCATCCCTTCAAAATCATCCCATCCACTTTAAATTTTAAGGATTGTTCTTTGTTTGGCTATCTTGCCTTGCAAAGCCATCTTGTGTGTAGAATAGAAATCCAGTAAAGCCATCCTTTGACTCCATAGCCCAATGGACTGAAAATCTTCAACCTTGCCCTTAGTTGACGGATTCCACCATTCAAACAAAATCAAAACTCTTGGACTTATAACTAGCCTAAAACCTTCTAAGAACAAAGATAAATTATAAAGAGAGAGCCCTCTCTGGATGTAGATTGGCTAGATTCTGCATCTGAAGGTTGGTTTGTGGTTACCTCGGGTATACTTTCCTTTTCCACAACTTCAAGGAAAACCTGAGTGATAACAAGCAGTAACCAATTTAGGGTTTCTTGTGCATTTTGAATCTAAAACCCTAGTTCTTTTGAGAGAGTTAATATATGTTGAATCATTTATAGTAACTAGTCAATCATCTATCCATATTTCTTATAGCCTAGGTATTTTTTCAAATCTATCAATGTCTTTAATTTCTTCATGTCATTTGGTAGCAACCATCACACAACAACTCCCATAGATCTCAATTCAAACTCCTTACTAATATAATATAATGGATATCTACACTCAATTAGCACGTTAAATCTCCAACATTCTTTCTTAACCTCATTGGGAAATTCCTTCAGTAAATCGTTTGGACACCCCTATTGCTTGGCCTGTGATTTTGTAGTTTGCTAGGTGGTTTTTCCACCGAGACTTTCAGAAGTTGTCACTCTTATGTTTTTTTCTTGGTTATCCATAACATTGCCAAGGAATTGAAAACTCACTCTACAATATCAAAACCTAATACTTCTAGCTCAATATTAGATCACCCAACCTGAAGCCCCCAAAAATAAAAAAACTCAATATTAAATCACCCAACCCCAAGAATCACTTAACCTGAAGATATGGACGATATCCAAGCGTGAACACCACTACAAGAAAAAAAATCACACACGATGTTATCCCATGAGCACAACCACCATAATAACAACGTATAGGATTGTACCAAATATATACTTAAATATAACAAATGGACATAGGCATAGTTTGTTTTGACACCACTAGAACAACTAGTGACCCTCAAGGAGGTAGTTGTCTGAGTTTAAAGGCATTTATTTCATAATAATAACCTAAAAAATAGTTAATGTACTATAACATACAATATTATTATTTAAAATATCTATATCTTTGTATATAATCTTATAGACTATATTTTAGGGAAAAGGTGCTCGATTTGGTGCATAAATATATATTTCTTTTACCTGTTACTTGAAATGCTAATTTAGTAGACTTATTTTTTCCTTAACATGGTTATTTAGTGGACTTATTTGGCTCTCATATAGTTCAATTGCATAACAAAAACCATTAGAATTGATAATTTTAAGACAATCGTTACTCTTCTTTTTTCTCGGAGTGTCATTCCATGAAGAATTAGACTAGTATAGTTTTTTAAAAGTAAGTGTATATTTCTAGTTTGACAGTATATAGTTGAATGCATTGTTATATTAGGTTTATTTTATAAGTTATTTGTGAGTATACAAAGTGTTATTTTTTTTATCATTGCAATTTTGTTTTGAAACAATTAAGCTATATATATTGAGATCTATATCTCCAAGGGAATTTAAAAAAATAAAAAGATAGTTCAAATGGTCTATTTATAATCATCGATATCCTATACATGCTATGAATTGTGCTTTATGGATATTCAAACAAAATAACCACTCAACTCAGTGTGATGTTACCTTTCTCTGTGTGGTTTTTTGGTTGGGGGCTTCAGGTTGGGTGATTTAATATTAAGTGTAAGAATTTATAGGGTAAGTTCCGTAGATCAAAAACCAAAGGTCACTGCTCAGAAACAAATCACAAATCAGAACACTAGTATTATCACATGGTTAAAACCCTCGAAGAGGGAATTGGTCCATGGCCTGAGCCAACACAACCACTTCAGGCAACTTATTAATATAAAAAGAAAAGTTACATATGTTTCTCTCATAAATGGTTACTAGACAAATGACCATCCATGCTCTTTAAATAGTGATCATGGACCAATCGGGTGTTAAGCCACGAATCAAGTGTCATTAATACTGAGGAGAGAGTGAACTATTGGATCACTACAAATCGTGACCGTCAGATTATAAGTTACAAATGTACATAGTAAATAAACACACTTAACTCTACACTAGACTAAGTTATTCTTAACTAATTCCTATGTGTCAGAATATCCTAACATCCCCCCTTAAGAACAACTTGCAATAGGATTGAACGATTTACAAAGGTGGCACAAAAGGAGCCTATTTCCTATGTTTCTAAATATCCTAACATCCCCCCTTAAGAAAAAAGTGGGATAGGATTGAAGGATTTACAAAAGTGATACAATAGGAGAATAAAGGAGGCATTAGAGAATATCGCCCCTTAATGAAAACTTTCCTGAACTCCAAGCATGGATTGAAGGTTGGTAAAATTCGCTTCTATGAGAGCCTTTGTAAAGATATCAACTACTTGATCATTGGTTGGATAGTTTGGCACTTCAAGAACACGATTATGAATGAGATTTTTGATGAAGTGTATGTGGAGTTCAATGTGTTCCATATGATGATGCTAAGCTGGATCTTTACATAGATGAATGTCACTATGATTATGACACCAAAGTGTAGCTAGATGCTGCTGATGAAGACCAAATTCAGATAGGATCTGATGAAGCCACATGGCTTCCTTACTGGCTTCAACTGCACCATGATACTTTGCTTCGGAGTTTAGGAAATTTTTCATTAAGGGGGGATAGGCCCTAATTCCTCCTTTCTTCTCCTAGTGTATCACTTTTGTAAATTCTTCAATCCTATCCCAATTTGTTGTTAATATATTATCCTCCATTGTCTGATCGTAACTTAAGAATTGGATGTCCAGATTGTTTCTCAACAAAGGCCTTAAAGGCCAAGAACATGTTAAAAACTTCACTCTTGAGTTTTAAGAAGTATACCCAAGTTTTTTTGGAAAAATCATCAATGGAAGTTAAGAATTAATCGCAACCAGAGAAAGAAACAATAGGAAGTGGACCACAGAAATCACTATGCACAAGCTGCAAAGGGGCTGAAGCGTGCCAAGAGGCACGTTTGTAAAAACTATCCTGATGATGTTTTCCGAGAACACATCCAGAGAAAACACTATCTCGGAAAGATACCATAGGAAAACCCGTCACCATATTTTCCTTACACAGAGTTTGAAGAGAGCAATATTTTAAGTGACCAAATCGCTCATCCCAAAGTTTGCTCACTTCATCATTATCAACAACAAAAATGGAGGGAAGACATGATGACCCAACATTTTCAAACTTATACAACCTTATGGAATCATCAACAACGCCAATTGCTAAAATATGTCTAGGATCTTTGAGGTCCTTGATTACAACACCATGACGTGAGAATTCTACTATTTTCCCTTCACCTGAATGAGTTATCTGATAAACAGTTAGAAGGTTGCATGATAAGGTAGGAACACATAGTACATCATTAAGCTGACCATTATCTAGATGAATGGTTCCATATCCTACAACACTAAGATATATATCATCACGAACATAAATATTTTTGGTTTTACAATCATTTAAATAAGAAAAAATGGCTTTATTTTTGGCCATGTGGTAAGAAGCTCCAGAATCAATGAGCCACTCATGATAATGAGAAGAAGAAGATACATTTAATGCATAAACAGATCTTGCTGCTTTACAACCACAAGAAGAAGGATCCATTCCTGAAGATGAAGGTGAAGAGTGCTCCAAATTGATGTTGTGCTTCTTCATTGCTACTTCTAAGGCTTCCATCTTCAAAAATTTGGAATCTATATGCCCATCAAAATTACAAAAGTTGTAATGTCTATTTGTCTTCTTCCCTTTGTTTTTATTTTCCTTATCATTTTGGTGAGTGGCTTTTTTAGTTTTCGGCTGAAATTTCTTAGGACCCTTGTTTGGTTTCAAACCATAATTTTTAGGATACTGCTTCTTGGGATTATTTTTATATGATTGTTGTTGGGGTGCTAAGGCTTTCTCTGAAGCGTTTCCAGAAGTGATAAGACCAAGGTGTAAGAGTTGTTTTTGTTCCCTTATAAAAGAATCACAAAGGGCATCAAAAGAGGGGTTCTTGTAGGTGGTTCCTGAAGAAATGATGGCTTCTCTAGTGGAATGGAAGGTGGAAACAAATACAGAGTATGCAGGGCCAAGCTTAGCAAGGATGCAATAGATGAGGCTACCATCTTACTCTTTGACCTGACAACCTTCTAAAATAAGTCTAAGGGTCTTTAATTTGGACAACAAATCTTCAATAGAGGTGAAATTATTGGGGTCCAAAGTAAGCAACTCATTTTCAATATGGTGGCCCCTGATTTGACTTTGAATGCCAAAGATAGTATTTAGCTTTTCTAGGGCATCATGAGGGGTGTCAGTGTCAAGGATATGAAATTGAATATCTTGAGCAATGGACATTCCTATCAACCCTCGTGATTGTTCTTGTTTATTTTCCCATTTAGCGATGTTATCATCATCGGAAGGTTTAGTTTCTTGTCTTGTGGCTATTATATAACGCCCTTTACTTCTAAGTATATCTAGCATGTGAGGTAGCCATTGGAAATAATTGGTGTTGTTAAGAATAACTCGGCATGCACTTTCCATTTCTAACTGATGCAATGGAAATATCTCAAAAAAATATGTCGATTAAAAAAAATGGCTCGAAAAACAACTTCCGGATGAAGAATTTATGCCTTTTGAAAGAAACCTGAGTTGAAGATGCTGAATAGTTACGGGACCGATTTGAAATTTTATGATGAAGTTCAACTTTTAAAAAATCCTGCCCCTTTAACAATTTTTTTTTACAAAAAGAAGCTTAAGAAAAAGACTTGAACCCAAGACCTCTATTCTCATAAACTAACTTCTCACCAATTGTTTGAAAGGAGGAAACAGGGGTTTTTTTTTGGTCTTCTATGTGCATGCTTTTTCCTGCACAAAAAAAGTAGCAAAAAAAATGAAAATGCAAGCCTTATAAAAGAATATTAGAGTTTCGGTTAGCCTTACCAAAAACTATCTATTTTCCACTATTTTTGATTTCCTGAGATCACACAAAGATGTGGGGAAAGAGTATACGTAGCAAAAAAAATCCCTTCTTCATGTTTCTTATTTGCTCAGATTGCACACAGTGCAGAGCAAAGAGCATACAAAAAGAAGAGGGTATAGATCTAGCAAATAAAAAAAAATTAAAAACTGAAATAAACAGAGGGAACAGAAATAAGAAGAACTATTAACAAATATAGCTGCAAAACAGATACTTTATAACTCGAGATCTAAACTGACATAACTTGGGCAACCAAAAACCTTTTTGCATGAAATAAAAGGCGTTCCTAATTGTAACAGACACTCTGGACAAAAAAAAACAGTTCTACAGGCCTGATTTTTTATAGAAATGGTATATATCTAGGAAACAATAGTCGCATGCAGTAAAACCGGATTTAGATTTTGATCAACAACGGATGCAACCCTCAAAATAGCCCTGATACCATGTAGGAATTTATAATGTATGTTTTGTAGATCAAAAGCAAAAGGTCACCGCTCAAAAACATATCACAAATCAGTACACCAGTATTATCATGTGGTTAAAACCCTCGAAGAGGGAAATAGTCCATCACCTGAGCCAACGCGGCCACTTCAGGGAATTTATTAATCTAAAAATAAAAATTACATATGTTTCTATCATAAATGGTTACCGAATAAATGACCCTCCATGCGCTTTAAATAGAGATCATGGACCAATTGTGTGTTAAGCCATGGATCAAGTGTCATTGATACCGAGGAGAGAGTGAATCGTTGGCTCACTACAAATAGTGACCGTTGATTTATAAGTTACAAATGTACATAGTAAAGAAACACACTTTACCTAACACTAGACTAAGTTATTCTTAACTATTTCCTATGTTTTGTAATATCTTAACATTGAGTTGGAAGTATTAGGTTTTGATATTGTAGAGTTAGTTTTTAATTCCTTGGCAACGTTATGGATATCCAAGAGAAATACCTAGGAGGGACAACTTCTAAAAGTCTGAATGGAAAAACCACCCAACAGACTACAAAATTAGAGACCAAGTAGCAGGGGTGTCCAAGCGATTCGTGCAAGAAGTTACCCAATCGGGTTAAGAAAGAACGTTGGATATTGGATCTACCAATTGAGTGTAGATATCCATTAGATTATCTCAGTAAGGAGTTGGAGTTGAGATATATGGGAGATGTTGTGTGCTAGTTGCTACCGAATGACATGAAGAAATTGAAGACATTGATAGGTTTGACATAATACCTATGCTATAAGAAAGGCAGGCAGGCAGTTGACTTGTTAATATTAGTAATTCAACTTATCTTAACTCTCTCCAAATAACTAGGGTTTTAGATTCAGAATGCAGAAGAAACCATAAATTGGTCACTACCAACTCAAAATTTGGTGGATGTTGGAAAGTTGGTGTCTGAAATTTCTCTGGCGGATATTGAGCGGGGATGTGCTTGCTTGATAATAAGGTAGGTGAAATTTCTTTTCTTATCAGATAATTTAGTATGTCCCTACCATTTTTCATCCCTAGCACTCTAGTAAGCTCCACTAAACAGTGAGTTTGTGTTGGGTGTGAGAAATTTATGGTTTCTTCTACATTTTGAATCTAAAACCCTAGTTCTTTTCAGATATTTAATATAGGTTGAATCACTGATAGTAACTAGTCATTAATCGTTTGCCCATTTTTCTGATAGCTTAGGTCTTTTGTCAAAACTATCAATCTCCTTAATTTCTTGGTGTCATTTGGTAGAAACCAATTAAGTGTAGATATCCATTAGATTATCTCAGTAAGGAGTTGGACTTGATATCTATGGGAGGTGTTGTGTGCTATTTCCTAACAAATGACACAAACATATTGAGAACATTGATAGATTTGACAAAATACCTAGGCTACCTAAAAGGTGGACACACGATTGACTAGTAACTATCAATGATTCAACCTATATTACATCTATCAAAAGAACTAGGGTTTCAGATTTAGAATGTAGAAGAAACCCTAAATTGGTCATTGCCAACACAAACTAAGTGTTTGGTGGAGCTTAATAGAGTCCTAGGGATGAGAAATGGTGGGGAGACACTAGATTATCTAACAAGGAAAGAAATTATGCCTACCTTATCATCAGCCAAGAACATCCCTCCTCAATATCCACTAGAGAAATTTCGGAAACCAACTTTCTAACATCCAGTGGATGTTGGAAATTTTGTGACTACAATTTATATGGTGTAAACTGAGCGGGGATGTTCTTGGTTGATTATAAGGTAGGAAAAATTTATTTCCTTATCAGATAGTCTAGTGTCTCCCCACTATTTCTTATCCCTAGCACTCTAGAAAGCTCCACCAAACACTGAGGTTTTGTTGGCACTAACCAATTTATGGTTTATTGTGCATTTTGAATATGAAACACTAATTATTTTGAGATAGTTAATATATGTTGAATCATTGATAGTAACTAGTCAATCGTCTATTCGCCTTTGTGATAGCCTAGGTATTTTGTCAAATCTATGAATGTCTTCAATTTATTCGTGTCATTTGGTAAAAACCATCACAAAACACCTCCCATAGATCTCAAGTCCAACTCTTTACTGAGATAATGTAATGGATCTGTACACTCAATTGGCATGTCCAATCTACAACATTCTTTCTTAACCTCATTGGGAAATTTCTTTTGCGAATCGCTTGGACACCCATGTTGCTTGGCCTCTGATTTAATAGTCTTCTAGGTGGATATTCCACCGAGACTTTCAGAAGTTGTCCCTCCGAGGATTTTTCTTGGCTATCGATAACATTTCCGAGGAATTGAAAACTCACTCTACAATATCAAAACCTAATAATTCCAACTCAATATTAAATCACCCAATCTGAAGCCCCCCGCGCCAAAAAAAAAAACTAAATCTTAAGTCATACAACCTCAAGAATCACTTAACGTGAAGATATGGATGATATCTGAGTGCAAACACCACTACAAGAAAAAAATTCACACAAGTTGATATCCCACGAGCACACCCACCACAAGAACAAAGTAAACGATCATACCAAATATATACTTATATATAACAAATGGACATAGTTAATGTACTTTTTGAAACCACTAGAACATCCAGTGACCCTCAAGGAGGTAGTTGCTCGAGTTTAAATGCATTTAATTAAAAATAATCATCTAAAAAATAGTTTATGTACTATAGCATACAATAAAATTATTTAAAATATCTATACCTATTTATATAATTTTATTGGCCACATTTTAGAGAAAAGATGCTTGATTTGGTGTATAAATATGTATTACTTTTATCTTTTACTTTAAATGCTAATTTAGTATATTTAGTTTTTCCTTGATATGGTTATTCAGTGGATTTATTTGGTTCTGATATAGTCTAATTGCACAACAAAAACCATTAGAATTGATAACTTTAAGACAATTGTTACGCTTGTTTTTTGTTGAAGTGTCATTCCATGAAGGATTAGAGTAGTATATTTTTTTAAAGTTAGTGTATATGTCTATTTTGAGAGTATGTAGTTGAAGATACTATTATATTGGGTTTATTTTATTAGTTATGTGTGAGTATACAAAGTGTTATTTGTTTTATCATTGCAATTTTGTATTGAAACAATTAAGCTATATATATTGAGATCTATATCTCCAGGGGAATTTTAAAAATTAAAAAGATAAGTCAAATCGCATGTTTATAAAAATTTATATCCTATACATGCTATGGAATTGTGCTTATGGATGTTAAAAAAAAATAACCACTCAACTTAGTCTGACGTTTCGTTTATCCCTGTTTTTTTTTGTTGGTGGCTTCATGTTGCATGATTTAATATTTAGTTGGAGGTATTAGGTTTTGATACTGTAGATTGAGTTTTTAATTCCTTGGTAGTGTTATGGCTAGCCAAGAGAAAAACCTAGGAGGGAAAACTTCTAAAAGTCTAGGTGGAAAAACCACTGAGCAGACTACAAAATTAAAGGCCAAGCAACATGGGTGTCCAAGAGATTTGCATAGGAAATTACCCAATGAGGTTAAGAAAGAACGTTGGATATTGGATGGCCAGTTGAGTGTATAGATCCATTAGATTATCTCGGTAAGGAGTTGGACTTGAGATCTAGGGGAGGTGTTATGTTTTCATTGCTACAAAATGAAACTAAGAAATTGAAGACATTCATAGATTTGAGAAAAGACCTAGGCTATGATAAAGCCGGACACACGATAGGCCATTTACTATCAATGATTCAACCTATATTAATTCTCTCAAAAGATCTAGGGTTTTAGATTCATAATGTAGTAGAAACCCTAAATTGGTCACTCCCAACACAAACTTAGCATTTGGTGGAGCTTACTAGAGTGCTCGGGATGAGAAATGGTGGGGAGACACTAGATTATCTCATAAGGAAAGAAATTTTTCCTACGTTATCATCAGCCAAGAACATCCCTGCCCAATATCTACCAGAGAAATTTTAGACACCAATTTGGATGTTGGAAAGTTGGTGTCTGAAATTTCTCTGGTAGATATTGAGCGAGGATGTTCTTGGCTGATGATAAGGTAATAAAAATTTCTTTCCTTATGAGATAATATAGTGTCTCCTCACCATTTCTCATCCCTAGAACTCTAGTAAGCTCCAAAAAATGCTAAGTTTGTGTTGGGAGTGACCAATTTAGGTTTTCTTCTACATTCTAAATCTGAAACCATATTTCTTTTGAGAGAGTTAATATAGGTTGAATCACTAATAGTAACTAGTCAATTGTTTGTTCGTCTTTCTAATAGCCTGGGTCTTTTGTCAAATCTATCAATGTCTTCAATTTATTTGTGTCATTTGGTAGCAACCACCACACAACATCTCCCACAGATCTCAAGCCCAACTCCTTACTGAGATAGTCTAATGGATCTCTACACTCAATTGGCATGTCCAATCTCCAACATTCTTTCCTAACCTCATTTGGAAATTTCTTTTGTGAATTTCTTAGACACCCATGTTGTTTTGGCCTTTGATTTTGTAGTCTATTGGGTTGTTTTTCCACCGAGATTTTCAGAGGTTGTCCCTCGTGGGTTTTTCTATTATTATCCATAACGTTGCTAATGAATTGAAAAATCACTCTACAATATAAAAAACTAATAGTTCCAACTCATTATTAAATCACCCAACATGAGGCCCCCAGTAAAAGAAAAAACTCAATCTGAAATCACCCATCCTCAAGAATCACTTAACTTGAAGATATGACAGAACAAACACCACTACAAGAAAAAAAATTACATAAGATGATATCCCTCCAGCACAATTACCACAAGAACAAAGTATATGATTGTACCAAATATATACTTAAATATAACAAATAGACATGGGCATAGATTATTTTGAAACCATTAAAACAACTAGTGACCCTCAAGAAGGTAGTTGTGAGAGTTGCGAGAGTTTAAAAGAATTTAATTAAAAATAATAATCTAAAAAATAGTTAAAGTACTCTAACATACAATATTATTATTTATAATATCTATATCTATGTATATAATTTTCTAGACCACATTTTAGGGCGAAGATCCTCGATTTGGGGCTTAAATATATATTACTTTTACCTTTTAGTTGAAATTAACATTTAGTATATTTATTTCTTCATTGAGATGGTTATTTAGTGGGTTTACTTGGATTTGATATAGTCTAATTGCACAACAAAAAGAATTAGAATTTATAATTTTAGGGAAATTGTTACTCTTCCTTTTTGTTGCAGTGTCATTCCATCAAGGATTAGACTAGTATAATTTTTTAAATTAAGTGTATATGTCTAGTTTGATGGTATGTAGTAGAAGAAATGTTATATTTGGTTTCTTTTATGAGTATTTATGAGTATACAAAGTTTTATTTGTTTTATCATTGCAATTTTGTATTGAAAGAATTAAGCTATATATGCTAAGATCTATATCTCCAAGGGAATTTTAAAAATTAAAAAGATAAATGAAATGGTTTGTTTATAAACATAGATATCCTATACATGCTATGGAATAGCGCTTTATGGATGTTCAAACAAAATAACCACTCAACTTAGTTTGTCTTTACCTTTATCCCTATTTGGGGTTGTTTTATTTCTACTATAGTCTGTAATAGATGGCTCTTAAATAAAATAGAGGGATTTTAAAATGGAGAAGTATGTTATATTTTTTATGCAA
This sequence comes from Pinus albicaulis, assembly GCA_034641835.2. Classification (NCBI taxonomy): domain Eukaryota; kingdom Viridiplantae; phylum Streptophyta; class Pinopsida; order Pinales; family Pinaceae; genus Pinus; species Pinus albicaulis. Next base: position 1,535,619,355 of record CM076580.1, on the reverse strand, counting down.
CAATAGGATATGATTTTATAAAAGTATTAATTTTATTGTATTTTGTTTTTAGTCTGTGCCAACATCTAAATGTAACAATATAGTCCCATTTCTGAAAACCAATAAATATACATTTCAACATCTAGTTAGTATGCTATCATTTTTGTTATATTTTAGAGAGATGTCTTTGTGTGTTATTTAGAATTTGAAAGTAAATCTTTTTCTGCTTTTATTGAGTTGTCTAAATATATATGAAGTCTAGTTCCACAGCATGATAATATAATACCTAAGGAAAAATGGATATATGAATAAGCATTTATCTCATTAGATATACCAATGAGGATAGAGTTTCAACACATAACAAAATTAGACAATGAAGAAGTTATAAAGAAAATTTAAAATATGTTATAGATGTTTCATGATAAAAAATTAGAAGTGAGCTTCTATCTTTCCTTCTCTTTGATTTTATGTCCAAGTTGATATGATGTAAAAGCTATGTTATCATTTTTTTTAGGTTAACCATTGATTAATTTGAAATTTATGTACTTCTAGGTTCCATTTATTTCTATGTATGGAGAAGAAAAATTCCTTAATTTGCATCAAGCTGAAGAACATAATTCAACAGACAATGAAGACAAAGATGAAAATCCTAATTTGAAAATGTGCAATGTAATTGTTTAGGTTAACAACACTTTCTTTTGTAGTTAGCTCTCATAACTATATGCTCACTATATATATCTTATTTTCTTCATGCATTATGGTAAATACAACTTTGAGTTACAAAGTGCCTTTTGCTTTAAACAAGAGAGAATGCTCTTAAAGCATCTTATAAGAAGTGTGGTGCAGAAAAAGCACCGAGAGATGAAAATAAATGGAATATGCTAGAATAAACTTTGCAATCCCTTGTTAATGTAGAGTCCGAACATATTTTTGATGACATTGATGTAGAGTTTAACTTGTGTTTTCCACGTGATGAATTTGAGGTAGAGGAATTTCAATTTAAAAGACTGAAATGCAATTTTTTGTACCACATATATCACAAATTATGGATTGGGAGGTCTATAATGGAAGTTTAGTCTCAGTTTGGAGAAGTTAGGCAAGAAATATGTAGATAATATGCAAGGTACATGTGGTGAATCTTCTTCTTAACATTTTTTTCCCCTTAATGTAATCACGTTTCAGTGACTAGATTTGAAGGATGCTAGAAAGTGGCTGTTGAATTTAGTTTCAGTGACTAGATTTGAAGGATGCTAGAAAGTGGTTGCTGAATTTTCTATGATATAATTTGGTGATTCTCAACAAGTACTTAAAGGATCCAGGCACATGGTACGTTTTCTATTTAAATGATATAATTTGGTGATTCTCAACAAGTACTTAAAGGATCTAGGCACATGGCACATGGTATGTTTTCTTAGTGTCAAAAGTAGCTTGTGGTTTTATATTTCATTAGTTGTCATGAGATGTAATTTAATTAGAAATTGATTTTGAGGGTGTTGTAGGAAGATGTAGAAATTAGTTTTGAGCCAACTATTAAGGAATACAATCAAAGATTTTATATGGAAAAGGAATTGGTAACTGTGACTCCCAGATTTTCTCTACTTTACTATTTATTTTCATAAATAATTAATAATTGAAGATTTAATGGGGAAAATATAAAGTCATTACCTAAGTGATGGGGGCAATATCTCAAAATAAAATTAAGTTTTATCCCAATACAATTTACCTAATATGTTAGGTCTTTATAATTCTTGTGTATCTCTTTTATTATTATTATTAGTGTAGCCCCTTATTGTTATTATTGTGCATATGTAGCCCCATATTGTTATTATTCCCCATGGAAGCTCACTATTTTTATTTTTGTGTCCTTACATTATTATTGCTATGTTGGCTCTAATTATATTGTGATCCCTTAGAATCCTATATATAACAAGGAGGTCCAGTCATTTGAATAATTCAACGATTTTCTCAATATCTTTTGAACAATTACACATTGGCTAATGGTTTCTCCTAGAGCTTTCATGTTATTCAAAATTTCTACAACCTTTAAGAAGAAGCTAGCAATATCTTCTTCGTCATTCATTTTCAAATTTTCAAACTAGGCTCTATAGACTTGCAGCTTGGCAGCCTTCACCTTTTTATCTCCCTCATGGATACTTTATAATGTATCCCATATTTGTTTAGCAGTCTTGTTGTGCATCACTTTGATAAATTCAGCCTCACACAAACCACTTAAGAGAGCATTCATGGCTTTTACATTGGCTATAAAATCTTGCTTGGCTTCTTTCTCTGTGTCTGTACCCTTTGGGGCATATCATAATTCCACAACACCCCAAACTTCTATTCCTAGAGAAATTATGTACGTCCTCATTCTTATTTTATAGAAGGCATAGTTTGTGCCCGTAAACAAAGGGGCTTAATTTGTTGAGCATGCTTCTAGACTAGTCATCTTGGGAACTAAGGATCTCCTTCCAGATGTTAAACTGATACTGAAGGAACCTGCTTTGATACGAATTATTGAAACCTTGGTTAAACTAAGAGGGGGGGTGAATCAATTTAATGCAATTGTGGTTTTATTAAACTTTCTGTTATACTCTTTTACATCTTCATTTTGTGATCAAATTAATATATAAAGGAACAACAATCTTAATAAGTGAGAAGGAGGCATTAAGCAGAATAAATACAGAGTATCAAAAAATAATCATCATGCATATGGACAACAAGTATAAGTGGAAACCCATAAGGGAGAAAACCACATCTTATTATTGTTGTGATGTAAATGAAAGCTCCAACTCCCTCTCACCACTAATTTTCTGTAGGCTCCAACCTACAGGAGGCTACTACCTCAATTCTGCAAGCTACAACTTGCAAAGAAGCTCCAATTCCCATTTATTTTCTGTAGGCTACAACCAACAGGAGGCTCCTACCTTAGCCAGCTACAACTGGACTTCTATCAAGCTATAACTTGACTTGGAAGCACTAAATTGATCACTGTACAATAAAATCATATGATGATTTACCTGGATATCAGCTCTGTTTTTCTCCTTCTTTACTGTTGTCCTTCCAGTCTTCTAATTTTCTTTATATCATCTCTGGATCTACACAACTCCTCTCTCTGCTCCTTCTGCTTCTTACTTCTTCTTTTTTTCAATTCTTCATTCTCTCAACACTTTATGCATATGCTGGTAACATTATTTATAGGGATCTTCTCATAACTGTTTGCATTCCACAAGGAATTCGAAATGAACAGGTTTGATTATTTGTCTTCCCCCTTCTCATTTTTCTGTCCAACACATTCCGAATAATATAACAAAGTGTATTACAGTGGAGTTTTGTTTTGCCTATGGATACTTGCCTTTTCATCACATATGACAAAATAATTAATTCAATTACATTTACAGATACAATAATACATTTTACTCAACCCTTTCAGCTCTTGGTTTGCCATACTTTTGTCTTTTCTGCTGCTGTCCCTGTCTTTTCCGTTTCTGCTATCATAGTTTAGCTCTGCTGTAAAACTGCTCATTTTTTTCTAACTTGACCCTTTCTATTTCTTGTGCCCACAGTGTTCAACCTTCACCATTCTTCTAAACATTCGATTGAGCCCCCTTTTTCTGTGTTGGGTCCTTACCCAAGCCTTTCTACCTGCGTTCATAATTTCTTTTTGTTTTACTTTATAATCCTCCTTTTTCTCTTCGAAACGATTTACAAAGGAAATCCACATGCTGCTGGACTTGAAATGCTTTAGGCTTCAGCTTTGTTTTTTATCCCGTCCACTCTTTTTATCGCTCTTAGGTGATTCAATCATCTTAAGCCTTCATCCATCTGATCTCCTGATATGCAATGTGTGATGGGTCCCACCCGGATGCATTATCGCTTTATCGCACTTCGGCGTTCCAAGCGTTCTTTGCTATAAGGCTCATTTTCTTTCCGATGCGATTTACAAAGGAAATCACTTACATCCGAACTTGAAATCTCTTTAAATAATGGTTTTGAGTTGAATCGCATCTGACTCCTTTATCCCACTTTGTCCTGAGCTTGCGTTGAGTGATATGCGATGAAATTCTCATTGCTTCCATCGCATCGCATCGCCACTGTCCATCGCATTGCAACTTTGCTCTTGCAATTTTCACCCCTCCGATTTTCTGATTTGCGATATGTGGGCCAGGTCCATGTCATCTCCACGTCATCGTTCCATGTCACCTTTCCATGTCATTGCCACATCATTACCATGCCATCTTGATTTATTTGCGATTTTTGGGGTTATGTCCATGTCACCTGCCACGTCACTTTCCACGTCATCATATCACACTTCGCATTTTCTGTGACCACTGTTTTTGTGCGATTTTCCTCTTGCCCCAATGGCGATATGTGATCGCATCACATAGCATCTATTGATCACATCACATTCCTTTAATTTCATCTGTTTGTTTACGCCGGTCCCACACCTTTGATCATTCTGCCCTTTGTATATTGTTTTCTTTAAACCCACAAAATCAACATTATTATATATATATATATATATATATATCCGAGCCCACAAATTTATTTCACCATGCCACTCCATGATATTTCCAAAGCTTACACTTTAAGTTATAAAGTTTCCATAATACTTTATACCTTGCCCTTTCTGCCTATCAACAGGCTGCACATATGTCGAGGCATGCTTGCATGTTAAATCATATATGGCCCACAGTTTAACACAAGAGAATATGCTCATACATTCTACGACTGATGCCTCATAGTGCTCCAACTCAAAAATCCAACGGTTATTGCATAACTGAAATGCATGGCTTTTATCTTACCTTGTTTCAAACCCCGTGCAATTACTGACGCGAACACCGTCAGATCTCCCACAGATCTAATCGGACGACTATCGCATTCATTCCACCTCCATATTTTATCAACTGAAAGCGACGCGAAGTGGGTGGTATTGTGCTCGTGACGTTTCGCAATATCATTCGATCATGTTCAAAATAGGAAAAACCACCCATAACCAAAGGCTGTGCGACAACAGTGTCCATTTTTCTTGAAAACCGCTTAATTTGCAAACTTTGTTTTAGAATGCATTCAAACATGGATTTTCACCATTTATTTGTTTAACTTCATTTTCTCATGAAACCTCCTTTTCATTTCATACCTCAATAAACCAAGACTGATTATCTCTGTGCTCTCATTTCATTCTGCTCCACTGTTCCCTCAGTTCTGCCTCTATTCATTTAATGTTACTCTTCTTAAACTCACAGCCTCATACCTTGATTTTCTCTATGATAACAACCCTAACTGTTAAAATAAACCTCTTCATGTCTAAACTGCTTCTGCGTATCTCTATTGGGCTGCCTATGCTTCTTATCTTCCTTAATTGTTTCTCTGTTGCCTCTACGATATTTGCTGCCTCTCTACATTCATTGTTTATGTGCCTTTGTTGCTTTGTTGTTACCTTTGCTACCTCAATTGATAGTCTAATGCTGCTCCTTTGTGATCCTTTGCAATCAATGACAATATTTCCAATAGTCTCCCCCTTTGGATTTGATGGCAATACTCCAATGCCTCCTCTAGGACTTCCTCTACTTGCTTTTGAGAGGACCCTTTCATCTTTTTCTTGCTTTTCCTCCCCCTTTGACATCAATGACAAAGGGTTGCACAATTCCCAATGTAGTTTTGATTTTTCCATTTCCTCTGATCTTGAGGACCTACTCCATGCATTGCTCCATTGTTTTAGCTCTTCTATTACAATTTGTTGACTGCTCTCCCCCTGGAGTGATGCTTTCTTGTCTAATATTGAATATCACTTATCTTCTGCACTGATCCTGTTTCTTTTATGCGGCCCTTATCTTTTATTTTTTATTTTTATTTTTTTCTCAATCATATCAGAGAGTAACATCTGCAGACACTACCCCTAGTTTTTCTCTTAGATATTCAAATGGTTCTCTAGCAAGAGGTTTTGTGAATATGTTTGTTATTTTTTCCTTAGTTGGTACATATTCCAACTTTACTAATTTTTGTGCTACTTGTTCTCTAAGGAAGTGGTACTTTATCGGGATGTGATTTGTTTTTGAATGAAGTAAAGGATTTTTTGATATACCTATTGCACTTGTATTGTCACATTTGATAGAAATAGGTTCTTCAATGCTTACCTTCATGTGTTGGAGAGTTTGTTTCATCCACATTACTTGTGTGCAACATGCTGTGACTACTATGTTTTCTGCTTCTACTGTAGATAGTGAGATAGAAGTTTTCTTCTTGCTTAGCCATGCCACCAGAGTTTTTCCCAAATAAAATGCACTTGCACTTCTGCTTTTCCTGTCATCCACACAACTGGTCCAATCTGCATCTGTATATGCTATCAATGTGAAGCTTTTTATTTTTGGATACCATAGGCCATAACGTGAAGTTCCTTGAAGATATCTAAATATTCTCTTGATTACAAGTAAATGATTTTGTTTTGGTGCTGCTTGATATCTTGCCACAAGTCCTACTGCCAACATATTGTTTTTCCTAGAAGCAGTTAGGTATAGCAGACTTCTTATCATGGATCTGTAAAGCTTTTGATCTACATCTGCAGATCCATCATTAGCACATAGTTTGCATCTAGTGATCATGGGAGTTGACACAGGTCTACAGTCTTCCATTTGAAACATTTCAACATTTCTCTAAAGTATTTTTCTTGTGATATGAATATTATTGTGTTATTTTGTTGAGTTTGAAGTCCTAAATAGAAGGTGAGCTCTCCAATCATTGACATCTCAAACTCTGATTTCATTTCTTCAGCAAATCCTTTTTCTAACTCATCTTTTCTGCTACCAAACATGATGTCATCTACATACAATACTAAAATCAAGAGTTCATTATCATTAGCCTTTATGTAAAAATTGTTGTCTACTCCTCCTTTCTTGAACCCTTGATTTTGTAAGTATTTATCCAGCCTTGAATACCATGCTCGAGGAACTTGTTTTAGACCATATAAGGCTTTCTTTAATCTGCACACATAGTCATGTTTATCTGTTAGTGAGAATCCTTCAAGTTGTTCCGTGTAGACTTCTTCCTCTAGATATCCATTTAGGAAGGAAGACTTCAAATCCATTTGATATACCTTGAAATCATGATAGCATGCAAAGGCCAAAAAAATTCGGATTGCTTCCATTCTGGCTACAGGGGAAAAGGTTTCAACATAATCAAGACCTTCAATTTGTGAATATCCTTTGCATATAAGTCTGGCTTTATTTCTGAATACCTACCCTTGTTCATTCATCTTCTTCTTGAAAATCCATTTTGTGCCAATGACATTTTTCCCAGTGGGTCTTGGAATTAATTCCTGGGTATTGTTCTTCTCAATTTGGTCCAATTCTTCATTCATAGCGTTTACCCAGTTTTTGTCTTTGTTGGTTTCTTCGAACTTCTGTGGCTCTATTTGAGATAGCATGGCTAGGTATACTTCTTCTGTTTTTTCAGCAAGTTGTCTTCTTGTTGGACTGCCACACTGGATGGTTATTTTGAGTGTGTCTTGAGGGACCTTTTGAGTTTAAATGAGTATCTTCTATTATTTTTATCAATTCATCATTATCTTGGTTCTCATCTTCAAGATCATCTGGAGGATTGCTGCATCTTGTGCTACTTGTTCCGTTTGGTAGATCTTCATCAAATCTTACATCAATGCTTTCCATAATTTTGTGCTGTATTTTGTTGTAGCACCTGTAACCCTTACTCTTGGATGCATATCCTAAAATTATCCCTTCATCAGCTCTAGCATCAAACTTCCCCAGTTTTTCATCATTATTTTTTATGTAACACTTGCTTCCAAAGACTCTAAAGTGCTTGATTGATGCTATTTTACCATGCCGTAATTCATAAGGAGTCTTGTCACAATTTGGTCTTAGATGAGCTTTGTTAAGAATGTGAACAACGATGTGTACTTCTTCTGCCCAGTAGGTTTGGAGAATGTTCCTTTCTTGCATCATAGCTCTGGAAATCAGTTGTACTGACCTGTTTTTCCTCTCTGCCACTCCATTTCGTTGAGGTGTACTTGCAATAGTAAACTGTTGTTTTATCCCATGCTCATTACATAGGTCTGCAAAATCATAGTCTATGAATTCAACTCCTCTATCTGATCTGATGCACTTTATCTTGCATCCTATTTGATTTTCTACCAAAGCATTGAATATCTTGAATTTCTCAAGTGCTTCATATTTATATTTGAGAAATGCTATACATGTAATTCTGGAAAAATCATCCATTATTAGCATGAAATAAGATTCTCTGCTTGGTGTTTTAGTTCTTGAAGGTCCACACAGGTCCATGTGTACAAGCTGAAGTGGCCTACTTATTGATAGTTCATCTTTGGTCTTGAAAGATGTGTGGGTCTATTTGCCCAATTTGCAAGATTTACATATGGTATTTGAAGTCTTCTTTATTGTTGGCATATCTCTGACTGCATTCTTCTTTCTTAGACTGATGATGTGGTAAAAGTTTAGGTGTCCCAGACTTCTATGCCATAACCATGATTCATCTAGTTTGCTTATGAGGCATGCTTCATTTTGGTCTTCCACTATATAGACATTGCTTTCTGTTCTAACACCATTGATCAATGTCTTTCCTATGGTGCTTGATCTTACGTCATAGTCTTGGGCTCTAAAAAGGACTTCACAACCTTTGTCACACATTTGAATAACACTTAGCAAGTTGGATTTCATCCCATCAACAAATAATACCTCTTCAGATTTTCCTCTTCTATTATTCAGACTGACTGAGCCTTTTCCTTTGATTTTCCATACTTTATCATTGGTGAAAGTTACATTTCCAGATTCCTTTTCATCAAAGGTTAAAAACTTGCTTCTATCTCCAGTCATATACTTTGAGCATCCACTATCCAAATACCATTGGCTTTTCTGATTTTGGGCTATTAGAGCCATGTCACACTTATTCAACTTCTTTTTCCACTATAGGCAACTATTTGTTTGGCACCTTTTCTGAGAAGATGGACCACATTCTTTGAGAGGACATTTTGAAGACATATGTTCTATTTTCTGGCATACAAAGAATTTGATAATATTTTTAAAAGGATTGAGTATGAGTGAGCTCTCCATAATTAATACATCTCCTTAGGGCTTTGAACATCAGCCTTTGTCCTTATGTTCTACACTCCATGGATTTATGGCCGAACCCCTTACAAGAAAAACAATACCCATGGAAACGATTAGTGTTCTTAGTGAAGAGTTGTCTTCTCCAATTGTCTTCTTGAGGTAAAATTTTCAATTTATGCATATTTTTCTGGTTGAAATTGATTATATTTGTCTGAAAATATGCAGCAATATGTCCCATCTTGCGGCAGACAAAATAGGTGATATTTCCCATAGGAGGAAATAATCTCTTTTGACAGCTTCCGAATTTATTCAATTCATATTCAGGATTGTAAGATCCCTTTTCAGCTGAATGTTTCTTCATTTCATTCTTTCTCTCTTGATGTTGTTGCTTGTTTTTGTTTTTTTCATCACACCTCAAGTTCTTGCTCTATTCTTCTTCTACGATTTCTTGTTGAGTTGTTTCAATATCCTTTACAACTTTTACAAAAATGATATTCTTGTTATCTTCTACCTTGGACTTATTGGTTTCTCCCTCATATCCTATTCCAGCCTTTATGAGAGGAGACCTTTGAGCATTTAGAATCATGTCCAACTGTTCAATTCTTGTAATTCGAGGAGTGTTCATTAACAAATCTCCTTAGGTTTTTCCTAGTTTCTTTCTCAGCCATACCACTTCTTCTTCCAATTTCTCTTGCTCGTGATGTCTATCTTTAATTTTCTTTAGCAGAATGTCTTCCACCTTCTTAGCTTCTTCAAGTTCTACTTTCAAATGAAAGAGGTCTTCTGAATTTGGTACCTCTTTTACACATTTGAGGAGAATTTATTTCTGTTTTCTGCACTTGAGTTTAAGTCTGTCTATTTCCTCCAGGGCACTTCTTAGCTCCCCCTCAAGGTCTACCTCACCTTCTTCCTCTTCTAGAAGGAATCCTTCAGACTCTTCCTTGGCCATCGACACAAATTCAGAGGTCCCTTCTTCATTTGATGATTCATCTGAGTTTTTAGATGCACTGCTATCTTGCTGAGCATAAAATGATCATCTATTGAATCTTTTCCCTTTCTACCAGTTATTTGTTTTGGTTTTCTCTGTCTCTTAAGTCTGATTCTTTGTTTTCTTAAGAGGCCAGTTAGATTCATAGTGCCCAACTCTTCCACAATTAAAGAATTTGGATGGGAGTTTACCTTTATACTTGCTTGAGCCTCTATCCAATCTTTTGAAAAATTTGGCCTCTTCTTCATCTGAGTAAGAGCATGTATTTTATTTTTCTTCTTTGCTCTTCTATGTCTTAAAGGCTGCCTCCCTTACATTTGATTTCCTCTGAGGAAGTCTCATCTCATAGGCTGTTAAGTTTCCAAGTAATTGGTTCATGGTCAATGTTTCCCAGTCAGTTGTTTCTTCTATGGCAGAAACCTTGGGGTTAAATCTGGATGGTAAATATCTCAATATCTTTTGAACAATTACACATTGGCTAATGGTTTCTCCTAGAGCTTTCATGTTATTCACAATTTCTACAACCTTTAAGAAGAAGCTAGTAATATATTCTTCTTCATTCATTTTCAAATTTTCAAATTGGTTTATATAGACTTGCAGCTTGGCAGCCTTCACCTTTTTATCTCCCTCATGGGTACTTTATAATGTATCCCATATTTCTTTAACAGTCTTGTTGTGCATCACTTTGATAAATTCAGCCTCACAAAAACCACTTAAGAGAGCATTCATGGCTTTCGCATTGGCTATAAAATCTTGTTTGGCTTCTTTCTTTGTGTCTGTATCCTTTCCGGCATATTCTAATTCCACAACATCCCAAACTTCTATTCCTAGAGACATTATGTATGTCCTCATTCTTATTTTCCAGAAGGTCTAGTTTGTGCCAGTAAACAGAGGGGATTTATTTGTTGAGCATCCTTCTAGACTAGTCATCTTGGGAGCCAATGATCTCCTTCCAGATGTTAAACTGATACTGAATGAACCTGCTCTGATACCAATTGTTGAACCCTTGGTTAAACTGAGAGGGGGGTGAATCAGTTTAATGCAATCATGGTTTTACTAAACTTTCGGTTATACTCTTTTACATATTCACTTTGTGATCAACTTAATATACAAAGGAACAACAATCTTAATAAGTGAGCAACAGGTATTAAGTAAAATAAATATAGAGTATCAACAGATAATCATCATGCATATGGACGATAGGTATAAGTGGAAACCGATAAGGGAGAAAACCACATATTATTATTGTTCTGATGCAAATGCAAGCTCCAACTCCCTCTCACCACTGATTTTCTGTAGGCTCCAACCTATAGGTGGCTACTACCTCAATTCTACAAGCTACAACTTGCAAGGAAGGTCCAACTCCCATCTATTTTTTGCAGGCTACAACCTACAAGAGGCTCCTAGCTCATCCAGCTATAACTGGACATCTATCAAGCTACAACTTGACTTGGAAGCACCAACTTCCTCACTGTACAATAAAATCATATGTTGATTTACCTGGATATCAACTCTATTTTTCTCCTTCTTTACTACTGACCTTCCAGTCTTCTAATTTTCTTTATATCATCTCTAGATCTACACAACTCCTCTCTCTGCTCCTTTTTACTTTTTTTTTTCCAATTCTTCATTCTTTCAACACTTTATGCATATGCTGGTAACATTATTTATAGGGATCTTCTCATAACTATTTTCATTCCACAAGGAATTCGAAATGAACAGGTTTGACTGTTTGTCTTCCCCCTTCTCATTTTCTATCCAACACATTCCGAATAATATAACAAAGTGTATTACATTGGAGTTTTGTTTTTCCAATGGAGACTTGAATTTGCATCACATACAACAAAATAATTAATTCAATTACATTTACAGATACAATAATACATTTTACTTAGCCCTTTCAACTCTTGGTTCACCATACTTTTGTATTTTCTGCTGTTGTCCTTGTATTTTCCGTTTCTGCTGTTATAGTTTTGCTTCTGATGTACAACTTCTCATTTTGTTCTAACTTGACCCATTCTATTTCTTGTGCCCAACGTGTTCAACCTTCATCATTCTTCTAAACATTCAATTCAACCCCATTTTTCTGTGTTGGGTCCTTACCCAAGCCTTTCTACCTGTGTTCATACTTTCTTTTTTTTTTACTTTATAATCCTCCTTTTTCTCTTCGAAACGATTTACAAAGGAAATTCACATGCTTTCGAACTTGAAATGCTTTAGGCTTCAACTTTTTTCTTTCTCGCATATGCTCTTTTTATTTCTCTTCGGCAATTCAAACATCCCAGGCCTTCGTCCATCTGATCTCCTGATATGCGATGTGTGATGGGTCCCACCAAGGTGCATTATCGCTTTATCACACTTCATCGTTTCAAGCGTTCTTTGCTATAAGGATCCTTTTCTTTCTAATGCAATTTAAAAATGAAATCACTTACATCCGAACTTGAAATCTATTTAAATAATGGTTTTGAGCTGTATCGCATCCAGCTCCTTTATCCCGCTTTGTCCTGACTTGTGATGAGCGATATGCAATGATCTTCACATCGCCTCCATCACATTGCATCACCACTGTCCATCGCATCGCATCGCCACTATCCATTGCATTGCAACTTTTCTCTTACGATTTTCACCCCTTCGATCTTGTGATTTGTGATATGTGGGCCAGTTCCATGTCATCTCCATGTCATTGTGCCATGTCACCTTACCATGTCATTGCCACATCACTACCACATCATCTTTATTTATTTGCTATTTGTGGGGTCAGGTCCATGACAACTGCCACATCACTTGCCACGTCACTTGCCACGTCATCATATTGCACTTCGCATTTTCTGTGACCACTGTGTTTGTGCAATTTTCCTCCTGCCCCGATTGCGATATGCGATCCCATCACATCACATTTATTGATCGCGTAGCATTCCTTTAATTTCATCCATTCTTTTACGCTGGTCCCACACCTTTGATTATTCCACTCTTTGTATACTATTTTCTTTAAACCCACATATATATATATATATATATATATATATATATATATATATATATATATATATATATATATATATATATATATATATATATATATATATATATCCAGACCCACAACTTTATTTCACCGTGCCTCTCCATGATATTTCCAAAGCTTACACTTTAAGTTATAAATTTTCCATAATACTTTATACCCTTCCCTTTCCGCCTATCAACAGGCCGCACATATGTCGAGGCATGCGTGCACGTTAAATCATATATGGCCCACAATTTACCACAAGAGTATATGCTCATACATTTGACGACTGACACCTCATAGTGCTCCAACTCAACAATCCAATGGTTATCGCATAACTGAGATGCATGGCTTTTATCTTACCATGTTTTAAACCTCGTGCAATTACCGATGCGAACACCGTCAGATCTCCCATAGATCTAATAGGACGGCTATCGCGTTCATTCCAGCTCCGTAGTTTATCAACCAAAAGCGATGCGAAATGAGTGGTATTACACTCGTGACTTGTCACAATATCATTCTATAGCACTCAGAATAGGAAAAACCACCCACAACCCAAAGGCTGTGCGACTTGGTTTTCTTGAAAACCACTTAACTTGCAAAATTTGTTTTAGAACGCATTCAAATGCGGATTTTCACCATTTCTTCATTTAACTTCAATTTCTCATGAAATCTCCTTTTCATTGCATACCTCAATAAACCAAGAGTGATTGTCACTACACTCTCATTTCATTCCGCTCCATTGTTCCCTGAGTTCTGCCTCTATTCATTGAATGTTATACTTCTTAAACTCACAATCTCATACCTTGATTTTCTCTTTGATAACAACCCTAACTGTTAAAATAAAACTTCATGTCTAAGCTGCTTCTGCGTATCTCTCGTTGGCTGCCTATGCTTCTTATCTTTCTTAACTGTTTCTTTGCTTCCTTTGCTATATTTGCTGCCTCTCTATATTCGCTATTTCTTTTCCTTTTTTGCTTTGTTGTTACCTTTGCTGCCTAAGCTGATAGTCTAATGTTGCTCCTTTGTGCTCCTTTACCATCAATGACAATATTTCCAACATTTCTCTTGTTTGATTCATAAATGTAGATTTGCTAATAGTATCACTTTACCTTTTCGTTTTTATACAAAGTACTACATGTGAAATTAAATACTTGGATTCCATCAAAATGTTACCAGTTTATACAAAGTTTAGAGATGCATTAAATTGTTTGGTTGCAATTCATGCATACCAAGGATATGACCGCATGGGAATGATTAGTGGGAAAAAAATGGACAATAATGTCAGGTTTACATTAGCAAATATGATTCTAAAAGCTAGCTTGTTATAAGACTCAAAACTTTAGGCAATATTATAATCTAGTTGATATCAACATTTTTTGTTATCCAGGATGGACCTCCTAATTCAACATAATTTTCTCCATTGATGGGTCTCCACTTTGCAAGTATGACAAATAACTAGATAGAAAGTTTGATGTTCCTTAGCATGCCTCAACCGAGCAGCGATAGGTTATGTAAGTAGTGAAATTTTTCCAATTTCCATAATTTTTTAAATTTTTTTTATAGAAATAGTTCCAAAGAAGATCATAGAGATTGTGAATGTCCACAGATTTTTATAGGAGAATATGGAAATTATAGGAAAATGTGGAAATTTATTTTCATGTATCCATCAGAAAGGAGACTATATTTTCAAATAAACAAAAATCATATGGTTATTTAAAATTCAAAGTTCCATTAGAAAAATATCCAAAAAAAATTCACATAGTAACAACTTCATAGTAGAATTCAGGGTGATGTAGAATGACTATGTTACCTTTTTTAACCTTAAGAGCATAAATACCATGCTTTCTACAAAGATAATGATAGAGTCTATTATATCCTATATTTCTAGTCCTTTATGAATATAAGTAAGAATGTCTTCCTTGTTTCTAAAAGAGAAAATTCAAAAGATTTAGTAAGTATTGTGTCTATGTTTTTGTGTGTAGAAATAACTATTGCATCTCAAGTGACTGAATGGGGTCACCTAGAAAACTCACCCAATTGCTTCATTCTAGGCAATAGATGATACCATATGTGGAGGTTTGATAAGGGGACACCTAGAAAAATTACCAAATTGCTTCATTCTAGGCAATAGGTGATAGCATATGTGGAGGTTTGATGAGATTATAGCAAGGGGAAAAAAGTGTTTATTTATCATCTCGTTGGGTATTGAAGGCATTAGGGGAATAGACCCAACCACTCTCAAATCCCTTCAAGAGTACAAGTATTATCATTAGTAAGTCTCTGGATTGGAGAATTATATTTAAAAATACATTATATGATCATCCTTTAAATCCACTCTTTTCTCTACATGTCTTTGATGATGGCTTCGTTGATAATTTATATTTGTATATTCTAAAAAGACAACCCTTCACAAAATAGTGTTTTCATATTTGTATTCACAAATTTTGTAGCTTTAAGAAAAATGTCAAGCCAATATTAATTTGGAAACTATGTAATTTTCTCAGAGTCACTACAATTGTGTACATATGCTTTTAGTAGGGAATTTTCTCAGTTCCACCACTATTGTATAGTGTGTGAGTCACAAGATGCATTGAAGTTCCCCAAGAAATATAATTAGTATAACTGATTAAAAAAATGTTACTAACAACAAATTCTGTGAAATATTAAATTTATAGTATTGAATTAAGGTCACTTTTGCTATTAACTTTTTGCACTGTAATATTTCTTGTGCTTTCAATTGTTTTGAAAAGCATTTTGAGATCTATTGTCAAAATTTACCAAAAAGGAATTAATGAAATGATGTGTAGTCAATACCATTTACAATATTTTATTTTTTTGTCTGAAATTCATCATGTATCAATATGTAACATAATTTTTCTTCACTAATATAATGATACATTTTGTCTAGTTGATTTTACACATTTCTTTAAAGGGTGCTAGCTCAATGGAAGAGCACCTACCTCACAAGTAAGGGTTGCATGAATTAATCAATGAAAAAATAGAGACAATAATTCAGATTAAATTCATATTGTTTCTATCATTAACTTTTTAGTTTGTTCTTCAATAGAATTTTATTGTCTTTAGAGAGACAATAACTGGGATTAAAGACATATTATTATATCTATAGAGACGAAATGTTTTTAATTGTAGCTATAGTCTCTTGTGAGACAAAAATGAATTCTCTCTTAAGAGACAAAAATGCTTGTGTTCTATATTTTCTTTATAAGTACAATATTTAAGATAATTTACAAATTTTTTAAGACAATTTACTCAAATTGTCTCATATATTGTCTTATAACCCTCCTTTTTGTAGTAGTTACTTTTGTAAATATTTCATGGAGAGAAGAAGAATCCCCCATATTGTGTTTACTGTTCAAGATTTATAAATTATGAATATTATTTATAAACTTTCAAAATATTATAATTTTTTTTTAATATTTTTTCAATTAAATCTTAATGGGAAGAAATTCTTATCTTTATTCAAATTCAAATCCTATTTTATAAGCATAAATCCACCTTAACTCCATCTAAATGTGATGAAATTATTATCATTATTTAAATTAAAAGCTTATTTTACAAACATAAATCTGTTTTAACTTACAATTTACTTAAAAATATATATATATATCTCAAAACATAAATCCCATTTTAAATGAAAAAATTGGAAAAAAATAATCTTTAAAAACTTTAATTAATATTAATACTTAATAAATTCAAAACTAAAAATAAACCTATATTTATAATATTAAAATAAATAAATAAATAAATATTACAATAATAATAATTTATTTCCTCATACTATAACTAATCAGTATTAAATTAAGAAAATAAAAGGAAAAATACTTTACAATATGCCTTATGGGAAAGAGTTAAAATATATATATATATACTTTCCAATGTGCCTTTTGGAAAAGAATTAAAGTTTCCAATGTTATACCTATATAGGAATGAAAAGATATCAAGAGTTTTTATTATTGAAAAGAAAATATAATCAAATATTTGTGTGGAAATTTAAACTTAAATTTAAATAACTATATAAAATAATTAAAAACAATTTCTTACAAATATTATTAATATTATTAAATAAATGAAAAAGATGAAATTAAATTAAAAAATAAGAAGAAAATGGGATAACTAAACTATGTGAATAGTAAGACATATCCATGTTTACCTGGAAATCAACTTCGAATTGAACTGATCTGAGTAGCAGAACAGCCTCAGGCTCCTTCAACATGACCCGGATCGATAAGAGATTTGATTTGTTGAAGTAAGAAGGGTTTCAGGAGTAAGGATGATACGCACACTGCTTACTATCACTGTGTAACATAGTAAGCACAAACAAGGAACAGAACCAAATTTGGTTTTTAAAATTATTCTTTTTATATATCATATGTCAAATAATAATACTATGCAAAGTCTTAATATTCAAACTACATTGAAAAATAAAATCTTTGTTAAAATTTTGTAAAAATTAAAATAATAAATTTCTAATAAACTTTAATTATTAATTTATTTTTATATTAATGAGTAACATAAACTGAACTTTTGAAATATCAGGTTTTTTTTATACTAAAAGTCTTTTTAATTTGATTATTGTAATATGTTTTAAAAAATCTTATTTTTTAATCCTTAATAATATAAATCTAATAAATCTTTTCAATTTAAAATAAGTCTATTTTCTATTTTTTCATTAACATTTTTTATACTCTTTTATATTTTTTTAATTAAATTTGAATTCCATTTTTTATATTTTACCAATATAAAAACTCTTTACACCTTATAAATATTACCAAATATATTATATGCACCCATATAAACTCACTTGATATGATATTGCTGGCCAATATAAACACATAGATAAACTTTCATTACACTTCTGGTGTTTACCTCCTCTCTTAAAGAATCTGATTAAACAACCTCCGTTTGTGAATCTGATTAAACAACAACTTAGCCCAGAACATAGCATAGCAGAGTCGTTAGATTGTGCATATGGGCATCAATTGAAATTCCTTTTCCATTATGGTGAGGAAAAATCCTTATTACAAATGCTGAAGAAATGATAACAAAGCCTTATTACAAAGCCTCAAGAAACTATAATCGAATTGAGTTCTCTAAGAGCAGAGACTAAAGAAAAAAAGAAAAATGGTACCTGGACTTCAACCCCGCGGCTATCTCGTGTTGAAAATTTGAACTCAGGCACCCGATGTGGATTGAAGCTTTTCTTGTCGGACCACTACGAGCTTTTTTTGAATTCTCAGTTATCATTATTATTAATATAATTCCTTATTGTTATTATTGTACAGATGTAGCTTCCACATTGTTATTATTTCCCATGGAAGACTACTATTTTTATTTTTGTGTCTTTACATTATTATTGCTATGTTGGTTTTAATTATATTGTGATCACTTAGAATCCTATATATAACAAGGAGTTCTAGTCATTTGAATCATTCAATAATTGTCTATTTATGTAATAAAATGAGGTTCCAACCTTAAAGAAGCTAATCTTGAAGAAATCTTTTTTTTATCTAGTTACATAACATTTTGTATTAGAGATTTGGATTCTAGGGTTTCCCTGCAAGAGGCCATACTTGTATTTTCACTGTAATTTTTTTCTATTAAATTTCGTAAGAGCAAATTGCAATCACACAGAGAGGAAATCTTGATGAACTTTGTGTAAAAGTTTCAGATCTTGGTTTCCTATATTTTCTGAGATATAGGTTGAAAAAGTTATGGTATACTCATATTGAATTTTAGAATATAGCATTAGTTAGAAAGTAAATAAAATTTAAAAACATAAACATAATTAATTACTGGTTTAAGTAGGATTTTCATTCCAATGAAAAAATTTACAAGGAAAATTCCACATGTTGTCCAAAAATACAACATACAAAAATACCTAAATGACTTCAATTTGATTTTCTACAAACCACAACTTTCTTTTCAAAGTTTGAACTTTGTCTCCCCAAAACCTTTCACATATTTATGGAAGGAATAATTAAATTAAGGTTCACTATTTGTCTTTTTATTTACTTTTAGTCATAAAAGTATTATAAAATCTCCATATCTTTTATTCATGAAAAAATTTTCTTTTTTTGTTTCTTGGCTAGGTTCAAGGGTTTTATAGATAGGGTTTTACTGTGAAGAAGACAAAGAAGCTAACGATTGTGAAAAAACCTACCATATAGTGAAGCATTTTTCTTGTGGCTCTTGTGAGGGAAGAAGGATATGGTTCTAGAAACCTACTTGTTACTTGTTATGCTTTATTGAGGTGAGGAGTAGACATCTAGGACACTTGTGGATCTATAACCCAGGTGTTACTTGTCGTGCTTGATTGAAGACAAGAGGAGACATCTAGGACACTTGTGGGATACAAGTGTTGAAGCCAAGGACTTGCCAATGTTGATGCTAGTTTTTTGTGGATATTTTGTCATGGATAGGGTTTTCATGGTTTTCCTTAGCTCTGGTTTAGAGAGGTAGATATTGTACCATATTGGTGATAACACTATAGCATGTACATGTAGTTCATTTCCTTTACATATCTATGAAGTTTCAAGCTATCCAAAATTGTCTAATTGTATATTTTATTTTCTACTTACATCATCTTCTTGATAGGGTAATTTCCACAAATGTTCATGCCAATTTGACATTGATTTAACATTTAAAGTGAAAATAAGAGATTATTTTATATTGTATAATATTTTGTAGTAAAGTGATTATCAAATATGGTATATTCTTACAAATGTGTGCTATAAAGCTTGAAACTTGTTGGCATTTTATTTTTTACCTTTTCTCTTGAACTCCCTAGTGTGTTGGGTTGAAGTGAAGTGAAATACTATAACCTGTTGGAGGCTATAAATTAATAATTTAGATTAGCCTAAGGGGAAGGTTCAAAGGGGTTGGATCTAGGAAAATCCCATAAGAAGTGATATTTAAGATTCACATATATTACCCTACATCCTAAATTTCAAGTCAAGGAAGAGAGGGGGCATCTATTCTCTTCTTCCCATCATTTTTGGCAAGATAAAATTTTCACTTTTATGAGGAATTTGTGCATATCATGGTTGATGAGCAATTTTACATAAGATATGAAATTGTTGACATTTCTACAAATATTTAGGAAATTCTCAAATTTTCCTTATATGTTATTTCATACTCCAAATTTGGGGTCTTACAATTACTCTTCATAAACAAAAGCAACATATTATTGTGTATTAATGGAAAGTACCTTGTGTACTTGAATATTATAAGTATTGTAGGGGTTTGGTTCTAAATTTTAAATTTTAAATTTTAGTTTTTTTAGCAATATTGAAGAACGGTTACTAAAAAAAAAAAATATGTATTCCTCTTTACACATTTATGGGTCAAGAACAAGGATGTTTCTATATAAATATAATATCGATGTCTACCACATTTCTCTTGTTTGATTCATAAGTGTAGATTTGCTAATAGTCTCTTTTTACCTTTTTGTTTTTATGCAAAGTACTACATGTGAAGTTAAGTGCTTGGATTCCATCAAAATGTTACTAGTTTATGGAAATTTTGGAGATGCATTAAATGGTTTGGTTGTAACTCATGCATACCAACAACATGATAGCATGAGAATGATTAGTGGGAAAACAATGGACAATGATGTTAATTTTATATTAGCAAAATACTAGTCTAAACCCTAACTTGTTATAAGACTTGAAATTTCAGGGGGTATTATAATCTAGTTGATAGCAACATTTGTTGTTATTGAGAATGGACGTGGTAATTCAACAGAATTTGCTTCTTTGATGGGTATACGCTTTGCAAGTATGATAAAGAATTAGATAGAAAGTTTGATCTTCCTTAACATGCCTCAATCCTCAGTAGTGAAAATTTTCCAATTACTATAACCCTTTTTTTAATTGTTTTATAGAAGTAGCAACTTAGTAGAAGAATTCAGGGTGATGTAGAATTACTATGCTACCTTTTTTAATCTTAAGAGCATAAATAACCATGCTTTTTAAAAAGATAATCATAGAATCTATTATATCCTATATTTCTAGTCTTTTACGAAGATAAGTAAGAATGCCTTCTTTGTTTCTAAAGGAGAAAATTCAAAATATTTAGTAAGTATTGTGTCTATTTTTGTGTGTGTAGAAATAACTATTGCATCTAAAGTGACTGAATGGGGTCACCTAAAAAACTTACCCAGTTGTTTCATTATAGGAAATAGATGATACCATATGTGGAGGTTTTACGAAATTGCTTCATTCTAGGCAATATGTGATAGCATATGTGGAGGTTTGATGAGATTATAGCAAGGGGAAAAAAGTGTTTATTTATCATCTGGTTGGGTATTGGAGGCGTTAGGGGAATAGACCCAACCACTCTCAAATCCCTTCAAGAGGACAAGTATTATCATCACTAAGTCTCTAGATTGGAGAATTCTATTTAAAAATATATTATATGGTCGTCTTTTAAATCCATTTTTTCTCTACATGTCATTGATGATGGCTTTGTTGATAATTTATATTTGTATATTCTAAAAACATAAAACTTCAGAAAATAGTGTTTTCATATTTGTATTCACAAAGTTTGTAGTTTTAAGAAAATTATCAAGCCAATATTAATTTGGAAACTATGTAATTTTCTGAGAGTCACTGCAATTGTGCACATATTCTTTTAGTAGGGTATTTTCTGACATCCACTACTATTGCATAGTGTGTCAGTGTAGTGAAGTTCCCCAAGAAATATAATTAGTATAATTGATTAAAAAAATGTTACTAACAACAAATTCTGTAAGCATATTAAATTTATAGTATTGAATTAAGTTCACTTTTGCTATTAACTTTTTGCACTATAATATTTTTTGTACTTTCAATTGTTTGGAAAAGCATTTTCATAAGTATCCTCAAAATTTACCAAAAAAGAATAAATGAAATGATGTGTAGTCAATAGCATTTACAATATTTAAATTTGTCTGAAATTCATCATGTATCAATATTTAACATATTTTTTCTTCACTAATATAATGGTACATTTTGTCTAGTTGTTTTTTACATTTTCTCCTCAAGATGAAACATTTCTTTAAAGGGTGTTTTTCAATAGAAATTTTATTGTCTCTACAGAGACAATAATTGGGATTAAAGACATTGTTTCTATCAATAACTTCTTCTTTTTTGTTTCAATAGAATTTTTATTGTCTTTAGAGAGACAATAATTTGGATTAAAGACATATTGAGACGATATGTTTTTAATTGTAGCTATAGTCTCTTGAGAGACAAAAATGAATTGTCTCTTAAGAGACAATAATGCTTGTGTTCTATATTGTCTTTATAAATATAATATTTAAGACAATTTACAATTTTTTTTTAAGACAATTTACTCAAATTGTTTCACATATTGTCTTATAACCCTCCTTTTTGCAGTAGTGACTCTTGTAAGGATTTCACTGAGAGAAGAAGAATCCATCATATTGTGTTTACTATTCAAGATCTATAAATTATGAATATTATTTATAAACTTTAAAAATATTTTTAAAATTAAATAAAGAAAATATTATAAAAGTTTTTTA
Organism: Pinus albicaulis; assembly: GCA_034641835.2. Taxonomy (NCBI): domain Eukaryota; kingdom Viridiplantae; phylum Streptophyta; class Pinopsida; order Pinales; family Pinaceae; genus Pinus; species Pinus albicaulis. The sequence goes on along the minus strand of CM076580.1, from coordinate 1,535,596,763 downwards.
ATATTATTTCAATTAAAGCTCAATGTGAGGAAATTCTTATCTTTATTCAAATTCAAATCTTATTTTATAAGCATAAATCCACTTTAACTCCATCTAAATGTGATGAAATTCTTATCATTATTTAAATTGAAAGTTTATTTTACAAATATAAATCTGTCTTAACTTGCAATTTACTTTCCAAAATAATTAATTATCTCAAAATACAAATCTCATTTTAAATGAAAAAATTGAAAAAAAAATTAATCTTTAAAAACTTTAATTAATGCTAATACTTAATAAATCCAAAACTAAAAATAACCCTGTATTTATAATAATAATAAATAAAAATAAAGAAAAAAATTATAACAATAATAATTTTTTCCCTCATACTATAACTAATGAGTATTAAATTAAGAAAATAAAATGAAAGATACTTTACACTTATGGAAAGGAATTAAAAAAAATGAAGTATACTTTCCAGCCTGCCTTTTGGAAAAGAGTTAAAAATTCCAATATTATACCTATATAGGAATGAAAAGATATCAAGTGTTTATTATTTAAATAAAAATATAATAAAATATTTGTATGGAGATTTAAACTTAAATTTAAATAGCTATATAAATTAATTAAAAAGATTTTTTTACCAATGAAAAAGATGAAATTAAATTAAAAAATAAGAAAGAAATGGGATAACTAAACTATGTGAATAGTATGACATATCTATGTTTACCTGGAAATCAACTTCGAATTGAACTGATCTGAGTAGCGGAACAGCCTCAGGCTCCTTCAACATGACCCGGATCGATAAGAGATTTGTTTTGTTGAAGTAAGAATGGTTTCAGTAGTAAGGATGATACGCACACTGCTTACTATCACTCTGTAACATAGTAAGCACAAACCAGGTACAGAACCAAATTTGGTTTTTAAAATTATTCTTTTTATATACCATATGTCAAATAATAATACTATGCAAAGTCTTAATATTCAAAGTACATACTGCTCTTCTGTGCCAGCAAAGACTTGGCTGTTTTTCTGGTGTTCTCTTCAAAAGAAAGTACCTACTTGGGATTTCTCCAAAAAAGGGGGAAGATAGGTCATGGGTGGTGTTCCTTGTGTAAGGAGAGTGAGGAAACTCTCCAGCATATCTTCCTTGCATATCCTTTCTCAAAAAGCCTCTGGAACGAAATGTTAAGACAAACAAAGGTCCCCCTTCGTTGGGAGGGGGAAGAAATATCAGAGGCCTGGAATAATTGGTGGCAACATGCTCCCAATGACAAAGTCAGAACGATGCCCTTGCTGGTTGTTTGGCGAGTATGGCTAGTCAGAAATCACCGAATCTTCAAAGACTCTTTCTTCCCCATCGCCAGATTAGTAGCCTAAGGAGTGGCCATATATGAAAGCATACCACTTCCATCTAATCCTCAAGCTGTAGACCTGTCAAGGCAGAAGAAATAAAGGGCTCCATCCCGTGGGCTTATTTCGATGGAGCCTCAGATATAAACAAAAATTGTGGAGCTCGTCTGGTCATTCACTATCCCATTGGAATTTCTCTCAAAGCCTCCATTGGACTTCGTACTCGAACAAACAATTATGCTGAGGTCAAAGCCTTACATTTGCTTCTCTGCTGGCTCTCTTTGCACAATGACCGGGAGGTTCAGATCTTTGGGGATTCTCTAAACACAATCAAGTGGGCTAATGGTTCACATCTTTGCAGGAATTTTCTCTTAACTCCTTTGCTTGCTGAAATTATTCGTCTTAAAAGTTGTTTTGCTGAGCTGAAAATCTGTCACATTTACAGGGAAAGAAACACAGAAACAGACAACCTTTCTAAAAAAGGCATTGAGCAGGTTTTGGACTCATGGTCAGTTGAAGAAGTAGATGATGGAATGGCAAGGAGACTTGCCCCTCTTGTTTTTGCTTAATTCGGGAGCCGTCAACAGCTCTATTACTTTCACAGTCTCTTTTTATTTTTTGTTTATAGAACTCTGCTGTAAAAACTTATTTGTATATTTAAAAACTATTTACAACTCAGCGTTGTTTTCTGTTAAATGGAGGCCTGAGCACTTGTTTTTTACTTGTCAAAACAGTACTTTCAGCCAGCATAGTGTCTACTCGCTGGTCTTTGGACAGTTGTGGTTTTAAACCTACCCTGTTTCGGTGTTTTTTACTATATGGAAGCCGGGTAGCTTACACCACAGTTTTGACCTTATCCATTAGATTTTGTTGACAGGGCTGTAGCGTGGAATCTCTCATATCTTCCTAAAAACAGCCGCTTATGGTTTTCTTTGGAAAAGGGAAGGGACAATGCAATGGATATGCTATCTAACCCTCTTATATAATAGAAGGTTCCATTTTTTCTGTGGAAAAAAAAAATATTCAAAGCACATAAAAATAAAATATTTGTTAAAATGTTGTAAAAAACTAAAATAATAAATTTCTAATAAACCTTCATTATTAATTTATTTTTTTATTAATAAGTAACATAAACTTAAGGGGTTATGAGGGTTTTTTTTTTTTTTTTTCATACTTAACAACTTTTTAATATGATTATTGTAATATGTTTTTAAAAATACTATTATTTAATTCTTACTAATATAAATCCAATAACTTTTTTTAATTTAAAATATTTTTATTTTCATTAGATATTATAAATATTTATTTTTTCATTAACATTTTTTATATTCTTTAATATTTTTTTCATTAATTTTGAGTTCCATTTTTTATACTTTATTAATATAAAAACTTTTTACACACTATACGTATCACCAAATATATTATATGCACCAATATAAAATCACCTGATATAGTTGCTGGCCAATATAAACACATAGATAAACCTTCATTACACTTGTACTGTTTACCTCCTCTCCTCCTCTCTTAAAGAATTTGATTAAACAACAACTTAGCCCAGAACGTAGAATAGCGCATTATAAGTATTACCAAATATATTATATGCAACGATATAAACTCACTTGATATGATATTGCTGGCCAGTATAAACACATAGATAAACTTCCATTACACTTCTAGTGTTTACCTCCTCTCTTAAAGAATCTGATTAAACAACCTGTGTTTGTGAATCTGATTAAACAACAACTTAGCCCAGAACATAGAATAGCAAAGTTGTTAGATTGTGCATATGGGCATCAATTCAAATTCCTTTTCCATTATGATGAGGACAAAGCCTTATTACAAATGCTGAAGAAATGGAAACAAAGCCTTATTACAATGCTGAAGAAATTATAATCGAACTGAGTTCTAATCGAACTGAGTTCTCTAAGAGCAAAGACTAAAGAAAATAAAATAAAAATAAAAAATAGTACCTGGACTTCAACCCCCGCGACAATCTCCGTGTTGAAAGTTTGAACTCAGGCACCCGATGTGGATTGAATTCTCCAGTGGTGGCTTAAGTAATAGTCTGTGTCCAGGCTTAAGTATCGTCAATGGTCTCCAAGCTCTCGGTGTCGTAGTGGTCCGATAAGAAAAGCTCTTGGGCAGCGTGGAATGGGCGCCGCCCACCTTTTTTATTTTTCTGGATCTGAAGATATTAAAGATGAAAACCATTTTATTTTTTTGGATTGTTTGGATTTTACCTATATTTAAGGAAAAGTTTGATCTTCCGTAACATGCCTCAACTTAGCAGTGAGAGGTTGTGTAAGTAGTGAAATTTCTCCAATTCTTATAACTTTTTTTTAATGGTTTTATAGAAATAGTTCCAAAGAAAATCATAGATACTATCAATGTCTAGACAAATTGTAAGAGAATGTGAAAATTCATTTGTCCAGATTTTACTTATATCCCAAAAAAAAATTAGCTTTCATCTTCAACCTCTTGAAATCCGAAAAATAATATCTTCAAATCAGAAAAATAATATCTTTTGTCCCAAAAATGAGCCGCACCCATTCCACGCTGCCCAAGAGCTTTTCTTGTCGGACCACTACGACACCCAGAGCTTGGAGACCATTGAGGATACGTGCGTAGTCCACAACTTCAACAATTATAAAAAGCTCGAAAGCGTCGACACAGACGATTATTTTTGGCGCTTCGAATACAGTGCCGCCACTGGAGAATTCAATCCACATCTGGTGCCTTGAAAATCTGATGGTCTCCAGTCGGTCCACCTCTATATAGAAACGACCGGACGGACTCAGACCCATAGGCAATATTACACACGAGACGATTGATAGAGAACCAGGAGGAGGTAAGAGTGGAAATTTTATGAGAATATAGAGATATATATAATACATATATCATTCCCTCCAATGGATACATAGTTTGCGGCCTTTTCCCCTCCCTACACTGAACCGTTGCAGACGATACAAATTCGCTGTCACTTGGTCTGCCTCTGTAACTGAAGGATAAACCCAAACGGATGAGTCAGCTGACTCAGAGCTTTCATGCTTTTCTTCAATTTGAAATCAGTTTTTTTGGAGTTATGTTTAATAATTGTAATAATAGGCAGATGCTTTGAGGCTACACGGTATTGGAATCCAATCAATTTTTTTAATAACAGTTCGCTATCCCATAGAAATTAGATTTCCTCCATTTATCCATTGGACTTAATATTATCGTTACATTGTATTAATTTTTTATTTACAAAATGCATTGTAATTTTTAAAAATAAAGAATTGTTTTTAGTGGACTTTTTGGAATCAGCAGAGGTGAAATCTTGATTTGTGTTATTTAAACTAATTTTTTTACTGTATATATAGATTCAACACCCTCAAAAAAAGACTTAGGGTACTTGGATTGAAAAAATGTTTAATTAGAGCTATTTTAATACTTATATAGATAAGAAGAACACATAGAAGGTAACTCAACCAAAGAAATAGGCCAAAGAAAAAGACAAGTTTCAATATGAACTTTTCCAACTTCAAATTCGTCATAACCACATTATCTCTACCTCAACAATGACAATGGAATTTCCAAGCGAACACAGGGTTTAGTACATAATAGTGATGATGAACTTGCCTCCCTTTATCTAGAAGCTTCAAATGGCTTGGTGTTGTTCGAAGATTTTAGTTTAAATGTCACAATGCCTCCTATGAAGGAAAGTGATTTGGGTAAAGACGAAGACATTATTTCCCACAACTAGTGTTTAATACAACATAAATTATATCTTAATATTGTAAATCTATTTTAGAGGATCTATGTAATCAAGCATGTGTTGGTTTTGCAAAGAAAATTGAAAGGATGTTCTCATTTTTGTTTGAAAACAAACACTATCTCTAGATAACTTTCAATACCACCACCTAATAACTATCATTTTTTCATCTTATTGTATGGCCATGTTTCCAAACTCGGACATTTAATATAAAATTTATGTAATCAAGTTAAAATAAAGAACCATTTAATTTATTACTATATATATTTTTTCAAATCACATTTCTTTTATGTAAACAATTTTTTTATCCCCCGATCCGGGTGTGAGCTGAAGGGAAATTTCATAACGGTGATTTCATGGGGATCGCCTCTAAGTACAAGCCCACTAGCCTCCACATGCTTGAGACATATAGAGTGATGAATTCTTGCATGCACCATATTAAGGTCATAGGCGAAGGTGGCCGTGAAATTATTTCTTGGTAATTGGCAAGTTTCTTTATGTGTGAGGTTGGTCATCCTATGTTTGTAAGTTGTTAATTTTTCAAAATGTTATATTGTTCTTTGATTTGATAGTTTCATTTATTCAATAACATGATAAGTTAACTATATCAGTAGTCAGATCTACATTATTAACCATCAAGATATGAAACTATGTAAAAAGAACAATAACATCAACATCTATGCAACAAAACATAAAGAAACAAATGGAAGAAAAGCATGGACACATGTAGCCACCAAGATTTGTCTCAGACTAGGGAAAAACCCACTATGGGGAAAACCTTTGCAAATTCTTCTTCTGAGATCATCATCAAATGATTCAATAAACAAGAGTACAATGATACATTGATCCATATCATCAAAATGTAGTAAAACAACTAGCACATGCATAATGTAACCTTAATCATATCTCTACTGAAGGAAATTGATTATGAGATCTGTAATGCACTGTAACTTCCTCAAGCATACTAATGAACACAACAGTCACTCATTGGAAACTTCAGAAAACTGAAGATACATATTTTAGGAGCCAATCTACAACGGAAATATACTGAACAGATATACAGATATTCATATCTACAACATTAAGAAACCTGAATCCAATATATCAAAGCGAAGTGATGTCAACTGCCAAATCCTAGATCTAAATCCACGATGCTCTCAAAGACACATCCCAAACATCTTTGATAAAGCAACTAAAGTCTCGAAGCACTACACAGGCAACTGAAGATTACCTAACTAAAATCTTCTCAAAAATACCCATGGTCACCACCTGAACACGTTGTGCCTGTAGCTAAAGCTTCCTTGGTCACTGGGATGACAGGCTGTGCCCACGGATCTACTCTAGATCAACTCAATCTAGCCTCGGGACCCTGATCGTGACCTTGACAAACTATGCCTCTAGCTAGGGAAGATTGGGCACTACTTTTCCATATTGTGCCTACAAATCTGTCATGATTTCACCACTTATGTGCCTATGGCTATGGCTGAGAAGCCCTAGTTAAGTGTGATCCTCTCGCTTGTGATTCCATACCCTGCGCGAATTTGTTCCATCGAACCTGCGCAAACCAAAACAGAATAGGAGAATCAAGGCAAGGAGTGAAAGAAGAAAATATCATGAGTGAATGTGTGAGAATGAGTTTGAGGTCGCTTCTATTTATATCTTTTGTGAGGGGCCGCTTGGGGCTTTGGCTAAAGCCACATGTGTTCAGGCCGACTCATTCCATTTCATTAATAAATAAAATCATTTATAATTTAATTTCTGCTTATCCAATTGGGGTGATCTATAGGTTTATTTTGGTCCTCTCGAAAAGCCAAATATAATGAAATTATAATCTCTACCATATGAGTTGTCAAAAGTGGAATTTTACTGTAATTGCATAATTTTAAGACTCAATCTCAATGAGGGAGAATTCCACCTGCCAATATATGTTCATCAATCAATATGCCATTATGGTATCCTCATGCATCATCATGTCTCATTATTGATCATCTGTGTAATGTAGTTTTCATGTTGTGGATATTTCTCATTACAAATCATCAATGTACTTCTCATGCTTATTCCAAATTATCTCTTGAATGTTTATGCTCATGTGTTGAACATTCTCGAATCTATAAGAAGAAGAATTTGTCACCAGAGGGTAGCTTAGGCTACCACCCTTCATCCATTAGGCTACGACCTAGATTCTCTCACAGCGGGCTATTACCTGGAATATCATCATCAATCATCTTCGAAGAGAATATTAGGGAGGTCATCTCGACTTAGAATATCGTGGGGGAACTATACCTCTACAACCCCATATCTAGAAATAGGACATCCCTCCACACAAGGGATCCCATCTTGACCGAGGTATGACATTGAGGAGTTCAATCTCAACCCTGAACCACATAGGTTTATCTCAACCCCTCTTATTTCCTACTGATATTCCCATCGATGATCCTGAATAGTCATGCAGTAGAATAGCCGGATCTTATTCGACTTGGGCTATACACCCCAACTACACTATCAACTCGTTGGCAAAATGAGGAGCGGTATTCCCAACAAGACTTGATAGAGGGTATGAGGCCAGTCGGGGTATAGTCTGCATAGACTATATAGGGGAGGAACATCACCAACTCGATGAAGATAGAGGAGTAACATCTCAACCATGGGTAACAGATAGAGAATTACACTATTATCTAAAGATCCCTCCACCCCAATAGTCCTCCATATCAATTCCTCATCCTAGGAGCTTAGACAGGGAGGAAGAGTTTGCTCAGTGTCCTCAATAAACACTACTCTCATCATCCAGATATGGTATCTGCTAGCCTCAATAACATTTGATTCCTATTCATACATGGCATAAAATGAACTGCTATGTTAGAACATACATAATCATGTAAATCACAACAAGATACCATAATCATCCTTCCTCTCATAGAGGTCTCAATCACACATGGATACCATAATCATCCTCCCTCTCACGGAGGTGTCAATCACACATGGATACCATAATCATCCTCCCTCCCACAAAGGTGTCAATCAGACATGGATACCATAATCATCCTCCCTTTCATGGAGGTGTCAATCACAAACCTAAGATTGTCTCGAACAGTTGAATTGTCTTAATGAATGGATAAATCACAACCCCAATTATATGTATATGAGATTCTTTGTCATCACAATGTATCCAAGTATTATTGAGATCATCTTAAGAAATCTCTCTAAGGAGATTCTATATCCTCCCTCACAGTTTTACATGCTAGAAGCATTGTACTCAAACTCGGTCGTGCTATGGAACTCTCATCCAAGATATCATGGAAGATCTCATATTAAGGAAAAGTCCAAATGCTCTCATTAGTACTAATCCCAAACATCATCAATTCATTCATGCTACTACATATCATGGGACAAATGTCTCAACCTTTAAAAGTAGAATGTTTCATGCATATATTTCAAAAATATGTTTGGTGGCAATTCTGAATGAAGAAACTCAATCATGAATTTAACACTACAAAGAAAAGACCCTCTAGTGGAGGTTATAAGGGAGGTTTTTAGTGTTACAAAATTGGCCAAAATTTTCAAAAAGACATATGCTACCACATCCGTTTCTGGTACTGGAGGTTTTGGCAGAGCTTTTAACGAGAATTCAACACAACTAAAAAAAAATGGGCGGCCGGAGGTTATTACTGATGTTTTTTCATCGATGCTCTTATCAGGTTTTAACGCACTGGTGCGTATCGGTAGACAACGCACCACGGTGGTCGAAGGAGAATGCACCGGGACATTAAGGAAAATAACAACACCGAGTCTGGTCTTGGTGATACAACGCGTGGGGCCATTCTAATTGTTCTTGAGATTTGAGGAGTGCCCATAGGTCGTATCAACACGTCGGTGCGTATGCTTATATAAACGCCCTAGTGCATCGTATCACACAAAGGCACAGAGGTTTACATTTGGTATTGGTATTCATGCGGTGCAAATATGTCATACAAATGCACCGGCGTTTATCGACACATAAACACCCTAGTGCGTACTATCACACAAATGCACTGAGATTTGTAATTGGTATCATTATTCGTGCAGTGCCTATTGGTCATCCAAATGCACCGGTGTGTATAGATAGAAAAAATACCCTGGTGCATAGTGTCACATAGACGCACCGCAATTTATAATTGGTATCGATATTCATGCGATGCTCATAAGCGGTAAAAAGACACTGGTGTGTATAGATACATAAACTCACCGGAGCATCATAATGCACAAACGCCTTGATATTTCTAACTTGTTTTGGTATTTGTGCGGTCCCGATAGGTGTGCGCTTAATAATACAAGCGCATCGGTTTTCATTTTGTATTTTTTAGAAACATCGACCTGTGGCAGTGCAATTATTATGATTGTTTTAAATTCATTATTCATCAAAAGTCGACACATATTATAACAATATTCATATTAATTAAATTTTTATTAATGGATTTGAATGTGATGTTTAGATTAATTTGTTATATCATATCATAATTATTGTGGTTTTTTAAAATTCATTATTCATCAAAAGTCAACACATATATATGTTATAACAATATTCATATGAATTAAATTTTTATTACTGCATTTGAGAACGAAAATGGAGAATGCAATAGTGACAATAGAGAACGCAATAGAATAAATTAAAACATTTATTATTATTATTATTATTATTATTATATATATATGAATAAGAAATTCTTTGTCATACAAAATGGGACAGCTATTGGTATCCCTTTATCTTTCAATTGGGACACTATGTCCATTACATTAAAGAAAATGTTTGATTTCACAGACATTTTTCCAAAAATAGTACAACGCCTTGCTTTTATATCCAAACATAGTGATCATCATTCTTTGCTTGAACTGCTATCACTGCTAGAGCTACTTCCATGACTTGGGTTATTTTAAAAAATGTTATGTTCACGACGTTGATTGTTTTCTTCTTCTTCACCTTCTTCCATCTACAAACATAAAAATAAACTGTAATGAGTGTATATACATTGGTGAGAATAATGAAAATTGCAATATTAAATAATATACATCAATGTAAATCGAAAAAAAATGACACACCAATGCAACAATTGACTCATAAACTATACACATTCTTTCAAAACCATGTAACATGCGATCTTTCAAGATTTGATCTATTGGCGCAGTGCCATACTTTGTTCCCGACAAGTTTTATACCCCATAATAAATCATATATTTAATATAAAAGATTTATTTTTTCTATTAATTATAGACGGAGCTAAGTAAAACAAGATAGATAGATGCTTACAAATTCCACAATTAAGTTCTGATATGCCAACATATATGCACAACCCATATTTAAACCAATTTCAATCAATTCCTATGATGGTTCTTCTTTGTATGTTAGCACCTGTTTGGAGACATTCAATGATGATTTTTGTAAAACAACTTAAAAATACAAAAATGAAATCTAGTTAAGTTGTTATAAGGAAGTAACAATTACTCACAAACTTAGATATCAATCATTTTCTTCCTTGTCGTCTTGTTTTATGTGCTGAATGGGTTCCATTTTCTTTTCTTTTCTGCAAGAAAATACTTGAAAATTAATATTTAATGTTAAATTGTTTATTTATTTTACCTAATGATCGAAAAAATCAATGATTACATATTACATTTGAAGCAAGTTGTTGTTGAGATGGCTCCTCCAGCGATGCAATTTTGTCCATTTCTTTGACCATCTCCTTGTACACCTTTTTGGACATTCCTACTGGCATATTTCTGATATCAGCTCGTTCATCTTTTGAGATTTTCATAATCTTCCTAAAAATGTAACATGACAATAAAATATTTAATTTTTATATTGATATATGAAAATTAAGTATAACAAAAGTGATATTTGTAAATAATTATAGACAAACATCTAAAGGAATATTATTTTTTCATTCCTTTTTTTTTTTTGTACGTTTTTTATATTAAAAGTCTGACATGTCTCATTGACAAATTCTCTGGAAAGTCTTCCTGTAGTTTACATAAAATATGGTTTTTGGAATCAATGGATTGGTTTTTGTATTGTAAGTGTAAAGAATGTATATACATTCATTCCACTATATCCCTCAAATATTTGTAAAATTTTTTCCCCTTTTCGTTAACCTCCAACACCACTCTAGATGAGCTAAGGAGCAATTCATTTTCATTTGCATGTTCTATTGTTTTTCTTTTCTTAGAACAACATTCATTTTCTGAGTTGTTGGTCCCTGTAGAACATTAAACAGAGGTGAATTAATATAATTTTTCACACATGTTATATAATAATTTTAATTATATTATTAATGAAAACTAAAAAAAGAAACTCATATTGGATGGATAGTATTTTTTTATTCACCTAGTTCATCCTTTTGCAATTTTTCCATCAAGTTTATACGTTCTTCTGGTCCTAGATCAGAAATGATCTTATCGAGCTTTGTCATTTTGTGGCTCTTCATGATACACATTAAACAATACATATTATTTAAACTTACATATAGTTCAAAATTAAATTTTTTGTCAAAAATTTACAAAGAACTTTCCTTTTTTGCTTTTCTTGATGTGCTATCAGTATTTTTGTTACTTGATCTCTTCTCAGTCATTTCTTTAACAATATCAAACCTGTATCATATCATTCAATAATATATTTTTAAATAAACTATTAACTTCTCAATTAAAAAAAAAAATCTAAAAAAAATGGTGCACCATTCATGGTGAACAGATCGACGTTGGTGTGTGTATGTCTTTCCCACGCACCACAAAAATAGTATAATACACCGTACAGTGCTCTATTGCAACAAGACGCCCCGATGCATTACGTATCAATGACCACACTAGTTAACCATCATAAAAATAATAAAAGTCATCCAATGTTAGTTTTTTTAGCATAAATCGGTGCTATATTTTACATATGGTGCACCATTAAAAAACTATTATTTTTTCACATTACTTATCCAGTGCTCTTGTAAACAACAGAGCACCGGTGCGCTACCTTACATAGGGCGCACGGGTAAAAGATCTGTTTTTTTTTTTATATCATTCCAAGGCCGACATGGATTAGGATACAACTATGTTAATCGTCCCGTTAGTTGCATGTATTAGGTCTATATTTAGCAATACAAACCCTATAAATCTAAATTGAAAAGTCCTAATTCTGAATCATAGAAAGAAGAAGAAGAAAGGGGAGAAACAAAAAGAAAGAAAGGTTTTTATTTTTTGAACGTTTTTTTTTCAAAACTGAACTTTTGCGGTGCGTCATAATGAAATAGCGCACCGACTGTATATTTTTCTAAATTTTTATGACAGTACTTTCACGGTGTGCTGTGATAACAAAGTGCCCCGATGCACTCTTTTAGACAGGACGCAATGATTTTTTTTTTTTTTTACGTAAGGGCCGACATGGATTAGGATCCGACTATGTAGGTGAAACCTTTCGTTGGATGTCTTAGTTTTATATTTAGCAATATAAACCCTATAGATATAAATTAGAAAGCCCTAATTCTGAAATCACAAAATGTGGGAGAAGACAGGGCAGAAACAAAAATATTGTAGGGTATGTTTGTAAAATGGTTTTTTTCAAATCAACACGTTGTGCGGTGCGCCATAATGTAATAATGCAACAATGCCATATGTTACATATGGCGCACTGATAAAAACATAATGTTGAGATTTTGTATATATTAATTTGGCTAAAATCTCATGGATAATTCCAACAACAGGATTTGTTCCTAAACTGATTGCATCAAATCCTGATGAGGGGATATTCTATCCTATTTTGTTGTGATATAATTTATTATTCAATTTCTTCTCTACATCTATAAATTGTAAGCTCATAGAGGTAGAACAAACGAGATGTGAGGTGTGAGAAAGAGGAAGTGCAAATGTGCAAATCTACTGTTGTAATCTCCTGTTGAGTAATAATATTGCTGATACCTTTGTTTGGTGGATGTAGCCCAAATTGGTTGGGTGAACCACGTTAAATTTTGTCTTCATTTTATATGCTGTGTGCGTGATTTATATTTTTTTCGTTGTGCTTAATCATGAAAATTTGTATCATAGCGAGTTGTATATGCTACTTGGTGAGGAGAGCCGTGAGCTACCATCCGAGGGTCAGTTGAATGCTGCTGTTGATAGAAGAATCAACGAACCCACAAGAAGCGAAATACATGACCATGTAAGAAGTGGTCAATTACACAAATAACAGAAAAGTGCTGTGAGCTGGAAACAGTGTTGTTTGTTGGAGGGCGTATGTATGTGCATAATTTATTTCCGAGGTTTATATGCATCATAGGCTGAGTTTTTAGAGATTGCACGAGGTAAAATTCTTCCAGGGAAGTCAAAGAGGCTAGGTCGAGTTGTTTGCTGGTGGAGAGATGATAAGATTAGATCGACATCTCCATGTTTTGAATTTTTTGTGGTGGAAGAAAACCAGAACTTCATTGTGTAATGCGTAAGTTCTGTGAGCCCTGCATTCGGAATTGAAGATTGGGCCCAAGGATCAGAACAACGTGGAGTATATGAACTGTTGTGAGTATAAACTAATAATTGTTATCACTATTTGTGGTGCATGTGAGTGAGATTGCTACTGTGCATATTCTAATCGTGAGAGGATTGCCACTATTGAATACTTATGCGACAATCTGGTATTGAACGTTGAGTCTCTTTGGGAATGGCTTAAAAATATTTTTTTCTTAATTCTAAAAATCTTAAACAGGGTTCTTCTTAAAATATATATCTATAATTTTGACTATGAAATTTCCCAGTAGAAAATGGGTTTAGTATTTTCAGGCAAGAGGGTGTAAAAATGAAGGGACAAAATAACCCATGAGGTGTTGTTTCTATTGTTAAAAATTTCAAAAACTCAAAGTGCCCGATTTGAGATCGAGAAGTTTAAAAGGAGGAATAATTTCAAAATCTGGAAAGTCAAGATGCACAATTTACTCGTATAACAAGGTGTGGCGAAGGCACTTTTGGGAAAATCTAAACAACCTTTTGCCATGATAGATGACAAATGGAGTAACATCGATGACAGAGCACTGAGTGACATACGATTGTGTTTGGCAAATGATTTTTTATTTAACATCATGTCAGAGAAAACAACCGCTGGTCTATGGACAAAGTTAGAAAAACTGTACATGAAAAAATCCCTAACCAATAGGATTCTTCTGAAAAGACAGTTGTATAGCTTGCGCATGAAGGAAGGTACAAAAATAACTCATCATTTTAATACCTTTAATACTCTCTTTCTACAGTTATATAGCATAGAAGTAAAATTTGTTTCAGAAGATAAAGATGTAACTTTATTATGCTCTTTTCCCCAGTCATGGGATCATTTTGTTACTGCTATAAGTCTTATTTCATGAGAAACCCTTGAATTTGATGATGTTGTTAGAGCTATGTTGTCTGAAGAAACTAGGAAAAGGTCAAATTTAGAAACCTTTACATCAGAAGAAATGATGGTTAGAGGTCGATCTAAAGAAAAAAGCTTTAGTGAGAAAAACAACTCTCGGTCAAAATCGAAAGGGAAGAAGAGTAAGCTAAAATGCTGGTTTTGCGGAAAATCGGGATATTTGAAGAAGGACTGTTGGAAGAGACAATAAACATCCAAAAGAGACTCTTCAACAAAAAATAAAGAGCCAAGCAGGATAGATACAAGTTCAGGTTCGGCATCCGGTTCAGGTATAAGTGATGAAGTTTTATTAGTTAATTTTGCACATCATGATCAACATTGGCTGTTAGATTCTGGTGTGTCCAATCACATGTGCATTCATAAAGAGTGGTTTAAATTTTATAATTCAATTAATGATGGAGTGGTTTACATGAGCAATGATGTCTCATGTAATGTTGTGGGAATTGGAAGCATCCAGATTAAAATGTTTGATGGGACAAATAAAATCTTAACTAATATAATACATGTGCGTGAACTCAGAAAAAATCTTATTTCTCTAGGAGTGTTAGACACAAATGGATATAAAACTTTTATTCAAGGTGGAGTAATGATAATTGACAGAGGAATATTATTAGTAATGAAAGCAAATAAAATTGGAAATCTTTTTCAGTTAGAAGGAAGAACAAAGTTACATCATGCTTATACTGTATCTGAAAATTACAGTGATTCTATTTTACTATGGTATCAACGGTTGGAAAATATGAGTGAAAGAGGATTAAAAATATTATCTGATCGTAATTTACTTCCTAGTTTAAAATATTCTAAGTTATATTTCTGCAAACATTGTATTTATGGAAAACAAAGCAAGAAGAAATTTAAAACTAGAAAACATACTAGTAAAGGAATCCTTAATTATATCCATTCTGATGTTTGGGGTCCATATCCTACAACCTCATATGGAGGATCATCATATTTTGTATCTTTTATAGATGATTTCTCCAGGAAAGTATGGGTCTATATGTTAAAAAGAAAGTCTGACGCATTCACAGTTTTCAAGCAGTTTAGAGCATTAGTAGAAAATATCATTGGAAGAACCATTAAATGTTTAAGAACTAACAATGGTGGTGAGTTTATTTCAAAAGCATTTGATAATTATTTCAAGGAAGCTGGGATCAAAATACATAGAACTACTACTTATACTCCTCAGCAAAATGGAGTCGTTGAACGCATGAACAAGACTCTCTTAGAAAGAGCAAGAAGTATGCTAAGCAACACCAATTTACAGAAGGGATTATGGACAGAAGCAATATCTATGGCTTGTTATTTGATAAATCGATCACCATAAACTACAATAGGATGTAAAATTCCTCAAGAGGTATGGAAGGGTCATCCTTGTGATTATTCTAAACTGAAAGTTGTTGGTTGTGATGCATATGATCTAATTCTGAAACATTAGCATTCTAAATTATATCCTAAATCAAAAAGATATATCTTTGTTGGATATGGTGATGGGATTAAGGGATACAGGTTGTGGGATCCTACTACTCACAAGATCATCATTAATAGAGATATTAAATTCAATGAATCTTCACTTGATAATCCAGATGAAGATAGTAAATTGAAACAGGAAAATGTACTTAAGTTTCAACATATTCAGTTTGAAACCAGTTCAAATACCGATGATAGTAATGATGAACAAGTTTCATATGTAAATCATGAAGAAGTTCCTACAGATAATAATCAGGAAATTGTGGAAGAACCAGAAACATCTTTAATAAGGTCTAGAGAATCAGATATCCTCCTAAAAGGTATGATGATTATGTTACTTTAGTTGCTTTAACCGCTAATAATGATGAACCTTTATGCTATCAGGAAGTTGTAGAAGGTTCTAACAGTGATAAGTGGAAAGAGGCTATGAAGGATGAGATGAAGGCATTAGACAAGAATGCCACATGGGACCTGGTAAAACTTCCTAAAGACAGAGAAAATATAGGATGTAAATGGGTTTTCAAATTGAAAAGAGGTGTTGATGATAAAGGAGATAGGTACAAAGCGAGGCTGGTTGCAAAAGGTTTTTCTCAGAAAGCAGGAATTGAATTTCATGAGATATTTTCACTAGTTGTTAAAATCGTTTCAATTCGGATTGTCTTAGCATTAGCTGCTTTACTTGATTTAGAATTACAACTAGATGTTAAGACTACATTCTTACATGGAGATCTAGATGAAGAGATTTATATGGAACAACCTGAAGGGTTTGTTCAAAATCGCAACAAGAAATTTATCTATAGGCTCAAGAAATTATTGTATGCTCTAAAGAAGTCACCTTGACAATGGTACAAGAAATTTGATTCTTTCATGATGAGCCAAAAGTATATAAGAAGTGAATATGATCATTGTGTTTACTTTAAGAAATTAAGTAATGGCATATTCATTATCTTAGTATTATATGTTGACGATATGCTTTTAGAAAGCAAAAGCATAACTTATATCAATAGTTTAAAGGCTCAGATGGCTAGGATGTTTGATATGAAAGATCTAGGAGCAGCAAGACAGATTTTGGGCATGGAGATTTTCAGAGACAGGAGCAATGGTAAGCTGTGGTTATCAGAACAGAAGTATATTGAGAAAATACTCTTAAGGTTTGGTATGAACAATGTGAAGCCTGTTTCAGTCCCTTTAGCTTCCCATTTTAAGATTTCTTCAAGTTTATGTCCTAATACAAATGAAGAAAAGGAATATATGTCTCGAATACCTTATGTTAATGCAGTAGGAACTTTGATGTATGCGATGGTCTGTACATGACCAGATATTTCACATGCAGTCGGGGTTGTCAGTAGGTATATGGAAAATCCAGGGAAAGAACACTAGGTAGCAGTGAAATGGGTGCTTCAGTATTTGAGAGGCACAAGTGATTATTGTATCACTTATGACAAAAGTAGTGAATTTGTTTGTGGATATGTTGATTCCGATTTTGCAGGTGTTGGATAAGAGAAGGTCAACTTCAGGACATGTCTTTACTCTTACATGTGGAGCTATAAGCTGGATTTCAAAACTACAAAACCTTGTTTCTTTATCCACTACAGAAGCAGAATACATAGTTTCTTCACATTCTTGCAAAGAAGCGGTTTGGTTGAAAGGTTTGTTTGGTGAGTTTGGTAGGTTGCAAGACAACATAAAGTTATTTTGTGATAGTCAAAGTGCAATTCATTTAGATAAAAATCCGGCCTATCATAGTAAATAAAATCATATACATATAAAGTACCATTTTGTAAGACGGGTTATCACTAAATGGGGAATCTCTCTTGAAAAAGTGCATACAAAGGAAAATTGTGCAGACATGTTCACGAAACTAGTTTTATTAGAGAAGTTACGATGGTGTCTCGCTTCTCTTGGCTTGCTAAAAATAAATAATCCTATTGTTTTCAAGGTGGAGATTGTTGAGATTTTGTATATATTAATTTGGCTAAAATCTCATGGATAATGCCAACAATAGGATTTGTTCCTAAACTGATTGCATCAATTCCTGATGAGAAGATATTCTATCCTATTTTGTTGTGATAGAATTTATTATTCAGTTTCTTCTCTACATATATAAATTGTAAGCTCATCGAGGTAGAACAAATGAGATGTGAGGTGTGAGGAAGAGGAAGTGAAGATGTGCAAATCTTTTGTTATAATCTCATGTTGAGTAATAAGATTGCCAATACCTCTGTTTGGTGGATGTAGCCCAAATTGGTTGGGTGAACCACGTTAAATGCCATCTCCATTTTATATTATGTGTGTGTGATTTATATTGTTTTCGCTGTGCTTAATTCTAACACATAATTTTTTTTTTTAACTTTTTATCACTGTACATGCGCAATGTTACGCAGGGCGCACCGACGAAAAAAAAAATGTACTTTATTTAAGATTGATGCAAGGGCCAACATGGATTGGGATCTGATTATGCGAGTCGCCTCATGGGTTGGATTTCTTATCAGTACAAAAATCCTATAAATCTAAATTAGAAAGAAAGAGGGAGAAAAAATGGCAGAAACAAAAAGAATCTAGGGTTTTGTTTCTAAAAATTGATTTCTTTTTTTATTTTTGTTTTTGAAAACTACATAAAAGGTAAAAAACTGCAGAAACAAAACGTTAAAAAAAAAAAAGATTTGATTTTTTATTTTACTTCATAAAAAACTAGAGAAAAAATAAAATAAAACAATAGACTTTGATTTCTTATTTCATTGCATAAAAAAAATTGCAGAAAAAAAGTACAAAAAAACAATAAACTTTACTCATGTCGTTTAAACTTCTATGGTACAAGGTTTGAATTACCAGAGGTTTGGAATTCTGATTGTTTGAATACTTCTGTTGAAATGTATTTCCGTGCTCCACAATTCTCTCATGCTCTGTTTGCTCCATGTATGTATCCTGCAAATCTCTTGTTGAATTTTTTTGCAAAAATAGTGAAATAATGAAAAGTGATTTGTATATAAAGAAATGTTTTATGAAATTAGATTTTTGAAAATATCTTTCTGCCCAATTTCCAATTTACCTCTTTTTCTCACTTAAAGAAAATAGGGTTGCGCCTTTTTTATTGCGGTTATTTTTTTACCGGTGTGTCGTTTAATTGAACCTCACCAGTGCTACTTGTTACAAAAGTGCACCGTTGCGCAAAATAAAGAATTGACCAGTGTGTTTATTTGAACAATATGCATCGAAATTACATTTAGGTTTGTGCACCAAACTTTATTGTTGTTTTGCTCAAATGCAGGGAGAAAATATCATATATTATACGAAATGGACAATTCTTCAAAATCTAGCTCATTCCATAATATTTCTCAAAGTCCATTGCAGAGTTCTCCCTATCCATGTGAAGATGTAATATTTACTTCAGATTTGTTTTATTTTTTCACTATCTAATTGAATTTATGTATGTTTTTTAATCCATGTAGTCAATCATGAACAACTTAATTAAATTCATAATGTATACAAATTTGTAGGTTCATGCAGATTCATCATCAAGTTAAGATGCACAAAATTATATTCAAAGTACTACTCCAAAACATCGAAATTTCTTATCAGGACCTGCATACCACAAGACGCATTTGGTAGATGAAAATGGACAGTCGCTTCACCCTGCCAATTGTAACAATATTGCATTTTCTAGCCACAATGCTGGGACAATGATGGTAATTATAATTATAATTGTTTAGTATATATATTGATTAATATGTAATTATTTCAACATCAAACCAATTTATAATCATGCAATATTTTCAATGTGGTTACAAATTGATATCATAATATTTTGTACTAATCATGTTCAATTTATTTTTCTTAATTATTAGGAATCTAGTGATGATGAATGAACTACCTACCATATTCCGTTGCACCCCACGATAATGTCAAATTGAGAGAAGACTGAATTAAGAGAAAAAATTGGAGAGGAACAATACTAAGAATGGTTGAATCAACCACCGATTCAATTCTCGCTACGTCCAGATTCACCAATTAGCAATGAATACAGTAATAGTAGTTCTTCACAAGCTGGCAATGGAGACAATCAAATAGAGGTTGGTATGGATGATTACTTAAGGGATATGACTACCATGGAGATAATGTTGTTAGATGCATTCCAAAATGATGATCAGCTAGGGGATGATGCTCGTATCACTGACACCTTTTTCGAAAGCCTTAAATTTGCTTCCACCACCCCTCTCTTTGGACCCGACGGTTAGTCAAATTCTACCCAGTTGGGGACAACGATGTTACTGTACAAGTTGAAAGAAAATTTTGGCTTGTTGAATACATGTTTCTCAGAAATTTTGAGGTAAGTTACCATAAATTACTTCCCTTATATATAAATTTGAAATATAATCAGTACACTGCAATGAATATTACAAATGTTAAATTTTATGAACATTAATAATTATATCGACATTAATGTAAATTTATTAGTATAGTTCTCCATGATCACCAACTATAGGTTATTCAAAGATAAGGTTCTTTCAAGTGGTAATGTCTTGCCGATTAGGTGCGAAGAGGTAAAAAAATTGTTGAAAATGTTGGGTGTTGAGTACATATCATATCATGCATGTCCAAATGATTGTATTCTATATAGAGGAGAATATGAAGATGAAGAGATGTGTCCAAAATGTGGGCATGACAGGTATGATAAATCAAAAAAGAATGGTAAATCACGTACTGGTCCTCCTTTTAAGATATTGAGGCACATGCATATAATCCCAAGGATTCAAAGGCTCTTTCGTTGCAAAGAATTAGCTATGTTGCAGGGATGGCATGCCTCACACAGAAGTGAGTTGGGAGTTATGTGAATACCAATTAATTCAATATAAATGAAGCATATAGAGGATACATGGCCCGAAAAATTCAAGAATGAAGTATGAAGTCTATGACTCAGCATAGCCATGGATGGCATGAACACATATTCCCTCCAGAACACCAAATATTCTATTTGGCCTATATTAGTGATCAATAACAATATCCCCCCATGGTTGTCCGTGAAGAATGAACATCTTATGTTGGCTCTCATAGTCCTTGGTAGAAGACAAGTGAAGAATATGGATGTCTACTTACAACCACTGGTAGATGAATTGAAGGAATTCTAGGATGGGATAAATGTATACAATGTATAAAGACCCATCGCAGTAGAGAGGAGGTTTACTTTATATGGCATATGTGCTTACATGACACATGCTTATCTAGGCTTAGGAGTTTTCTTTGGTAAATTACATGTTTAATTTATTGATTTTTATATATATAATGTAACAATATTCTTTCACATATTAGTTATTTAATTCATTGTAATATTATTTGTTCTGATATTCATGATATTTTTTAATGTGCCATGCATATTAGTTAATGTATACAAATATAATCTCACAAGCCTTGTAACAAAAGGGTATTTTGGATGTATATGTTGTGGACATTCTCTGAAAGCTAGATGGTCCAAGGACCTACAAAAGCCAATGTATGATTGCTCCAGGATATTCCTACCAGAACAACACCCTTACAGAAGAGCAGCATTCACTTTCAATGGTAAATGAGAAAGAACCCAAAGGCCTCCAATAAGGACACCAACTGAATGTCTTAGAGCATATGAGAGAGAGAAGGAGAAGGAGTTCACAAAAATGTTCGATTCAAATGGGGAGCCTAAGTTCGATGATCCAGATTTCTTCAACACCTATGTTGAGAAATTGCCCATTGGGATGAAAAGGAAATCTATATTTTGTTACCTCCCATATTGGGAGCATATTAAGATTTCCCACTTATTAGATCCCATGCATATATTTAAAAATGGTTCATCTTCTTTATGGAGGCACATATCATCAAAACAAAGTGAAATATTGGCGGTTAGGAAAGATCTTATTACTTCAAAAACTAAAAAAAAATATTGGCTAAGACGATTAGAAAGTACGGGATCAGAGGCAGACACTGGTCCCTCTAATTCATGGTTTTTCAAAGAAGGTGATGTCCCATGGATTTTAAAAAAAGATGATATATCTTTGGCAAAGGAAGTTATAATGGATGTGAGGGTGCCAACTTCATATGGGTCTTCACTACGGTGTTGCTTCACTGTGGATGACCATTTTTCCAGGTTGAAATCGCATGACCATTTGAATCTTCTAAGAGTACCTATAATGTAAAAATTATGATTTTATTATTTGTTATATTAATAAATTTTATCCCATGCGGTGATCACAAAACATAACTATTTTTGTATATTATTACAAGATTTTATAACTTTGCAGTGTCATTATCCTTTGTTTTTGCATGGGTGTGTGAAACATGAATTCCCTCAAGACCTAGGACATGCCATATCTAAATTATCTACATTTGTACATTGGATCACGTCAAAGGATATTCATGTGGCTAGCATTCCACGGTGGTGTCAAGAGGTAGTTGAGATTGTTTGTATGTTTGAGAAGGAACTGCTGATGAGTTTCATGGACTTACAGGTTCATCTTCTAATCCACCTGGTAGATGAGGTTGAATTAATTGGGGTTGTTTCTTATCGTTGGATGTTCTTCTTAGAGAGGTACACGAACAAATTGAAAGGTTTTGTTTGACAAAGGGAAAAACCTGAGGGGTCTATGGCAGAGGGGTAAAAATCGTATGAGTCTTTCTACTATGCTAGTGAGTAAATCAAGCAGATCGACAACAAACGAGGTGCGGTGATTTGGGGTGATGAATTGGATGAAGACAAAAGAGAAGGAAATTTGATCCCAACAAGTGGAAAAAAGTGGTTGATAAAGAGTAAGCGACTTACAATTTTTCAAATTTACAAAAACTAATTAATATTCATGTTGAACTTTGATATAATGTATATTTTAATCTCTAAGTACTATATAATGTTGGTTTGATTTCATCAGCGAATGAAAAAATTGAAGCAATCAATAAATTCATTCTTTACAATTCTTAAGCAACACAACCGTGGGTTGCGTTGTACGAACAAAAAAGAATGAAATGGGATAGTGACAGGAAAGAATTTAGATGGTTGAATGGTAGAAGTGTGCCTTATCCTATTCATTTAAAATGAAATATGCCAAAAATATGCACCAATAGCTGGGTTGCTGACCAAGTCAGAGAGAAATACGGTGCTATCGGTCCTTACCGTGTGCTAAAGAGGATGCACTAAACGTAGGGATTGGTTGTAGCAACTCGGTAATAATTTATATGTATATTTGAAACTTTTATTAAGACATCTACATTTTTTTTTTCTAAGTTAGAGTAATCTATTAACAGAGGGAAATATAGTACATCAGTGCCTACGAGGAGGCAATTCGAATAGACAGAGACTAGTTTTTGGCTGCCCTTCTCGAGGGAAACCAGCCGGAGGAACCTTCAACAGAAAAAATCCCGCGCAGGGGATCGGACCTGGGTAGCTTTGACTGAAAACTGAAAACATATACATTATATAGCAGATTATCTGGACCATGACAAAACTGGACCACTGTGACTGGTCGCTGAAAAAAAGGGACCAAAACTGTAGGAAACATAAGAACAACATGACAATCCCTCAAAGAGGGTAGAGAAAAAACCTAAGAAACAAGAAAAAAGGTCGAGTTATTCATCCGGAGTGACCTCCTCAACCCTGCAACTGTAGTCATCCGGAGCGACCTCCTCAACATCTACATTTCATATTTTAACTATTGGATTATTATTTATAAGACACATAACACTTATATGATTTTTTAAACGTTTTTATAATAGGTGCATTTGTTCCCATCTATGTGGGCATATAGACACCATTTTCGCATAGAAAATGCCGATGCTGGAAACATCACACAAGATTGTGGAGTGGAAGTTGAGTTCGATCAATTTAGTCGATCTAGCCACCATGATCAACAACTAGTAATAGGGACATTAGGTTACGTCGGAAAGATACAAGAGATCATTGAAGTGGATTTTTCTTCTTTCCAATGTGTTATTTTTAGGTGCAAGTGGTGGGAAAAATTTAATCGGAATAATGTAAAGGAAGATCGCGATAGTAGGCTAATATGTATCAACTGTAGAAAATTGTGGGATGAAGCTAAGGAGCCCTATGTTTTCCCTAAACACTGCAACCAGGTGTTTTTCTACCCAGATGTGTTGGATAGGGGTTGGTGGTTCGTATTGACACATGACCCTAGATCAAAACATATTTCTGAGAACAATAGTGTTATCATGCCATGCGAGCTAGAAGATAATGAGGGTGATCATGAGAATGGAGAGTGATATGGTACAATATGTATTATTTCATCAATATTTATACTTTTTAAGATGAGTTTTTCAAAATATTAATGTAATATATATTTTGAATTAATTGGTAGTTTGCATTGAGTTAAAGTTAAAATAAACAATTCACTTGATAATTTGGTATTATGTACTTGATCTCAAAAACAATGGTGTACTGCATAAATTAATTTTTTTTTTTGTATCTAAGATCATAATAAAATAATGATAATTATAATTAAGTACATGAATTTATTTGCATTATTTTCTAAATTTCCTTATGTTACAATAAATCATATTATTATATATTTATTATTTTACAATTATTTAAAATTTACAAATTTACAAATTTACAAATTTTAATAAATTCATTTCACATTAATACAATAAAATTTTACAAATATTTTTCATACAATTAGAATTAGAATTATAATTATTAGAACTACAATTACAATTTTACAATTTGACGTACAATAAAAATTTTAGAATTTTACATATATACAATTACAATTTTACAAGTTAAAAAATTACAATTACAATTACAATTTTAGAATTTTAAATACAATTAGAAATACAAATATTACAAACTTACAGTATCATGATCATTTGGTATTTATAAAATAATTATTAAACATCATGTTCATGATAAGCATTGTACAAACATCATATTTGACTAAAAAACACATTCAAAATCGCTAACTGCATCATCGTGATCATGATCATCTAAGAAAACACAATTAGCATTATATATTAACATCATCAGTACAAAAAAAACATCAAATATGCATATCATGCTATCACATACACATCTATCTGCAAGCTGCACATTAAATGAACATATCTAACATGACCTAACAACATACACATAATGATGATCACCAACATGTAAATTAAGTACAACTGCAAAATGAACATAAAGTACATGGACCATATAATATATATATATATATAACTGAAAAATGTTAAAGATATACAACTGTAATATAAATGTCATGGATTAGTTGATGATTGAGCCTCATCTCCATGATGACTGCTGGTAGATGCTACTAGAGGCTCATGCAAATCTGGCGCGGTGCGAGGCCATGAACGATCATGAGATGTCAATGGTACGCTATGCCTCGCAAACTGTCCATCATGTGCTGCGACTTGTTCGTAACATGCGACAGTCTTTGTCAATCGCGTAAAAGCTGTCGTAACTCCTATGACATGTTGCATCAGGCTGTACATGTCATGCAACATGCACCTCCACATTTGTAAGAGCCTATCATCGGCCTCTATATCTCTGAAATCAATGGGGCGGATGCCCACCTCAACAAAAAATGCAATGATTTGGTCTCCCATCTCCATCCTGTATGTAGCATCACTCAGACGTTGACCGCGAGTCGGTGCACTAGCAGGAGCAGGTCTCTGATCTACACTGACCTCCTACTAATCCTCGGCAATATCTGGCATCATGCCCTCTACATCCTCATCAAGATCCACAACTGGATTAGGTGGTGATGGCGACATCTCCTCGCCATCATAAGAGCCAATGTCTGCAAAATATATACAAGTACACAACAATAATTAGACAATTTGATTACACAATTTAATAAAAACAAGTTAAAGAAAATGTTAGAATAAATTTAAATAAAACAATAATATTACCTCTATCATCTAGTGGCTCATCATCTATGAAGAGGATGTTGGCACACCCTCACCAATCCAACCCCGCATAAGGACAGGGGACCATAATGAAGGGATGCTCATCAACACTAGCTAGAAACCCCAGTGCATCATCTAATATACTCACTGGAAATAGAGTCTCCTCCCTCTGGGGCATTATCTACCCCCACATATGCATACGTTCCTCAGTAATCATCCTATGAGGTTGCCGAAGAAAAGAAGGCCTCGTCTCTGGAAACCTCGCAAAAAATAAGCAAAAAAGCTCTGAAGCAAAAGGGAAGTTGACCCTCCCTTTTGCACGAGCATGTCATCTATCTAATGTTGTACAAAACTATTGTATAAAAATGGTAGACCACCTGAGAAGTCGTGGCTGCTGTAGTAAAGAATCAACATAATATAAAAGCTGGCAACTAATGCGTTGACCATCACTGGTGTTGTGCGAAATGGTCGAAATGATAAGTGAGAGACACTGGACCTCCTCACGACCAAACGCACCAATACGTAACTGTCCTCCAGAGACCTGAAAATATAAAGGAGTCAACATATCTGCTCTAATGTATCTCTGGGAGTAAACTAACTGACTCCCTGCCACACAACCAGCTAGAACCTCGGGGAACAAGGGAAAATCCACCCCTCTCCTTGAAATCCCTGTAATAAAATATACATCTTCCTCAGTGGGCGTGTACCACTGGTCGATGCCAACTCAGAAAGCCTGTTGCTGGGAATTCCACCTTTGGATAATATGTCTCAAAAAACCACTATGGGACTTTAGGGAAGTGGCCTTTTCATAGAACTTGAGGAGGCCTACATGCCTTAGGAGCCCCTGTGTCACTGCTGTAATAGGGCGAGGGTATGCATCTCTCTCCCTCTCTCTTGCCTCCCATAGGCGAACCATGTTATATTGTTCTACCTGTTGTTGTTGTTTCTCCTCTTCTCTCCTTTCATGTCTCTAAATGATTGACATATTAAACAAAATTTTTTAATTAAATGACACGTGTATTTAAAAATATGCGTATATAAATTTTTTTTGAAAAATAAATAAACCAAGAGTGAGTGCACCAAAAACATAGTCACGCACCAGTAATGGTGCATCCCTCCACAGAGACGCACCAACGACGGTGCACATAATGATATAAAAAGCACTGGGAGTGGTGCTCTGGAAAATATTTTTAGCACACCATTCACTAAGTGCAGTTAGGAGGCCGGTCCGCTAACTTCACTATATGCCCCGGGGCTTATAGCTAAGTCAGCACACTACCCTCCTACCACTGTACATATTCGTACGATCTGGCCAGGTATCCGAGCGCACCACTCTTTGTTGTAAAATTTACAATTACACGGTGCACCTTTGGAATCTGCCCCAGAACTGGTGCGGATACACTTAGCACTGGTTAACCAACCCAAACCGTTGACAATGTTGATTTTTAGTTCCAGTGCACCGAAAAAATTACGTGCCCCAGGGCGGATAATTTGGTCAACACACCAGGAGGCCGCGATTCAACATTGTCAACGGTGCGGCTTGGTAAATGACTACACTGCACTTTAAAAAAAAAAAAAAATAACATCATGCACCTCAACATACTGCCCTGGAACCGATACGGAATCCTTTAACATCGGGTGTGGTGCGACCTATAAATTTACAGGCAACACCGCAAATTGATGCGAGCCGAACGACTTGAGCGCACTGTGTGATAAATTTTTTTTTT
This sequence comes from Pinus albicaulis, assembly GCA_034641835.2. NCBI lineage: Eukaryota > Viridiplantae > Streptophyta > Pinopsida > Pinales > Pinaceae > Pinus > Pinus albicaulis. The sequence continues at coordinate 1,535,569,204 of CM076580.1, read as the reverse complement.
TTATGCTTAATTTTAAGGTTTTTTCAAATTCTAACCCACTAAAAGGTTTAATTATGGAAAAAAAAAGAGAAATACCTATACATTTACCTGTCAAGGAGGCATATTGGCTGTACAATTTTAAAAATAAAATTTGTCCATTGTTTCATAAAATTCAAGCTGGAGATTAGTGGCAATGTACAGGAACAGTGTGTGCAATAAGTGCAATGGAAGCACAGATGTCAGTGCGGCTCAAGCAAGGATAAATTGCACCAGTGCTTGAGAGCTCTATAGCACTGAAAAAAGTAAAAAATGTAGTTTTTTGGTAGTAATTTTTTTTTATTTAACCCTCTTCCGGTGCGTAGGGTTTTTACTGGAGTATTGGTGCATTGTCTTAATGCCACACCAGGCTCTTTCTGTTTTCGCGTGCTTTTAGTAGGCATTGGGACGTGTAACTGTAACGCATCAGTGCACTACAGTAACTCGATGCACCGTTAATGATGTCCGGTGAACCAATGATTTCTGCGATTTTTTGGCCATAATTTTTTTATTTAACCCTATTCTGGTGCGGGAGATTTTTATTGGAGTACCGGTTTGTTTCCTATATGCCACACCGGGCTCTTTACGTTTTCACGCACTCTTAGGAGGCACCGGGGTGATGTATTTTTAAAGTACCGGTGCTCTACAGTAATATGACGCACCGGTAATAGTGTCTGGTGAACCAATGATTTCTGCAGTTTTTTGGGAGTAATTTTTTTTTATTTAACCCTATTTCGCTGTGCGGGATTTTTTCTAGAGTACCAGTGCATTATCTATATACCGCACTGGGCTCTTTCTGTTTTCACACACTTTTAAGAGGCACTGGGGCGGCGTAGTTTTAAAGCTCTGGTGCTCTACAGTATCATGACACACCGGTAACAATGTCGAGTGAAGCAATGATTTCTGTGGTTTTTTGGCTGTAATTTTGTTTGTTTTAAACCTTTTTCCGGTGCGCGGAATTGATGGGGATCTCGGTGCATTTTAGTCATTCGGCACTGGGACGTTTATGTTCCACGCACTTTTTATGAAGCACCAAGGCTAAAGATATGACACGCACTGGTGCGGTTGCTGAATTAAAGCACTGGGAGGGTGTGTATAGAGCGCACTATTTCCTGTGTGCCAATGTTTCATCCAGTTTTTTTTGTCGTAATTTTTTTATTTAACCATCCACCGGTGTGCGCATTTTGTGGGCGCCCCGGTGTGTTTCATTTATTCCATAGTGGGTGGTATCTGTGCAGTCGACATGTAAAGCATCGGTGCTCTACAGAAATAAAATGCATCGGGCGTGTGTGTACAGAGCGCACGGTGTTCGGTGTGCCAATTTTTGCAATGCAGCGGTGTTTTTTCATGTTGAATGCAACGGTGCATTTTAGGTTGATAAGAGCGATGAAATACATTCGCAAAAACCTCCACCCGCCAACCTCCTCTAGGATCCTCCGCTAGAAATGAATGTCTGGGGTATTTTTCTGTGGGGTTCCTCAAAAACATCCGATAGAGGGTCTTTTCCTTGTAGTGTAATCATGTTCTATACACATCATATACAGATGGATGTTCAAAAAGGAACATCAATGTTTCAATCAACTATCTGATTCCATGTCAACTTAAAAAATATTTGAATTTTAACCTAGAGTGTCCAAGGATTTACATTTCCATTACACAAAGACATTTTACCTACAAATTTGCAATATGGGATTTATTTCCCAAATTCCAGAAATTGATTTATCATTCCATGATACATCATTTCGAGATTTAGAAGCCATCTACCTCTTACTTATTTTTTTAGAGGATCATCACATGTCAAGGTTAAATAGTGTATGTTTTAAACATGTACATAAACTATCTACAAATGAATTCTTGAAAACAGAAAATAAATAATAGAGAGAGCATAAAAGATAAAACAAATATACACATAGATTTTCCCTAGATCCCAAACCAGGACTACCAGCTTGTTTTTTTCATTGTATTCCTTTTAGTGTTACAACACATATATATACATTCGGAAGAATTCATAAACCCCAATCCATTAACACTAGATTACAACATAACCATAGTTCCCTTGATCGGATCTACAAAATACCAGGAGCAGAAAATCATCATGCCAAAAAACCATGTGCAAACTCATGCAAAAAACAATAGGTGAGTTCGCCCAACTAATATAGGGTCCCAAAAAAATTTCATGGGGCATTGCCCCGAACCTTGTGTAGGGGGGATACTACCCCAATGATGTGTCTGACACAAGTGAAGGGGATCTTCCACCCACTTCCCACCCCCCGCTTCATGCCCGCTTATAATCGTTGAAAGAGTATAACACACACCCAACATTCTTCGACTTTTTGTTTTGTTTCTAGAGGAAATCTTAGTCATTAGTCGAGCCCTGCAACACCCTTTGTTTCTATACACCAAGAGAACTTTTAAATGCTCACGGAATTCATAAATGCATCTGCAACAATCTTCAAAGTGTCCATATTTACGAGAAACACTTTTTTATCGTCAACCATATCTCTCACAAAGTGATACTGAACAACAATGTGCTTTGTCTTTGAATGATAAGCAGGGTTCTTAGCCAAGAAAATTACACTTTGGATATCGTAGTCTATCCTTGTAGCTCGTTGCACCAACCCCATACTTGAACATAATCTATGCAACCAAACTACTTCCTTGCTTTCATGAGTGGTTGCCATGTATTCTGCCTCTGTAGTTGAAAGAACCACTACAAACTATATTTTACTCATCCAACTGACTGCACCTACAAATAGGCTAAACATGTACCCACTTGTAGATCTTCTTTGGTCCATATCTTCAACCCAGTCTGCATTAAAAAAACCATGGATGTCCAAAAATCTATCCAATCTTAGTCTTCCTTGGTACGACATAACATAATCACTAGTGCCACACAAATATCTGAAAACCCGCTTCACTGTTTTCCAAGGCTCCTTCCCTAGTTTTGACATAAACCTGCTCAATACTCCCACTACATGTGCAATGTCTAGTCTAGTACAAACTATTTCATACATCAGGCTACCCACTCCACTTGCATATGGAACACAATACATATCCTCCTCTTCCTCTTGTGTCTTGGGACATTTTTCAGCAGATAGCTTTATACCTACAGGAATGGGAACCTTCACTAGTTTACTATCCTGCATATTGAATCTTTGAAATATTGTCTTGAAATAATTCCTCTCGTTTAAAAAAAGCTTCATTTTTTCACGATATCTCTTAATTTCCATACCCAAAATATAGTTTGATACACCAAGATCCTTCATGTAGAATTTGGAGAACAATTGGGTCTTCATATCCTGGAAAATTTCTTTGTCATTTCCAACCAGCAAGATATCGTCCACATACAATACTACATAAGTAACATGGTCACCAATTAATTTAAAATACATATAGTGATCCTCTTTTCTTCTAGTGAATCCAAGTCCCTGTATATAGGTATAAAATTTCTGATACCACATCCTTGGTGACTATTTTAACCCATACAGAGACTTTTTTAACTTGCATACCAAATCTTTCTTACCCTTGACTGTAAAGCCTTCATGTCGCTTCATGTGGACCTCCTCTTCCAAATCCCTATGAAGAATTTTTATCTTCACATCCATTTTCTCTACCTCAAAATAAAATGGAGAAGAAAAATATAAAAGTAATATAATATAAGTAACCTTGGCAACATGAGAAAAAATATCGCCAAAATAAATTTCAATCAACTGGGAATAACCTTTTTCTACCAACCGATATTTGTATTTCTCCACCTTGCCTTATGCATTCACCTTCTTCTTAAACACCCATTTATTCCCAATGGGGTTCCTTCCAGCTAAAAATTCCACCAGATCCTATGCCTCAATTTTGTGCAAGGATGCCATTTCATCAAACATGGACTCCTTCTAGAGTTTTCCAACATCTGAATCCATTTCCTCCCTAATAGTTCTGGGATCATCATCAGTGATAGTTAAAGAAAATTTTGAACAGAAAGCAGATGGACTATACCTTTATGGGTGCCTTCTTTCTCGAACTGATCTTCTCACAGTTGAAGTTTTTGGCTCTTCCTCTTCTAAATCTTGTTGTGTTGTAGAGTATGATTCTTCCCCCTTTATCTCAAACTCTATCTTCTGATGTTCCTTTGGTATGACTTCATGTTTAACAACATATTTCACATTTCTAAACACCACATCTCAGTTGTACACAACCTTCTTTGTTTATGGGTTGCAAAGCTTGACACCTTTTAAATCATCCTTATACCTAATAAATATGCACCTTTCATATTTATTATCCAACTCAGTCCTTTTCTCCTTTGGAACATGTATGTATGCATCACATTCAAATGCCTTCAAATGTGAAAGAGAGGGTCTCTTACCAGTCCATATCTGATGTGGAGTCTTATCCTCAAAAGTTGATGAAGATAACCTATTAACCAGGTAACATATAGTATCCACTTCCTTTGCCTATAATTCTTGTCCTAATAGAGTACCTCTAAGCATGCTTCTTTCCTTTTCCATCAATGATATGTTCATTCTTTCTACAACTTCTTATAGAAATCTTAAAATTCCTTCTTGCAGAACTCTCCACCATTATTTGTCTGCAACACGTTTATCTTCCTCTCTGTCTCATTCTCCATGAGAACCTTAAATTATTTAAATTTGTAAAATACTTCAGATTTATTCCTCAAGAAATATATCCATGTATTCCTTGAGACATAATCTATAAACGAAAAATAGTACACAAACTTACCCAATGATGGAATTGACATAGGTCCAAACATAATCACTATGCAGAAGCTCTAATATCTTAATCGCCCTCTTAGCACTGGAAGGAGAGCTCACCTGATTCTTCTTCCCATATACACCATGTTCATAGGAAGAAAAATTCAGAGCACAATTATACATACCTTCTATGATAACATTACCATGTAATATCTGAAGACCCTTCTCTCCAATATGTTCTAGCCTTTGATTGCATAGCATAGTCTTTTCTTGAGAGACTGCGAGGCATCTTTCTCCACTTTCAGGAACCACAGAACTATTGCACCCATCAATAACAAAGCTACCCAGAAGCTTGTACAAAATTCCAATCCGAACTCCCCACATCAATACCAATGCTCCCCAAACCATATTGCAGGTATCTTTCACAAACACTCTTTTTATACTTGCATCATCCATCTTCCTTACAGAAATCATATTTCTAGCTAATGTAGGAATATGCATAACACCATGAAGTGTTCTAATACTTCCACCTTGTAGCCTCATCTTGAATTTTTTGTGTCTAATGATTCTGGCCTTCCTATCATCCCCTAAGAAGACATCACCACCACCATAATTCTCATACTCCCAGAAGCACTCCCTATGGGGAGTGGAGTGAAAGGATGCACCTGACTCAATCAACCAAGCCTCATGATCTACATGAGTATTTGAAGAAGAATCCAAATGCAAATTCCCACATTCATCTTAGCTGATTTTCACCTCTACAGAAGGAGAATCATCAGATCCCTTTCATTTCTCAGGAGTTTTATATCTACAACCCTTTTTGAAGTTCCCTTCCTTTCCACATTTCTAGCACACCTTTACATGATTTCTTGGATATTTATATCTCCCTCTAGATTTAGATCTCCCACTGGAAAATTTATTTTGTTTCTATCTTGGGACCTTCCTTGTATAGATAAAGAATCTCCATTTTTTCCCTCCATATTTTTCCGTCTCATTTCCTTCGATAGCAAGGCTGAGACAATTTCAACAAAATTCAAGGTAGTTCTATTTATACCTACTGCAATAACCAAATTATCCCATGAATTTGTTAGAGAACAAAACAAATTGATGCACTTATCTTCATCTTAGATTTTAATATCAACGTATCACAACTGACTTATCACTATATTGAGGGTGTTCAAATGCTTTGTCACTGAGTCTTCATCCTTCATTCTGAGGTTATACAAATTTTTCCGTCGGAACAATTTATTCACTAGAGACATAGATTGTTACAAAGTCCCTAACTTGACCCACAAAGTCTTTGTTGTAGGTTCCCCAAAAAAATTAAAAAATAACAAATCTAAGATACATAACTGTATTCTTATCTTTTCCTTCCGATCCAAATTTGCCCAGTCCTTATATGACATTATTATTGGTTTAGTACCCTGATCTACCATGATCCGATAATCTTTATCCACCAGCAAATCCTCCATATTGAGCATCCACAAGTTAAAACTATGACCATTAAATTTTTCGATCTCTATCTTTCCACTTCTCACCATCTTCTTTCATTGCAAGAATCGATCCCATAAATCTCCCACTTAACAGGGTCTACCACATGCCCGAGAAAAAAACTCCTCAAGAGAAAAGGCATCCTCTTGAAACCAAAACAACTCTAATACCAAATGTACGTTTTAACCCTATACAAAAATTATCTGCAAGCAAATTCTTAAAAGAAGAAAATAAACAATAGCTAGATCAAAAAACATAAAATAGATATACACAACTATTTTCCCCTCGATCCCAAACCAGGACTACTAGCTTAATTTTTTCATTATATTCCTTTTAGTGTTACGAAATATATATCTATATACAAGTTGAAGCATTCATAAACCCCAATCCATTAACCCTAGATTAGAACATAACCATAGTTATCTTCATAATATCTACAAAATACCAGGAGCAGAAAACCATCATGCTCTAAAACCATGTGCAAACCCATGTACAAAACCATAGGCAAGTCCTCCCACCTAATATAGGGTCCCAAAAAAATTTCTTGGGGCACTCCCCAAGACCTCATGTAGGGGGGCTATCACCCCCTGCAAACCCCGCAATAGGGGGGGCTGTCGCCCCCCTTGTAACCCCCCTGCTGCACCCAATGCAAACAAAGGGGGGTTGCCACCCCCTTCATAGCCCCACTTCACACCTAATTCTAATCATGGAAAGAGTATAACACACACGCAATAGATTGTTAGTGCGTAAAGCCAGAGCCATAATCACAATCAAGGCCTTACCTTGCAACTCATCATCTCGACTTTGTCGGATAACCATCAAATATGGAAAAATTTGAATCGTGGAGCTTGCATCACGTAATGCTCTTTGCGAGAATACTTCCCAACCAAGTCAACATAATCAACCTTACGTAAATCAATGTTGGGTCAGCAAAATCATCTCATCAAAGTTTAGAAGTCAGATCATAAATTTTATCAAAGACATTGATATCATAGTATCAATTCTTTCAACCAATGACATGTAGAGCTCATATCAAGACTTGACTTCATTTATTGTCAAGCTGACAAGTTTGTCATTTAACATGTTATTATGAGTGATTTTTTTCACTAGATGCAAGTTCATACATCAAGGTTAAGTCAGTTCAGTTCCATATTCATACTGAATTAGAACAACCAGTGTGCTAGGAACAAGGAGGCCAATACATAACTATAATTCTATATACTCAAATAAGACATTGAAGGTCACTATGCCCTCATGACATTTGTCATCAGGGAAATTCAAAAATAAATATAACAAGTCCAAATATAGAGATATATAATCCAAATACATGTCTTAATCATGAATTCAAAATTCCAAAACATCATGACAAAGTTCCAAACACAACTCATCTATATCAATCAACCAAAACATCAGGCAAAAACTGAAATATTATATATTCATATGAAATTTTTTGGTCACCTACAAACACAAGTTCGATTCAAACATACGAGCCTTTCCTTCTGACATATCTTACTAGTAATTGCAAAACATTTGCAGAATTGACATCTTCCAGGTGACCGTATGATTTCATGCTCAATCCTTTATTTACTTTGATTGGAAATTTAACTTGAAAACTTCAAAAATTAGTTTACAATGGCAAGACATGTACGAGATCCCTTGTGTATAAAACTTCAATTTTTTTTGTATTAGGTAGAGTTGTTTCTATGGGCCTTCCTTTAGGTGAGTGAGGCTCATACCTCTAATATATATCAACAATGTTAGATACCCATAAATCATGGAAAAACATGTAATTTCATTTTTCATCAACATGTACTTACTGGAGTCACCCAAAAACGGATCTTTTAGATCATAAACACATATATTTCATTATCATCAACATCATGTCATCAATATTTCATCCAAGTTTGGACTTCAAAGATTAGGGCAATAGGAAGATGTGACAACACAATATTCTGAACCCAATAAAAAAGTACAAGCTAGAGCATTTAATTTCATCATGTTCCATAACCACATGTAGTAAGAGATATAGAACATCAATATCATCATGGTCATCCCTACTATGCTTTTCATGATCAATAGGATCAAGGTAGTTTATTCAATAAAGCAACAAAGTGTAATCTCTCTTTTCATGAGCTTTCATCATGCCTATCACAAGAATTATCAATACCATATCAATGAGGTAACCTTATACAAAAGATCCAATAGGTATATGAAGAGCCAAGAGTACCATTTACCAAAGTCAGGATCAGGATATCAAAACAATGGATCTTAGCTAAACATCAAGATGTGCCACTATATCTAATATATGCAATAAGTAGCCTCACAGAATCAAGAAGATTATAATGATAAAAAATATTCAATACGAGGTGTACCATTTCATCATAGGAAACATAACTCCCAATCACTTTCATATGCATGCATGAGAGATTCTCAACATACCATAGGGCTTTATATCCATCAATGTTAAGGCTAGAATACAATATACCATGCTAACCTAGTGGTATTAACTGTCCACCTTCACATAGGTAGCTTGTGATGCTCAAGTGTCTCTTTACCTCTTCCAAATCTAGCCATTTTTTTCGCATTTCAAAATATCCTCAAGAGGGATCACATCTCATCAAGAAAGTTAGAATCCACCATGTACTCAAAATATACATGCAATAGGTATAAAAAATGATCAAAACAATAATAATAATAGTCAGATCCATAATTATAAACAAGATTATGGAGGTAAAGAAACATTGAGAGTCAAGGAGTACTTATCTCTAATGAGAGATGTTCCTCTCCCTCTTGAACTATTCTTCAAGAGCCATCACTATCCATAGTTCACATAAGAATGTTTCCTTCAATCAATGATGTCTTATAGGGCTTCAATAAATTGATCCCAAGTACTTGAGCATATTTACATAGACCATGCTAGGGTTTTATACTTCAAATATTAATATTTACCATAAACCAGGGTTTCTCTCAAAACCTCACCATCAAACCCTTAAATGCTAACTACCTATGGTTTTATTTATACCTTATTCTTCTTTTTCAGTCTCTACCATCCTCTTCTTTCTTTTATCAAAAGTATCTCCATGGGGGTGATCTCCATGGATTTCCTTCAACCCAACTATGATACCATGTTAGTTTTTCAAAAGGCTACATTATTCTTTTCTTTGATAGTTTAATTTCTTGAATAACATGATAATTTCACCCCATCTCATTATATCATTATTGAGATCTACATTATTAACCATCAACATATGCAATTATGTAGAAAGAAAAATAGCACCATCATGTATGCAATGGAACATAAAGAAACAAATGGAAGAAAAGCATGCACACATACAGACACCAGGATTGATCCGAGACTAGGGAAAAACCCATTATGGGGAAAACCCTTGCAAATTATTCTCCTTAGATCATGATCCAATTATTCAAAAAACAAGAGTACGATGATCCATTGATCCATATATTTATAATATAGTAAAACAAATAGCACATGCATAATGTAACCTTAATCATATCTTTGCTGAAGGAACCTGGTTATGAGATATGTAATGCACTATAATTTCTTGAAGCATATTGATGAACACAACAACCACTAAAATATATATCTTTGAGGACCGAATATACAACGAAAATACACTGAACAGATCTATAAATCTATATATCTACAACATCAAGATACCTATATCCAATATATCATTGAAGCCAAGTGATATCAACTGCAAAATCCCGGATCAAAATCGAGAATTCTCTCAAAGATTGATTGCAAACATCTGTGACTAAGCGACTGGATTCTGGAAGCGTTGTGCAAGAAAAAGAAGATGAGCTACCTCAAATATCCTCATAAAAACCCCTTGGATGTGACCTCAACATGTTGTACTTGCAACGAATGCTCCCTTGGCCATTGGCATGACACATTGTGCCCTTTGCTCAATATCAACCTGATCTAGCCTCAAGACCTTGACCGTGACCTTAAAAATATCTTCCCACCACTAAGGAATCTTGGCCGCTACCTTGCCATGTTGTGCCCATGGCTCTAGCCTTATTTCACGATTTTTGTGCTTGTGGCTATGGCAAAGAAGCCCTAGTTTAGTGTGAGCCTCTCACATGTGTTTCCATACCCTGCGCAAGATTCTTCCATCAAACATGTGTGAACCAAAACAGAATAGATGAACTAAGGAAAAGAGTTCAAGAATAAAATCTCATGAGAAAATGTGTGAGAATGAGCTTGAGGTCACTTCTATTTATATATTTCATGAGGCACCACTTGGGGCATTGACTAAATTTGCATGTGCTAAGGCTGACCCATTACATTTCATTAATAAATAAAATAATTCATAATTTAACTTGCAGCACTTACCCAATTAGGGAAATCTTTAGATCAATTTTGGTCCTCTCGAAAAGAGGAATCTAATGAAGTTATAATATTTACCATATGAGTTGTCCAAATTGGAATTTGATCACAATTGTATAATCTTAACATGTAAGTGGTTTGTTGACGGGTGGTTGTGTTGGGCTCTATGGGTCCATGCAGGAGAAGGTGTGGGATTGGTCTTGGCTTCTCTTTGTGCTACTAGTTTGGTATGTGGTCTGCCTTTATTTATTCTCCTCCATGCATCAACTGCATTTTTTGATGGAATTGGGTTCATATAGTCTGGAATAGTCAGGGTTTCATAGGAAGAGGGGCTCCATGCACTTAGATGCGTCACTATGGAATTTGAAGCAGGTCCAAATGTGTTGTATTGTCTCTATGTCTGTCAGTTTTGGGATTTTTTTGTCCAAGATGGGGTTATATTGGTATTTTTTTCTCTCGGTTCTGTCTCTGGTATTACATTCTATCTCCACCCAACCTCGAATGGGCTTGGGGTTCTTTACGTCTCAACTTCGTTTCTAGGTTCTGTCTCTTCGAATTTCCTCAGGAAAGTTCAAGGTTATCTCTTTATGTGTATTAGAGAAGGGTCAGTCTCTGTCAGTTCCACCTTGATTGGCTCTATCATCTAAGTTCCACTGTGTCTGACCTAGGGTCTACAAACAGGGTTCGTTTAACTGCTAGTGGAAATATAGCCTTGTTTAAGTCCTGGTTTTATATTAAATTGGGATGTTTTGAGTTTGTTTCTTCTACCGGTCTTCCAAGAAAACCATTCTGGCTGATAATACTACTGGAAGACCACTCTCTAAAACATATGGTAAAAGGAAACACGGGGGAAAAAGAAACTAAGGAAAAAGGAAAGGCCAGAGTCTGAAATCCTCCAGCCAAGCGAGCCAGGAAGTTGAGCAAGGATGTTATGGAATATTTGTCTTAATCTTATTCTGAGGAGACACCATGTTTCATTAATTACCTTATTCATAGAAGGGAGGGCGAGGCTAGGGACCAAGCTGGAGGAATAAGAAGATATTTCTGAGGAATAACTCAACCATATTATCACCGACCTTGGGCACACTCACAGTAGAATTTTACTATTCCATCTAAAGATATTGGTTGAAGATATGCCTTCTGGTCAAGGCAATAATGTTGGTTGTAGAAGTTGGGGGTGATCCCAGAGCTATAACAACTCTGGCTGAAATCAACAGATCCATTCACGAAATGAACCTTTGACAGCATGATCAGTATGTCTGCCTCGGCAGAAATAAGAAGGAATAACAATCGATGAACCAGGTCGATATTCCTAGCTCCAGTGTCAAGGATCCTACTCCTATCGAGTTAGATGATGATTAACAAATGATCAGTTTGTAGTTGTTTGTAAATTTTTGCAGCTTGTTTTTAATTTAATCTTATGTTTATGTATGTAAATATTGACACTCATATAAGATATTTGAAGACAGTAAGTATTATACTTAAGATGTATATGTTTTGGATGGCCTATAACTTGCTAAGACGGCCAACATACCAGGTTTCCTTTAGGCAGGTTGAGGCCTAAATTTGTATCTTATGACCTACTTTTGTTTATAAATAGAAAATAGCAAGGCTCTTCTAGGTTTACAAAAGAATGAATTTATTTGTTATTAAATTTAATATTCAAGTGAAAATTATATAAAAAATATGTAAACTATACTTCTGAAATAATAATGTGTTCTATTTAATAGGAATGTTTAAAAGGGTGTAATTCCTATTTAAAAAAAAATAAAAAAAAATTAAGAAGTATTATAGGGAAAAAACATATTTTATTTTATGTCTCAAGAGAGGAAAAATATAAATATAAATACATGTTTTATTTTGATCAGTTGATAATAAATTTTATATAATAATTATATTTTTAGAACATTGTTAATCCATCCACCAAGAAAGTAATAAAAAGGAGAGATGTGCATTTTATTGAAGACGAAGCTTGGGATGGAAGCTTAGAGAAAATAGTGAATGTGAAGACATGTGTGTCTCACAAAGAACAAGAGGAAGGGACAACACCAAATAATCTCTCCTTGGTGGCTCCTCCTCCACGACCACTAGCACAACAAACCACACCACAAGCTAGAAATAGAAAAACCTTGAGAAATCAAGGAAGTGCTTCTCCAAGCACACCACAGGGATCAGAAACTCCCTCGAGTTCAAGTGGAACTCCAAGTACACCAAGAACACTGAGATTCAAAAATCTAAGTGAGATTTATGAACAAGGAGAGGTAAATGATAATTGATGCTTCGTATTGTCATGTTGATGACCCAATTCATTTTGAAGAAGCTGTAAAAGAGGAAAAATGGATTGAATCAGTGAACGAAGAGATGGGTGTAATAGAAAAGAGTAATACATGGGAGTTAGTGGACCTCCCTAAAGGCAAAGAAGTAATTGAAGTAAAATGGGTCTATAAGACTAAGAGCAATGTTGAAGTCAAGATTGAAAGGCACAAGGCAAGACTTGTTGTCAAAGACTACAAGCAGCAACAAGGAAGAGATTATGAAGAAACATTTGCACTGGTTGCAAGGATGGAAATTGTGAGAACAGTGTTGTCCATAGCAGCACAAAATAAATGGAAGGTTTATCAAATGGATGTGAAATCTGCATTCCTAAATTCAGTGTTGAAAGAAGAGGTATATGTTGAAAAACCTCCACGCTATGAGATTGAAGGCGGAGAGTAGAAAGTATTGAAGTTGAAGAAAGCTCTTTATGGGTTGAAGAAAGCACCAAGAGCATGGTACAACGGGATAGATGCTTACCTGATTGAAAATGGTTTTGAGAAATGTGATGGAGAACCCACACTCTACATAAAAGAAAATGATGGTCAAATTCTTATAGTTGTTTTATATGTAGATGATTTAATCTTTACTTCCAATGAAGTTTCTCTCATTGTTTATTTTAAAGCAGTCATGAAGAGTGAATTTGAAATGACTAATTTGGGTTCTTTGAGATATTTTCTTGGAATAAAAGTAGAGAAAAATGAAAATGGGGTTTTTATTTCCCAAGAAAAATATGTTGAAGAATTGTTGAAAAGATTCAACATGGAGAACAACAAGGCCGCTGTAACTCCAACTATCATGGGGTTAAAATTGAGCAAAGAAGATCACAACAAGAATGTCTATCCGACATTGTGTAAAAGCATAGTTGGCAGCCTTATGTATTTGAATGCAACTAGGAAAGATATTATGTATGTTGTAAGTTTAATTTCCAGATTCATGGAAACACCAAAAGAGACTCATTGGTAGGTAGCCAAGAGGATTCTCAGGTATGTGAATGGAATGAAGGGGTATGGCATTTTGTACTCCTCATCTAAAAATTTTAAATTGACTAGTTACAGTGACAGTGATTGGGTTGAAAGTGTAAATGACAGGAAGAGAACATTTGGATATGTGTTTCATTTGGGATCGGGCACCATTTCATGGGCTTCCATGAAGAAACCAATAGTTGATTTATCAATAGCAGAGGCAGAATATGTGGCAGCAATAGCAATAGCATGCCAAGCAGTATGTATGAGAAGAATGCTAAGATATTTATGTCATGAAAACGACAAAGGAACACCAATTTATTGTGATAATATCTCAGCGACAGATTTATCAAATAATTCTATCTTCAATAAGAGAACAAAGCATATTGATTTAAAATTTCATTTTATATGAGAACTGGTTAATAATGGTCAGATTGTTTCACAACATTGTAGGACAGAGGAACAATTTGTTGATATTATGAACCCAAATATTATAATCTTCAATGTTATAAACTCTAAATATTAAACACAATATTATAAACCCTAATATTAGACCCAAATATTATAAACCCAATATTAACCCCTAATTATAAACTATATATATTATAATATATATTATAACCCAACCTCTTACGCCATAATGTAAATTATAATATTAAAACTCAAAATATTAATAAACCCAAGGGATTATTAATATTATAAACCAAAAGAACTAATAAACACAAGGGTTTAATACTATAAACCAAAGGAATCAGTGAACCGAGGGGATAACTATTAAAAACCTACATGATCAATAACACCAAGGGATCAATATTAAAAACAAAAAAAGATTATTAAACCCTAAGAATAAAATTTTAAACTCAAAAACCTAAGAAATTAATAAATCCTAATAATTAATATCTTAAATTAAATCGATTAATAAACCCAAGATATTATTAATATTATAAACGAAAAGAAGTAATAAACTCAAGGGTTTAGTATTACAAACCAAAGTAATTGGTGAACCCAAGGGATAGATATTAATATTATAAACCAAGAAATTACTACACCCTAATAATTAATATTTTAAACTCAAGAGATTAACAAAACCTAATAATTAATATTTTAAACTCTAGATATTAATAAACCCAAGAGGTTATTAATATTAAAAACGTAAAAAACTAATAACACCAACGGTTTGATATTAAAACCCAATGGAATTGGTGAACCAAAGGGATAAATATTAAAAATATAAGAGATCAATAAGGTCAAGGGATGAATATTAAAAACACAAGTGATTAATAAAGCCTAAGAATTAATATTTTTATCTCAAAAACCTAGGAAACTAATAAACCCTAAGAATTAATATTTTTAACTCAAGAGATTATAAGACCCAAGGGTGGTTTAATATTATAAACGAAAAAAACTAATAAACCCAAGGGTCTTATATTATAAACCGCAAGAATTGCCGAACTGAAGAGATAAATATTAAAAACCTAAGGGATAAATAAGGTGAAGGGATCAATGTGAGAAACATAAGAGATTAATAAAGCCTAAACATTAATATATTAAACAAAAATGTTTGATAAATTCACATGATTATTAATATTATAAACAAGGGAATAATATTAAACCTTAGATATTAATATAACAAAACTCAAGTATATAAAAACCTTTAGATAAATATTATAAACCTCAAGTATATAAAAGTATTTAGATAAATACTATAAATCATAAAATAAACATGGTTGAGAATGCTTGATTTAAACATTGAGACAATTGTTGTCACATGCGATGTTGGACGAATAATGACCATGGTTTGCCATGGTTGATTTTCATATTCAGACAAACTTTGTCACAATGTGACATTCGACCATGGAAGACCTTCATTGACTACGACTAAATATGATTAGCAATGGTAGCCCATGACTCATTTATATATTGAGACAATGTTTTTCATAATGTGACATTGGACCATGCATTAATATTAGAGTGTAAGACTAATATTTGACGCCTAATGTTAATGACCCAAAGAATTAGAAAACTCAAGGGATGAATAAATGCTAATAATTATTATCTTAAACTAAAAACCTAAGAAATTTCTAAACCCTACAAATTAATAATTTAAAGTGAAGAGATAAATAAACCAAAGAGATTATTAATAATATAAACCAAAATAACTAATAAACCCGAAGGTTTAATACTATAAACTAAGGGAATTGACGAACCGAAGAGATAAATATTAATATTATAAACCAAGAAATTAATAAAGCATAGGAATTAATACTTTAAACTCAAGAGATTAATAAACCATAAGAATTAATATTTCAAACTCAAGAGATTAATAAACCCAAGGAGTTATTAATATTATAAACCAAAAGAACTAATAAGCCCACGGATTTAATATCACAAAACAAATAAATTTGTGAACCCATGTGATAAATATTAAATACCTAAGGGATCAATAAGTCGAAGGGATTAATATCAAAAGCACAAGAGATCAATAAACCCTAAGAATCATTATTATAAACTAAAATATTATAATCCCCAATATTACAAACTCTAAATATTAAGCACAATATTATAAACCCCAATATTAAACCCAGATATTATAAACCCAACATTAAAGCCTAATTATAAACCCTATATATTAAAATATATATTATAACCCAACGTATTACTGGATAAAGTAAATCATAATATTAAAACCAAATATTATAAAGCCTATATATATTAAAAAATCAATATTAAAAATTCTAATATTAAAACAAATATTTTAAGACTTATTATTAAACCCAAAAATATAAACCTTAATATTATGCCCAATAAATGTCTCAATTATGACAATAATTGTCGCAATGCTTAACCACCTCTCATGAGGTTTCATCTTCGCTCATCTTACTCACTTTTATATAAATATTTTAATTAATACATTGTTAAGTATTTTAATTAATGCTATTAAATATTTTAATTAATTAACTTAATACTACTATTAATTAATATGAAAATATTAATTTAAAAATTGAAAAATTAATGTTTATTGTAATTGAACAATTTTATATAAATGTTTTAATTAATATATTGCCAAATATTTTAATTAATGTTCATAAAAATTTTAATATATTAATGTTAATTATTGTTTTAAAAATTTAATTAATTAATATTGTATTAACTCATTTCTTTAAACATGTTTAAATTAATGTTATTAAACATTTTTAATTAAATATTCTAATTAATATATTGTCAAAAGTTTTAATTAATATTTTAAAGTTGAAAACATTGAAGTAAAATTCCAACATCATATTATTATTATTATTATTAACCAAATCTCAATATATCCATGTTTAGATATATTTCAGTAATGTAGTTAAGTATAATAATTATGTATTAATGATTTAGTTAATAGTCCAATGTAATAATGGAAATATAATAATTATTTCACTTTATTATTAATTAATATTAATATATTTTTTTTACAGATTCATGAATTAATCTTTAATGTTACTAAACATTTTTTATATAAAAGTTCTAATTATATATTGTAAAATGTTTTAATTAATACTATTAATTAATATTTTAATTAATAATGTTTAATTCTCCAATCTATTAGTATGTTAATGTTTTAATTAATTAAGTGATGTATATTAATTATGGATTTTGTTAAAATACAATTTACTCATTTGTAGAACCTTTTTATCCTTACAAGATTAATTTTTTTTAATAAAATAGATTCTAAATTTATAATAATTTATTATTATTCTTATTTTATAAAACAATAATAATAGTTTAATAGTATAAAGTAATAAAAAATCAACAACAAGAATAATTTAATAAAATAATATTTCATTTTTTATTGTAACTTGTGAGTGGACATACATTTGAATGAATGTCATGAATATGCAACCACTAGGGTAATGGAGTGGAGAAAATTTTAAACGCACATTTACCAAGTGGTATGTTTTAAACACACAGTTGCCAAGAGGTTAGGGTAATTGAGTGGAGAAAAGTTTAAACGCACATTTGCTCAGTGGTAAGTTTTAAACGCACAGTTGCCGAGTGGTATACTTTTGATAATGTGAGCAATTATAAGTTTCAAAATTAATCCACGTTGCAATGCATCTTTTATAAGTTTTTTTTTTTCAATTTCATTTCTAACTAATTAGCATAGGTAGTTATCAACAATAGGCACAGTAAATTTTTAATCATGTTGTATAAAAAATTAATTTAAGTATGGTTTAAACATGTTATTTAGATATGCAAGGAAATTATGACTTTTAATTCCATTCGTTGATGGAGTGGAAACTACGAGAATATACAAGAATCATCCAATTCACACCATCCATCCCATCAAAAAGATTAATTAGAAAAATGAATAAAGTAGGCATAACAATCACATCATATTGCCTAGTTCTCCATCCATGCACATATGCTCTCATTTAAGGAAACAAGTTTGAGCAGATAAATATTGTTGAAGGCCAAGATATTGTGAACCTATGCCCTATTCTATACAAATCCATCATTTATTGATCAAGTACTTGACCCAACTAAATTTTATTCAGCACAGCACATGTATAGGAGTTTTCATGTCATTGTACATGTGGGTATATTCTATTTTAGTGGGATTATATAATGACTTGTCTTCTCTTTTTATGTATATTCTATTATATAGTTGATACCTAGGGTTTTTAGGAGAGGCAGAGATGGAAAAGCTACAACTGTCAAGTCCATGGATTTCTATATAAAAATATATGCCTAAAAAAAAACCAGCAAAATTTGATCACAATGAAACCAACATTTGCAAATGGAGCACCTATTCTCTACTTTAAAAAGCCCTCAAAACCCCATGCACAATTGATTGCTTGGGAAACATTTTCAATGAGTCCCTGGTTAGGGATTTATTGGACAATACTTTTCCTATGAAGCTTAGCCATTTCAAGGGTTTGAAGGACATGATCGCCATTCATCTTGACCCAATTCGAGTTAGGCTTTACCATGATGGTTCTGAAACCAAATTTTAGTGCCCCATCACCAACCTTAAATTCAATCGAAAATATATATTTTTTTGCACTCGGGGTGATGTGAACATGTTCTTAGTGCAAAGGAATTGAAGGAGTTTCAATCAACATCCTGTATTATCTACCATGTTTCCTTTTCATATCCTTGGAATATTGTCATAAGTAGAAATGAGGAGGAAGTTGCAACCCTAAGGCTAAAAATGGAGTAGGATAGGTTAAGGTAAAGGAAAAGAAAGAGAAAAATACTAATAACAGCGATACGTTTGCAGATGGGATTCCTCTTGAAAAAATTGGCCAGAAGGACGATGTGATGGGGAATTCTGTAGATAAGGTCTCTGGAATCCATGCTAAACAGAAGGGAGAATAATGTAGGGACTGAAGATGGAAACAATGAAGACAAGTCCAAAGTTGCATTGAATAAATTTAGATCAATAGATCATGTGCCTACAAATTCATCGAAGGAAGTATATACTTCTATTTTCAGATCCTCTACGAAATCAAATTTTAGAAAACTTATTCTTGTATAGTGCTTCCTCTTGGAAGAAGCTGATTGCATGAAAAAGTATTTGTGAATGGATTTGAATTTTTTTTTGGACCATTGTCATGGATTCAAACTCATTTAGCACACGGGTGTTTCCGAGTGGAAATCCCACCCTGACCCATGAGGAACTTCAAGTTCCTACTCTAGGAAGGTTTCTTTGAGTTGCCATAAATCATCATGAATTGGTGCGACATTCAGCCCCTCTCTATAGCACATTTAGTCTCAGTAATTACGCATTCCTCCTTGAGGGTTTTAGAGGAGAAGGTATTTCTTGGCCTTTCAGCTAAGAAACTGATGGAGGATTCTCCCATTCACCTTTTGCTTCAAGATCATTCTTACAGGAGCAACATATTTTTATTCGAAATTTAGGCCAACATTTCACACCTCCATGAAACAATAGATCCCCAAGGAACTGCACAATCCAATCCTGTAGATTTGAAGGAGGAAGGAAGTTTTGATTATTTTAGCTGGAAATCCTATGAGGGATCATCCCCTCACCCTGATGAGCTTATTTCCATCATTATTGAGCTTTATTGCAGCATCTAGCATTAGCCTATTGCTTCAGCTTCCCAGAAAACACAGTTTATTCCACTTGTTGTGTATTCAGCAGCTGCATCTACTCAAGGTGGAAGTAGGAGCTAGATTTTGAGCTTCTAGCTGGAGGATATAGAGAAGGTATCAACCCTTCAAGAATTGAGCTAATTGTATATTATTGCAGCCATATTATTCTCAATTCATGCTTCAGATATGCATACGCAACAACCATATGTTGCAGTCCCTAGGAGGGTGATTTTCCAAGATTTTCAGATCTAGAAATCCTTTCTAGGTTCTCTTGGGTATTCATCATAGAGCCCGAATCAGAAATCCCGACGTCATCTAAGCATCGAAACTGCTAGATATACACTTATATTTTTAGTCGGTAGTTGCAGTCCCGACATTTGCAGTAGGGACATTGCAGTATAACCTCCAACAGCACAACAGTTATGCAGTGCCTTTGAGGAGAGGGCTTCAGGGTCATTCTAGCCTACTTGTTTGCCTTAAGTGTCTCATATTTTGAGAATTGTTGTACTTGTATTATCACATCCTAATAGTAATATGGCTCATATATTCTACATATTTGTATGGTGTATTTAGTTTATGTTTACATAGTCGGAGTTTCAATTTATTGTGTATCTATATTCTTGTTTTTCGAAATTGGTATATTATAGTGGTATCAGTGCATGATCTTTGGGTCAACTTGTGGGAAATACATCTTATGACATCACAAGAAGAAGCATAAAGAAGAGATCTATAATGGTGGAGGGATTAAGTTTTTCCACACTTCTCTTTAGATCTATGCAGGATCGCTCCAAGGAGGTCAAAAAAATGAGAAGGGAGAGGAAAAAAGAGACCTTAAGAAGGTTTCAAAATAAGGAAGGTCCAAGCACTTGCTATCAACAACATAAACAATCAACAAAGCAAAGAGCTCCACAACATTCTACTAGCTCCACTTTCTTTGAGAAGGAAGGTGAATGGTATGAAGATGAAGGAGAATTGGGGTATGAGACCCCACGTAAATATCTGTTAGAGTACAAATCACAATCTAGAGCACTCAAGGAGAATCTAAAACTCCAATAGTTTTTACAGTTCATATAAGAAAGGATATCTCGCAACAGCAATAGAAGAAAGAGGCATAAATTATTCTTGCCTACAGTTGATGGATAATCCACAAGAACAATAAGGGATTGGAGGAAGGAGTTAGATGCATTCATTCAGCTATACCCAGTAATAGAAAGAGAGGTTGTTGATATTTCAACGCTGCACCTTGAGGGTGAAGAAAAGGATTGGTAGTTTGATCATTTGAAACATGCAGGAGTGGCTTATGCAGATTTCACTCAAAGGTTGAAGAAGAAGTTTGCTAGAATAAAACCATAGAAACTTTCCATAGAGACACTTCCCATCATTGAGAAGATGGTACTTGAGGAACCAAAGGAAGATGCTATCATTATCACTCTGGAAAGGGAGCAACTGTCACCACCACCAACTGCAGAAGTAATTACATCAGGAGAAGGAGCACTTGCATCTTTGCAAGATGGTATTGAGCTCTTGACATTGGGAGTCCCATGCATGATGCAGGAGATGCACAAGGAGGAGGAGGTAGATACCAGCACCGGTACAGTAGAAGAAGAAAAGCCATCTCCATTACTAGTAGTTGGAGAGGCCATTACAATGGTTGGAGGAACTCTTGTATTTGTGGAAGATGTTCCCACAATTCAACTTATCCAAGGTTTGCAAACATTTCCATCTCATAATATTTCAGTATCTCATATTGTGATTTGTCAGATCATACCATCAGATCCATTTCATAACCACGAATTAGAGCACCTTGCTGTTTTGGAGGAGCAAACTCTCACTGTGTAGAGGACCCTTGACTTCATAAAGGATGAGATGTATAGTTATCCCAATTTGTCATTGTTGAGCTACACAACACTTTGTGTTGAAGTTTGGAGTTTTAGAGGATGGGATGAGCCTAGTCCTAATCAATACAATGTCAGGCTGTGAGTTCATCATTATGTATGGCCATGAGACAATAGATGCATGACCATGTAGATCAACAGTGTTGTCACTGAGAAACATTGATGAGATGAGGGCCCCGTTATTATTGGAGCATTCCAAGGAGAAATTCACTCATGAAGCACTAGAGGAATAGATGATCCATGGTAGACCTCTTGTGATGGATATCATTTTCCATTATTAGGATGGAGTCTTCTTGATGAGCATCTCATAGTTCAAAGAGAAATTTCTACCTACAACATATATAGAGCCTCTTGGGTTCTATTGGGCCATTAATGAGAGGATCTCATGGAGATATCTCAAGGGAGGTGCAATTCAACATATCATGGAGTGTAACACTTTTTAGATTGAGGAGGATGGTATTCTACCTTGGTGGGATACCAAGTGGGAGCATGATATCACTCATCATCCACACTGGAATGGATGGATGAGGATGATGAGCAAGGGGTTAAAAACCCACTTGTAGATCTATGATACGGGGCAGCAAGAAACATGGTGGCACTGGTTGCTTTGTGGTGAGTATGGTTACTGCCCAACATTTCACATATCCATGATCCATGCCTTTCATAGCACTAGTGATATGCAACACCAAGAGGCATGGTTGCACTTGTTATTGTTGGGAGAGTTTGGCCATGGCATGAAATTTCCTATGTCAATGGTTGGAGTATTGTTTGGAACATTGTATGACTCTCGCATGATGTGGAAGTGGGAAGCTTGCTTGTATTGTTATGATGTGACATTCCACATGTAAATAAATATGTTTTTTCTCTATGACTTACATGATAATGATGTGAGATGGCAGCAAGAATCCTTACTGCTTTG
Source organism: Pinus albicaulis (assembly GCA_034641835.2). Taxonomy (NCBI): domain Eukaryota; kingdom Viridiplantae; phylum Streptophyta; class Pinopsida; order Pinales; family Pinaceae; genus Pinus; species Pinus albicaulis. The sequence continues at coordinate 1,535,546,459 of CM076580.1, read as the reverse complement.
GTTACTATTGGGAGAGTATGGGTTGACTTTCTCCCATACTTGCATGATGTTGATGGAGGTTGGAAACATGAGGCCTTACTGTGTTGGCTTCTATTTGGAGAAAATGCCCACCTAGCATGGTATGATGATAAGGTGGTATGTTAGCAAGAGGCAATGTTGCAATGGATTCTCTTGAGATAGTATGGCTACTACACTTGGTATGGTAATGATGTGATGTGGTAGCAAGAGCCATTGTTGCAGTGGCTTCTCTTGAGAGAGTATGGCTCTCACACTTGGTTTAATGATGATTTGGAATGACACCACGAGGCTTTGATGCAGTGGTTACTATTGGGAGAGTATGGTTTGACATTGTACATGTTCATCCATATGTCTCTACTTGTTATTTTGCATAGTGTTGGGATGATACTTGGAGCCAACAAGGTCAACAGGGCCAAGGATGGAAGCATGGAGACATACAATCTACTTCATGTAGCATGGGATGGAGAGACAGTTTACGAGTTGGGACTTTCCACTTTGGGAAGAGAGCACTCCACTTTATGTATCTCATGCATAAGGGAGGATCTTGAACAACATATGGTTTCCACTTGGAGACTCATTGATGAGGACAGGCCTCTAACTTTTCAGTTGGATGCCATTCTAGACTTTTTGGAGAGGCGGCTTTGGATCTGGGCATGCATAACACATTGGAGTAGATAGGGAGGCCTTCCATATGAGGATGTCATTTGAAGGGAGATGGATTGTTGTAGCATCCACATTTTCAGTTTCTTGAGGACAACAACATTTTGGCGGGAGGACTATAATATTCCCAATTTTCCATCAGATAATTGGGATATTAGAGTTCTTTATTTTTATAACTAATTAAGTAAATAAGAGGGTGGAGGGACCCATAAACCCCCTAGATGAATAAATTGACTTTTGATGTGTGTATGTCGTTTAATTGGAAGTAGATCTACACTATGGAGTAGTGGATAAACTTCTTATTGAAGGAAGAGTGAAGATCATGCATCATTAATGATAAGGTCATGGATCTAGTGGAGGAGTCAAAGTAATATCATACTATACTGAAAGTAAGATAATAGAGAAATAATGATGAAATAGTGGAGGAAGTGGTGCATTTAATTCACACATGATGGAGAGAGTGGGAATTAGATGCATAAATGATGGAGATCATGGAGAGACATTGCGGTCTTCATGAAGGCCAGTGGCCACATGTGAAATGTATTTATGAGGTGGGCCAAGGCCATGGAAGGCTCACAAATCATAAAAGGAAGATGAAGGTAGCAATAGAAGGAGGCTTTGGATTTTGATTTTAGATTTGGATTTGTCATGTGATATTTCTATGCACACTTCAGCTATTTAGCTTAGACTGTAGTGCTATTTAGCACACGAGTGTTTCCGAGCGGAAATCCCACTCTTCCTTATGAGGGTCTTCAAGTGCCTACTCTGGGAAGGTTTCTTTGAGCTTCCATACATCATCATGCATTGGTGCCACATTTAGCCCCTCTGTACAACACATCCAGTCTTAGGAATTACGCATTCTTACTTGAGGGTTTGTGAGGAGGAGGTAGTTCTTGGCATTTAAGATAAGAAACCAGTGAAGGATTCATCCTTTCACCTTGTGGTTCAAGATCAGTCTTCTAGGAGAAAAATATTTTTATCCGACATTTAGGCCAACATTTCACACCTCCATGTAGCAACATTTCCCCAAGAAATTGCATAGTCCAGTCCTGTAGGTCTGAAGGAGGAAGGAAGATTCCAGTATTTCGGCATGAAATCCTATGAGGGATCATCCCCTCACCTTTCTAAGATTATTTACATAATTATTTAGATTTAATTCATCATATAGCATTAGGCTATAGCTCCAGCCTCCCGAACACCACAGTTAATCCCAATTGTTATGTATTCAGAAACTGCATCTAGTGGAGGAGGAAGTAAGAGCTAGATCTTGAGCTTCTAGCAAGAGGATCTAGAGAAGGGACCAACCCTTAAAGCATTTAGATGATTATATATTAATGTAGCCATATTATTATTATTTCATGCTTCAGATTTGCATACTGAGCAGTCATATGTTGCAGGCCCTAGGAGGGTGATTTTCCAAGATTGTTAGATATGAAAATCCTTTCTGGGTTATCTGGGGTATTCATCATAGAGCCCAGATCTGAAATCCTGGCATCATCTGAGCACGGGAACTACTAGATATACACTCCTATATTCAGCTAGTAGTTATAGTCCCAACATTTACAACATGGACAACGTAGTATAACCTCCATCAGTCCGGCAGTTACGCAGTGCCCTTAAGGAGAGGGCTTGATAGTCATTCTAGCTTACTTTTTTGGCTTGAGTGTCTCATATTTTGAGCACTATTGTACTTGTATTTCCATATCCTAATAATAATATGGCTCAGTTACTTGCATTTTGTATGGGGTATTTACTTTATGTTTACATTGTTGTAGTTTCCATTTATTGTGTATCTATATTCCTTTCTTTCCCATTTTGGGATATTATAGAAATCCCTAGCTTGATGTAGTGGATAGAGAAGGTGGAAAATTAGGAAAACAGGGGATAGTTGTAGAGTGGTTTTAGGGACATAAATGAAGTGGAAGGAAGTTAGGGAAAAATCCATAAAAATTTGGGGAGGCAGGGTGATGAGTTGGCTTCAGGATGCTAGTGTAATTTTTAGAATGGGCATGTGAAAGGTGCCCAAAAGATCAAAACACAAAATTTTCCTAGTTTCCCTACAAAAACGTAGTGAAAAGTAGGGTTTTAGTGGAAATGGTTACAATTACGGATATGAGTGATAGGTAGTGTATGGATAAGGTATATGGATAATGTATGAAGGCTTTTACATGATGAAATTACAGGCCTTTCCAATTGAAAGAAACCAACCATCTCAACAATCCAGAAACATAGTTGAAAACCCTAGAAAAGGGAATCCATTCTTTTCTGAATAAATTAACTTGAAGGAGAAGTAAGTAATGTTGACTTACTATTTTTGAAGCACCTGAAACTTTAATAAATTATGAATTGACCCTTATAGTTTCCCCTTTGGCTTTTTTTTATATCTTTTATAACCCCCAATGTAAATGATTTGTATGGTGAAAATGACATCCTGTTTTCCTTCTTTCATGACATGATTTGGTCATTATGATGACACAAAAAAATAATCCATATACCATGACCTAGATGATGGTATGTTGACTAGCCTACTACCCTAGGTGATAATAAATTTCATGTCCTTGAAATGATGATGACCATGAGTGAATAGACGGACTGAGGCTGACCTAGACAACAACCAATGGTAAAATTTTATTTGAAAACTTATTTGAAACTATAAAATTTGACATATGACCCTATCAAATAATATTCAAAGATTACATTTGATCACTAGTGACTGAAAGATTGACATACACTAACAACCTCCACTCATGAATATAATTGGATATGTGGGTGGAGTCAAAATTTTTGAAGGAGTTCAAAAGCTCAGTTCCAGTTTAATAGTGGATTGGAAAATGGAAATGGGTTAGAAACCTTGTTTCCAAGGCATTGAAGTTTCTAAATGAAGCTTGTGGTAATTCAACATACCACTTATTTTTCATACCAGTAATATTTTTCTATAAAAGTCGTAAATGAATATACAACATTTAAGGAGTTAGATGAACACCATAAATGATAGGTCATAACGTAAGTGGATGTATTCTCTAGGATTTTTGTTAAATATCATAATTTCCCTTGGAAATTTGGTAGGATTGGTTGGCCACCTAAGAGAATGAAGAATGTGATCATTCATTAGCCAGTATAAATCAGGTAACTCAACTATTGCAACAAATGGGAACTACCTATTAAAGTTCTTCTATCGAGGTTGACCTTATGGATAAAGGTTAACTTTTGGTGGAGGGTATCATGGGTATGATGGAATGGTTTGAGCAACTGGCATTTTCATTCCAAGATAATTAGTATTTTCATAACTAGGATAATTGTAACGAGGTTTTCTAGTTCTGGAAAAACCTTGGTAAGGTTAGAATGGATAATTTTTTATTTGTTTCCCTTGATAAGGCATTATGGATTTTGCATCATCCCAATATTGGGTTGACTGGTTGGTACCTGTGTCATGCCATGCACAGGTTGGTTTACTTACATCTAATGTATGGAATGACCAATATGTGGAGCTAATAACACACCCTGAAGAGGATGGGTAGATGGGATTTGAGAAATCCCAGATATCGTTGGAGTAGGTTGCATTTAAGAGACATCCTGAATAGGTTGACTCACTTGAGGTGTAAATTGGGTAGGTTGAGGTATGGATTGAATATATTGGAAAGAAGGAACCTGAGGTATATCTAAGACATGCTGAGAACTTGGGATTTGAGTTAAAACCAAATCAGGTTGAACGGGAAACATAGGATGCCAAGGATTAGAAGTCATTCCTAGAAGTGGAGGGCCCATATTAATAAGACTTGAATAGGATGGAGCACCAACTTGTAGCATTTTATTATTATATAGGAACATTCCAGCAACAAGTTTCCCCCCTCTTGGGGTATAATGAGTATATGGAGGAAACTACCCTCCAGGAGGAGGGTACCCAATATAGGAATGAGTAGGTTTTTTTAGATTTCCTAATCCACTGAGAAATGGGCCATATTGATTATCTAAAGAAGGTTAGGGCACAATAGGTGCAATAGGTTGTGAGGTGATCACTAAAGAGGTTCAAGATAGTATCCCTAGTGAACATGATAAAGAAGAAGTTCATGGACTAGTTGACGCACTAGAAAAGGTTCCAGAAAATGATTGGTATCCAACTAGAACCGATGGACCACCATACAAATGGGTTTATGGTAATTTTTCAAACAAAAAAATTGTTGCAAATTCAATCAACTCACTCATGATTGAAGACATGGATTGAGAGACCGTTGTTGACTTAGTCATGGTTAAGCCTCTGAAATGATTTTTCCAAGGGAAATTGAAAGGTGAAACTAAATGAGGAGTCCTACCTAAAGGATATTTTACTTGAGTATGAGGGGTAATAAAATAATGAGTTTGATGAAGATGATTCTCTCTTAAATGGATAGGAGATGAAATTCAAGACAATTTTTTTTAATAAATTCCTGAATATTCAATGACTAGGTGGAATTTGTTCTTTGTCAGGAGTGAAATTTTCAAGTTGTGGTTGAGACAAAGGCAGAGGAAGAGAAGAAGTCATCCCTAAAGTAGCCAATTCATTTATCTGAGGTTCCTCAGGTTATATGACCATAGGTTGTAAAGCATATGAATATGGAAATTTAGGTTCAATGACCTCAGGTTCTAGTGTTTCAAAGGCCTTAGTTACTAAGGATGTAATTTCAGGTTCAGTGCTTATGGGAAGTGATGATTCTATTTTATTAACTTTAGATGTATTTACATAAGGGGTAGCTTCCGAAGTACTAGTTTAAGTAGTTTGTGTTTCCTTATTCTTATGATGAGCAGGTGATACCTCTAGAGTTAAAGGAGGAATTTTTTGTATTCTACACAAACGAAAAGGATTTTGAGTGTATTCTTCCATGATGTATTAATCAATTTTAGAAATTAATAACACAAATAAAAGAAAACCATAGTAACTAGGAAAAAGAGTTTACCAAGTAATTGTAAAATATAATATACTTTTTCCAGTACATGCAAGAAATATCCCTGAATTTTTTATTTTGTGTATCATAGTATACAAGGCAGTGAACTCGGTCACATATGGTGGGATATAAACCTATAGGGGACTTCCAAAATATACCTGGAGGTGCGTGGAAGTGTAGTCTATGGTAGTGTTTTCTAATGTGTGTTGTATGATAGGAAATATTCAGATATATTTTTCATACGAGTGCCATCTAATAGACCCAAAGGTACATGGAGAACAATCCAATATACTTAGGTGCATGGAATACAGACTACCCCCATAATGTAACACATCCAAATAATGACTTCTCCTACATTTATTGATGTTGGAACACATCTCTATAGTAGACCTTTATGTGTGTCGTTAATGTTCTATATGCTCCTTAGGCTACTTGAATAAATTTTAAATTTGATATTCACTAATTAAGTTTCAATTTCAAGGCTGATGGTACAAATTTGCTTGAACATCCTATGATGCAACTAGCATGATGAAAATAACTCTTTCATTTTGATGGATACTTATCTATGGGAAGGAAGAAACAATAAATGATGCTAAAAATCAAAGATGAAACTAAAAAGAGCTTCCTAAGAAGATATTTCAATGTAATATTCCATTTCAATTCAAAAACCCTATATGCAATGCAAAAAATGGAAATTTTTTCTTTTTTTCTTTTCAATTTAAAATGCAATGAAAATGAAAATGAAAATGAAGCTAGATTATTGACCAAAATAACTCACATAGACTACAACTGTAATACGAAAATTATTTCATCTAGTCAACAATCAAGCTAAGTGTTCACGAACCCTAATTTACAAGAAGAAAGAAAAATGAAACAATTTTTTATCAAAAGGAAATCAAACCAATATTTAAACACACTTATGGATTTTACAGAGACAGTGACTAGTTCAAATATTGAGGAAACTCTAGTTGACAAAATAAAAAATCAGATAGGGGCATAAAAATACAACTTTTTCATCCTATAGGAACCATCGCAGGCTATACACAAGAACCAACCCGATGCATCCCACTTACAAAGAGAGATAGGTGCACTGGTTCACTTTTTCTCATACTAGAAAGTACTGTGGAGCTAATTTTGTTCAAAAAGTGAAACAAAAAAAACCCACAAAGACTGAAAAAATGTTTTCCCAAGACCAATTACTCTATAAACAAGTCGGATTAAGTTGGATTGAAAGGTTGAAAAATGAATGTTGAATATTTAATTAAACTAAGAAGTGGGGGGGGGGGGGGTGGGGGGCGGGGTGAATCAGTTTAATACATACATAAGCCTTTTTAAAAATTTCCACTAAACTTATTTACAGCTTAATATGTGAACAGTTTTAAAATGTTGCAGCCAATATTAAATTAATGTGACACCACACTTATGTTGAGAGCAACAATCAATTAAGCAGATTGAAAGAATCACATCAACACATAAGAAACACACACAGAGATAGCAGAAGTAAGTGGAAACCCATAAAGGGAGAAAACCACATCTTGTTATTGTTGTGATGCAAAGGCAAGCTCCAACTCCCTCTCACCACTGTTTTTCTGCAAGCACCAACCTACATGAGGCTCAAACCTTAGTCAGCTACAACTGACAGCTATCAAGCTGAAACTTGATAGGGAAGCTCCAACTTCCTCAATTTATCAAACTGAATGTTTGTTGATTTACCTCAGATATTAGCTCTGTTTTGTAGCATCTCTTTCTGCTCTGCTTCTCTTAATCTTCTTTGTTATACTCTGCATTCTCTATATTTACTCTCTCTCCCTTTTTCTCCCCTTTTTTTTTCATATCAATATGATATTATATATATAGAGTTCATCACATGACTCTTTACATTCCTCAGAGAATTTGAAGTGAATAGTCCTGACGTTTTGACTTCTGACTTCTCATTCCTTTATCCAACTCAATTTACAATTATAATAATATGTACAAATTTTCATGCTATAGTGGGAATTTTCTTTTCCTGAGGATACTTGCCTTTGCATCACAAACAATATAAACAAAAATATTTACATTTTCAGTTCCACATTTCAATACCATTCAGCTCCTTTTCTGGATTTTGGCTTTACTGGATTTGTCTTTTCCTACTACTGTTAAGAAAATGTTCTGCATACTCTTTTTTCATTGTCATCTGCATATTCCACCTGTTCACCTCATTCCTATAACGAACTTTCATCTCTCAAGATCCCTGACTTATCTTGCTTCTTTTCTTTTCTCTTCACCTGCACTGCATCTACCTGCTGCAATCTTCTGTCTTCAAATCCAGATTCTGCTAATCTGGAGACCTTCACTGCATGTCATATCAAATCTGCAATTTTATCTATTAAATAGATCCAAACACCAACTTTTCTTTCTTGTTCAATACATGTGCATTTCCAAAATAACTTTTCAATGAGGTAATCAAATTCTAGCTCTAATACCACTCTAGTGCAGGGGAACCCCTGCTTTACCCACATTCCCAGTACTTTTCTAATTTCACCCAAACTGTGTGTAAATGCATCCCAAGCTTCATGTTAAATCATATTCCAACCGGAGAAATCTCAAATTTCTTTCGCTCTTCACTTCTTCTCTGTGGGAGCTCTACTATCAATTAATGGTCACTGTCATGCTCATTCGCGTCCTTGACATGAACCAATCATACCATATAGACCTTCTCTCCTAACCAATGTCATTCCACCACGAGTATATGTGATTTATCCATGCATATTGTAATGTATCAATATGTATTACTGTCTGGAATTGCTATGATGACAATCCAATAACTTAGACCCAATCTCAATCGAAGAATCGACCACACTTGGGTTAATACCGTGGTTCGGATTCACACGACTATTCACTTGTTACCGGAGACTTTGTATAATTAAACACATGCCATTACAAGAAACGGGCCCACACATACAATAGACGTGGAATACACAAACCTGATTCACACCTGGCTTATCCCCCGTGCACTTTCGTTAAACTTCGGGCAAGTCCAACAAGCAATCACTGTTAGATACCGAGCCTCTAGATCGACGGCTTGTATTAATATTTCTCGGCATCTTTGGTCGATGATTAACGCATGATGGCTCACTTTAAACGGTGGTTTTACAATGTCGGTTGGGGACATGCGTCATGTTGGGAAAAATACTAAGAGGGGGGGGGGTGAATCAGTATTTAGGGAAAACTGAAACTTTTTACTTTTTCATGCTCTAAAACCCATACGCTACTTTGATGAAGCCAACTAGCGTATACACGTGGATATCCTTCATAAAACTCGCGTATACACAGAGATCTAATTATGCCATTAGTTCTTCACTTATATCATTCCATCATTCATTCATTAGATTTTCTATAAACAGTAAACATGTGCAGTAAGAACAGAATAAACCATCACACAAAGCATCACACATGAACACCAGGATTTTTAGGTGGAAACCCAAGTCGGGAAAAAACCATCGCTGCAGTTGCTCAGCCTTCAATATTTTATTATAGAGAAAACATCTTACAACATATGTGCTGGCGCAGACTCCTACCAGCACACAGGCACCCACCTGCGCTCGTTTACCAGCCTCTCCTGGAAGGGAGCTCCAACCCCCTGACTCGTTTACCAGCCTCTCCTGGAAGGGAGCTACGACCCCCTGATCTCGTTTACCAGCCTCACCTGGAAGGGAGCTACGACCCCCTGCTCTCGTTTACCAGCCTCACCTGGAAGGGAGCTACAACCCCCTGACTGAAGGCTACAACCCTCAGCACCTCTATGGACCACGTTTCATCAATTTTCACATTGGATCCAAAGCTTCCTTTAGGACACCACTTGCAGGCCACGTTTCATCATATTTTCAGACTGGACCCTTTCCATACTTTTAAGCACAGTCAACCATGAAACAGATACATATAACTCACTGACAGATATCAGTAAACCAGCAGAACAGATCAGACATTTCTTACCACAGACTTCAGCAAACCCTAGTTTGCATACGCGCTTCCCTTTCACTGATGTCGCGTATATACGCGCTTCCGTTCACATAAACCAGCGTATACCTCTGTACATATTTCATTGCGCATACGCGCTTTCTCTTCAGCGAAGCCGCGTATATACGCGCTTCCTCTGCAGCAAACTAGCGTATAGATCTTCAACCATTATAGAGCAGCATACTTCTTCAGATCATCAGATCGGATATTCAGTTCAGATTTACCCTTTTACTTCAGACAGATGTTCGCCTCATCTCAGATCTAACTCTTCCATAAACAGATCTAGCAGATACAAATACATTCCAGATCTAGATATTCCGCTTCATCATTTCTTCATAGGTGCATCATAGATTCAGATCTATTATCAAAGCTTTACCCTTTCCATACAGATATACGCGACTTCCCCTAGACATAGCCGCGTATGCCTTGAGACATACTCTTTTTATCATAGATCTAGCTCAAACTGAATTTCTTTCTTCATTCCCTTCTGTACTCACTGTAGATACATCAGATTTACTTCATCAAGAACATATTCTATCAAGCACAACTTCATCAAGTAAGTTGCCATCTTCTTCATCAAGTGGGTTGTCATTCAATGACAACACTTAGCATCATGTTGCTAATTAACATCATTTCATATCAGATTTACATCATTTACCAAGTCCATCAAGTCAAGAATAACTTCATCAGGTGTATTGCCATCAAGGACAACACATGTCAACAGTCTCATGTCTTCATCTTCATTCAGTGGGTTGCCATCAAGGACAACACTCTGCATCATATTGCCAACATGTCAGGCACACTGTGGAATCGCTCCCCATTCCTCAATTACCGCTTTTTGTATAATAGTGGTGCGATGAATACCACCATTTGTTGTAAACCGTTGTTGTTGTTCCTCTCACAAGGTTCCACCGCACCTTTCCTTCCTAGTTCCATTCTTCGTCTTTCGCTCTTCCTCGCTACAATCTCAACATTATATTTCCCACATTTTGACTTCGTTCCACATTATACAGTGCTTGTCCCTCCGTTCCTCATGCAGAGTTGCAATACCACGCCACTGTTAACTTCGGTGGATCTTAATACATGACTCTCAACTAGCATTCGAAGTTATGAAATCACACAGGGACGAAATACATTAATTACAATGTCAAAGAGCTCTCGTGCATGAACAGGTACAGAGCATCACCAGAATTCGATCATACACAGGAATTCACTCCATCTTTCTCACCGAGATTCATACTGTAAATTATACAGAGTTCTATCACTCCACTCATATCTTATACTATGGGATTCGAACTTCAATTACACAAAATCCGTTACTCTTCATCAGGATGCATACATATATTCACGCAGGAATTATTCAAACAAAGCATATACACATTCACACATGAATTACTCCACAAGGCAGAAATATACTGAAACATTTCTTATTTACAAAATGAATTGACTCTGCAGCTCTCTGCAGGTACAAGTGCAAGCCTGTGTATCCCTCCCTGTGCAGGTCTCTTTGCTTCATGTTTATTATTTTGCCTCATTGCTGGTTCAGGTACTCCTCCTTTGTCATCCCCTTTGCCATCAATGACAATATTTCCAACAGTCTCCCCCTTTGGCATTGATGGCAATATTGTTCCTCTGTTTTTCCTTATAGAATCCCCTTTTTGCTTTTCTCCCCCTTTGACATCAATGGCAAAGGGTTACTCATTTCCTAGTTTGATTTCTGCATTTATTCTTTCTGAGATGTTGTGACCCTGGTGCTTAAAATTGTGGATTAAATCTGAAATTTTGATCCTTTAGCCTTTTCATTGACACCTGCATGCTGGATGTATTCTTTCCATAAGCCTTTGATCCTGAGGACCTATTTCATGCTTTCCTTGCTGGCTGATCTCCCCCTGGAATGATATTTTCGTTCCTGTTCTCCCCCTGAAATTGTTCTTTTTCTTTATATCAGAAAGTAGCATCTACAGATACTACCCCTAGTTTATCTCTCAAATATTGAAACGGTTCTCTAGCAACAGGTTTGGTAAATATATCAGCTGTCTATTCTTTTGTTGGTACATATTCAAGCTTTACTATCTTCTGAGCCACTTGTTCTCGGAGAAAATGATACTTGGTTGGAATATGTTTAGTTTTTGAGTGAAGTACAGGGTTTTTCGATATGCTTATAGCACTTGTATTATCACATTTGATTGAGATAGGTTCATCAATACTTACCTTCATATCTTGGAGGGTTTGATTCATCCACATAACTTGTTTACAACATGCTGCTGCTGCTATATATTCTGCTTCTGCTGTAGACAGAGAGATAGATGTTTGTTTCTTGCTTAACCATGCCACCAGACTTTCTCCTAGATAGAATCCACCTCCACTTGTACTCTTTCTGTCATCCACACAGCTGGCCCAATCTGCATCCGTGTATGCTGATAAAGTGAAGTTTTTGTTTTTAGGATACCAATGTCCATATTGTGCTATTCCTTGTAGATATTTGAATAGTCTTTTGACTGCAAGAAGGTGATTTTGTTTAGGTGCTGCTTGATATCTAGCCACTAGTCCTACTACTAGCATGATGTCTGGTCTTGATGCAGTCAGATATAATAGACTTCCAATCATGGATCTGTAGAGTTTTTGATCTATATCAGCAGACTCATCATCAGTACACAGTTTGCAACTTGTGGTCATGGGAGTTGACATAGGTTTGCAGCCCTGCATTTTGAATTTTTTCAGCATTTCCTTTAAGTATTTTTCTTGTGAGATGAATGTACCTGTGTTCTTTTGCTGAAGTTGCAGTCCCAAGTAGAAACTAAGCTCTCCAATCATGGACATTTCAAACTCTGTTTTCATATCATCAACAAACCCTCTTGCTATTTCTTCTTTGTTTCTTCCAAACATGATGTCATCAACACGTTCATTTTCATGGGCTTTTATGTATAGATTGATGTCTACTCCACCTCTCTTAAAGCCTTGTTTTTTCAAATATTTATCCAGTTTTGAGTACCAGGCATGAGGAGCCTATTTCAGTCGATATAGGGCATTATTCAGTCTACACACATAGTCTTCTTTGTCCGTCAATGAGAAGCCTTTTGGTTGTTCCATGTAGACTTCTTCTTCTAAGTCTCCGTTTAGAAATGAAAATTTTACATCCATTTGATATACCTTGAAGTTTTGATAGCATGCAAATGCCAGGAACATTCTGATAGCTTCCATTCTAGCTTAGGGGCAAATGTTTCATCGTAATCAAGTCCTTCAATTTCTGAGTATCCTTTTCAGACAAGTCTGGCTTTATTCGTGATTACCTGTCCTTCCTCATTCATTTCATTTTTGAATACCCATTTTGAGCCTATGAAATTTTTCTCAGCGGGTCTAGGAACTACTTCCTAGGTATTTTTCT